>LPNX010581855.1:301209-402967 GCA_001517045.1 Pseudotsuga menziesii | reverse complement strand
ATATATATATATATTGTTCTAAGTTATAGCAATTATATTTAAGTTATAATTCTATGCATAGATTGTAGGCTAAGGCTATAGATAATAGTATGGTTTATTGTAAATAATACAAGCCTGCTTGCAATATGAAATGTGCTAGCAAAGATAAGATATAGGTTTTGTTTTAAATAGATATAGGTTGATAAAATGTTTTTAGTTAGGGTTTTAAATGATGTAGATACACCATCTCGTATATATTTTTCTTATGTTTTGAGCCTAAAAATAATGAACAAGAAATAAATTGCAGAAATGAATAGAAACCAAACCCTCCTACATATAACATTAAAGGTGCTTAGTCCATCATTTATAAATATGAATAAGGTATAGTTTCCTAACTAGATTAGCATTGTTGAATAGATAAAATAACCTAGGTATAGTAGACACATACTAATTCTCCATTCATATTCAAAACTCATTTAATAAGAAAAACTATGTAACTTGCAAGAGAAAATCAAGAACCTCATACCTGAAAGATAAAGTTGTTTTAATGGCTGAAAATATTTCACACTCAAATACACAGCATTAACAAATTCAGAGATAGATCTGACCTTTGTTCAGATAACCAAATAACTTGGGAACTTCCACGTTCCTCCCAACCATGACCCAGAACCGTTCTTGGTTTCAATCTGGATCCTCTCGAGCTGGTTACAACATGGAAGTAGCTTAGAGCTCCTAAGGTAAGGATTCCTATTGGGTCCCAAAATGCCCCTTTTTAACCACATCCCTTATACCCTATTTGTCTTGTCTCATTCCATTTTGTGCACCAAACAAACATTCTTTCCTCACTTGAGCCCTGAATCTTCATATGCATGATTATTTATTGTTTCATATTATAAATGATTATGATTGTCATAATCATGACTTTTCTTCTTCCATTTTGCTAACTTGTTATGATTTGACAAATATAATGCAAGTTGTGAGGGATTACAAGTGTAGAAACCCTTGTGGTCCATAGAGTATATGAGCATCCACTATCAGCTATGACTTGCCAGTCTTGTCCATACATGTAGATCCAACCAAGGGTTATCATTCCACGCAGGCTGCAACAGACATGGATTCTACAGACACAGCTGCAACATACATGGATGCGACAGACACAACTACAACAGACTAAGCTACAACAGCGTGCCACTACTTGAAGTTAGCTGCAATCATCCAAGCCATTCTTGAATTGGTTATGTTATTCATTTACTGGCTTAAGCAAAAAAATTGCCTATATTTTCTATGCCTTTGTTTAGTTCAACTCACAGATGTAACAATGCATGTAACAGGGCATCCTGGAGATTGAAGATATTCATGGCTACCTGATATTAGTGGGTGAGGGTTATGTTTGTTGATGTATAAGTACAGGGAATAATTGAAATGCAAGGGTTGGACAATATCAGATTTTGTTGTGTAAGCTGTAACAGACACTGTGTCTTCATTTCACCATTTTAATGCAATGAGCAGGATTATTCACATCTCCGTGTTTTAACTTGTGTTAGTTCTGGCGTCTTTGTTCGAAGGCTGGGCCCGCCTTCCCACAGAGATTTCCAAGTTAATTAGATGTTACATTGTATGCATTTGCTTCAGTAGCTGTAACAATCATGTTAATCGTTGTGTTTCTTTGAATACCCAGTACTTCCATTTCCTTTAAGCTGCAGTAGTGTGGTGTGATAGTCGACTGTGTAGGTTGGCTTCTTTTATGCATGTTTGTAGTAGCTATAACAGTTAAGCTCTCCCTAAGTTTCCTTTCAATTACTTGTCTTTCTCAGGTTTTCTAATTCAGGTAGACTATGGTTTAGAACTGTTGGTTGAGTTCCTGTTATTTCTCACTTCTAGATTAATATTGGATTAGCTAATCACAATGGATCTACATAAAGACTGGTAAATTAGGATTTAACTTTATGCAAAAGTAATTCTAGATATTTATTTCAAGAATCATTCATTACTAGATTGAATTTGTAGGAAGTAATTGCAATTTTGAATTCTTAGATAGGTATTTTAAATCACCTTTGATTATGGGAGAAGTTTGACAAAATAGATAAGTAGGAAATTTTATTTAGTTATCAACTACTTAGTGTTTAAGCACATATAGTGTAAGTTGTATTTGAAATAAAAGACTTCCTTGGGTTGACAATTTATATTGAGCATTCTACATGATGGTTTTAATTAACTAACATATAGAGTGACCAACATTTTGGCGTCGTTGCCGGGGAAGGTAGTGATTAGACACCATCGTAGTTGAATCCATTCATTTTTATTCACTTTTTAAGTTTGCATGTTTTGGGTTGCATGAATACGAGAAGAGTACAACATGACATTCCCATAACCCCCAAAAATCCCCAGAATACTAACATTGTAGGTGCTTGAGGTCGTGGTAGAAAACTAACGTTGGGAAGAAAAACATTCATCGATGATCTGGTTGCTAGAACCAATTCCTCTACTGGAGCTTGCCATCAAGGTTCCTCCATCAGAAGAAGCCAATTACCCCCAGGGTGGAAGCATCAGTTTCCACAGTGGAGAACACAGGAGGAGCTGTGACACCCTCAACTATCCTTGTGGAGGAAGTCAGAGTTAGTGCTGTGGGAGTAGGTGATCGAGACGTGATCTATCACATTAATGGGAAGAAGGTGATAAAGGAGGAGTGGGCACAGTTTCATAAGAAGCACAGAGATCAGAAGAAATAAAGGAAGGAAAGAGAAGAAGAAAATATGAATAACAGTTGCAAACTAGAAGATCATGAATAGGTGATGGGGGGAAATAATCACAATGATAGTGATCCCCGACATGAGGGGACAGTTGCACACTCCAGTTCTCCATTCGACAGCTAGTGGGACCACCCCCCATGAAAAACATATCACCATCACTATTACCTCATTTTCATGGAAAGGCCACAAAGGACTTGGATGAATTCCTCTTCAAGTTTCACATCCTCTATAGTAGCTATGACTACACTTCCAGTGAGCAAAAGTTAAAGCTTTTCCTTGTTACTTTGAAGGATAATGTGCTATGTTGGTTCATGAGCCTGGGTGGTGAAATTTTCACCACATGGGACCAAATGAAATAGGTGTTCCTGAATAAATACCAAGAGTACTACAACACCAAAGATAAAAGAGAAGAGTTGTTCAAGATGGTACAAAAGGATGAAGAAAGTCTGGAATATTTTGTTGAAAGGCTCATGTACAATTTGGAAAGGGCTAGACAGACTAATATGGGGCTAGATGTGCTTGCGATAATGCTACTTCATGGGATTAGGAAAGACTACCTAGGTATGTTGAAATTGATGGGAAAGGGGGATATCTCGAAGTAATCTTTTGAAAATATTATTGAATTATGTAGAAGGTATTCCAGAGGATCCTCTAGGACCAACAAATGGGACAAATTGGAACGATATTCCTTCGATAGAACACAGAATTCATCCAATGGAGGAGCCACTCGAGCAGAAATAGGAAATATTCTTGAGAACTTCAAAACAGAGATGATGAGCTCCATCTCCTCATAAATAGATGTTCTAAGGGAGAAGAAGAAGAAAGAAGTAGAAGATTTAACACTTGGTGTATTCTGCCCTAAATGTAGGAAGAAACATCCCTTGAAGGAGTTCCCACTTGACAAGGTAGAAGTGTGTTAGCTCTGTGAGCTAAACCATGATACAAAGGATTGCCCCTCACTAGCTCAAGTGAAGGAAGTTCTACAGGAATCAACTCTAGACATGGAACCATCCTACTTCATTGCCCAGAAAAGGACTTAGCAAGCTCGAAACCAAGGTATGACTCCAAATTCATTTCCATTTTCAAATAATATGAATAATTCTAATAATATGCATCACATGAATACACAATTCCCTTACCCTTATTCCAACCATTAATGGAAACCTTCTCAACATCCTATGCAGAATTTCAACTCCTAGAATTCTTGGAAATAGCCACCAAACCAACATAATTCTTGGCCTCCTGGGTGGAGGAACTTCCATCCAGGAAACTAGTTTCCCCATAGCCAATCTCCTCAATAGTTTCCACTCCAACAATAACCTCCTCAACAATACCCTCAGCCTTACCCACAGTACTAGCAGCCGCAGCTGCAACTCCAGAACAATGTTGCACCTAACATTCCAATATGACCATAGCTTCCTTCTCAACCTTACCAAAACCCAAACAATAAAGCAGTCCACCAATTCGAGACTACCAACATGCCCACTTACTCCATTTCTCCAGTTCCCTGTAACGACATACACTTACGACCGTGGAGAGTAGTGGAGCCTCTAGTCATTGAGGATGTTCCATCCTCTGTGTCTAAAGAAAGGATGAATCAATAGTACTCATCCCACACAAAAGTCCCCGTTATTGAGGATGCTGAAATTCCTACCGAGACACCAGCTGAAACACACAAAAAAAATTATTGAAATACAGTATACATAACTGATTAGAGAACCTCCATATCGCGAGAGATTCACACTATAGAAAGCAGTGGAACAACCTCAGTTTAACCTCTTAGGAGAGTTGAAAAATATTTATGTGAAAATTCCATTGCTACAGGCCCTCCATGATTTTCCTATTTATGCCAAAACGATCCGAGACCTCTATGTAAGAAAATAAGGTAGAAAACTGAGAGATCCTCCCACTGTCCATGTCATAAGGAAACTAACTAAATTGATAATGGGAAAAACTATCTTGGATAAATATGATGACCATGGGAACCCTGCTGTCACCATGCAGATTGGGAACACAAATATACTGAATGTGTTGGTAGATCTAGGTGCATCTATTCATGTTATGGCCATATAAAATGTACGGAAACTTGGGCTCACCAATCTTTGGCCAACCCCTACCATTCTAGAACTAGCTGACAAGTCCACTATCAAACCTGAGAGAATCTTGGATGTCCTCATCATCTGAGTTGATTTGTGGGACTACCCTGCCAACTTCTTGGTTTTACAACCCAAGTCACAGCTAGGAGGACACCCATTGATCCTGGGAAGACCCTGGTTAGCTACAGCAGATGCTTGCATCAGCTGTCGATTAGGGTCTATGACCGTATCAGATGGGACCGAAATGAAAAACCTTACATTGTATCCTCCATCTCGACCTAGTATAGAAGCTGAAACTCCATTATGAATGGAGCTAGAGGAATAGGAGGGCGGTCAGCCATTGTTAACAATGGGGAAGGCCTTGACTTTCAAGGATGAAACAAAGGATGATGCCATTAATAGTTTCATCAGTGAGCCCACTTCTGTCAACAAAAAAATTTATCAAATCCTGAATAGCACCCTAGGTGAAGAAGAGAAAGAAAATATCATAGAGGAAACATTAGTCAGTGACACCCACATAATTCTAGTGTTGAAAATTTTGAAAAGTGTTCCAGTTGAGATAGATTCAGGACAAACACTAAATATCAATCCTAATCTCACTCCTGATGAACAAGAACGCTTGATCACTCTCTTGAAAAAGCATAAGGGGTCATTTTCTTGGGAGTGCAAGGATATGAAGGGTATCCCTTATAATTTGTACACCCACCACATTTATATCAAAAGTGACTCCCAGCCTTTGTTCCAGCCACAACGAAGGATGAAACCCAATCTTAGAGATATTGTGAAGGAGGAAATTCAAAAACTATTGGAAGAAGGGTTTATATACCCAATCTCAGAAAACGAGTGGATTTCTCCACTTATGATAGTACCAAAGAAGAATGGAAAATGGACATTCTATGAGGATTACAGAGAGTTAAACAAGGAAACATAGAAACACCACTTTCCTCTTCCTTTCATCGATCGGGTACTTGACACCTTGTCTGGGAAGAGGTTCTTCTCCTTTGTGGATGGGTTTAGTGGCTACAATCAGATCCATATTACTCCTGAGGACCTAGACAAGACCACCTTCACCTGCCCCTGGGGTACCTTTTCATACAGGGTAATTCCCTTTAGTTTTTGCAATGCACCAGCCACCTTTTAGAGAGCTGTGATTGGCATATTTTTGGAGATGGTCAATGATAGTATGGAGATTTTCATGGATGACTTTACCACATATGGTAGTGAATTTGAGGAGGCATTGAAAAACTTAGAGAAGGTTTTAACACGCTGTGAGCAGACCCAACTATCTTTGAGCACTGAAAAAGTGCCATATGATGATGAGTGAGGGTGTAGTACTGGGGCACTTTATCTATGCTGATGGTATCCAGGTAGATCCATCCAAAAGCAGGGTAACTGAAAATATACCTGCTCCTAGAACATAGAAATAGGTACGTAGCATTTTAGGGCATGCTGGTTATTATAGAATATTTATAGAAATTTTTTCCAAACTAGCTTCTCCTTTATTTAACCTATTGATGAAGGGTTTACAGTTTGTTTGGAATTATTCATGTCAAACATCATTCACTGAACTTAAGAAGAGGTTGTCTACAACTTCTATCTTAAGGAGGCCCAATTGGACTCTGCATTTCCACCTTTCTTCAGATTCCTTGGATACTGCCATTGGAGAAGCGTTGGGACAACAGGATGGTCAAGCACCATATGTAATTTACTACATTAGTAAAAACTTGGCTCCTGCTAAAACTAAATTACACTGTTACAAAGAAAGAATTTTTAGCCGTTATCTACTCCATTAACAAATTCAGGAATTACATCACTGGATATCCCACCTTTGTACACACTAACCACTCAGCCATGAAGTATTTAATGAACAAACCAGTTACAAATGCTAGGATAACTAGATGGTTGTTATTATTACAGGAGTTCAATATTACCATTGTTGACAGGACTGGGAAATAAAATGTTGTTGCTGATTTTTTATCTTATTTTACTAACAGTGATGAAAGATTACCAGTCGAATATTCTTTCCTAGATGAATATTTATTTGCAGTTTTAGCTCATTTCCCTTGGTATGCAGATGTTGCTAACTAGTTGACTATAGGAAATCTTTCGACACATTTATCAAAAATAGAAAAAGGAAAATTATTCAGCAAAGTGTTAGGTATTGTTGGATAGATGGTCATATTTTCTACACAGATCCTAATCTTGAGATCAAAATATGTGTCAGGGAGGATGACATCTTCCATATCTTGAAGGCTTGTCATGATGAGCAATGTGGAGGACATTTTATAGATAAAAGGATAGTTCATAAGGTATTAAGAATGGGCTATTACCGGCCATCAATTTTCAGGGATGCGAAGAAATACGTTTAGGCTTGTGACAACTGTCAGGGAATGGGCCAACCTAACAAATTGGATGAAATTCCTTTGCAACCAAAGTTAGTGGTTGAACCCTTTGACAGATGGGCCTTATATTTTGTTGGGCATATCAACCCTTCCTCGAAACAGAAAGATTACATTTTAGTTTTCATTAACTACATGACAAAATGGGTGGAGGCTATGGTGTTGGTGAAATCCAATGACCAGGATGTAATAGAGTTCTTGTACAAGGAAATTTTCACTTGTTTTGGAGTACCCAAGGAAATAATCAAATATGGAGGACCACAATTTATGTCGCATAAATTTGGAGCTGTGCTACATATGTACCATATTCAGCATAGGATAACTTCACCTTACCATCCCCAAGCCAATGTCTAGGTGGAAAGTACCAATAAATTTATTGAATCTATCCTTAGTAAAACAGTCAGAAGACATCGTAGAGACTGGGCTGATAGGATTCTGGAAGCACTGTGGGCATATCGCACTACTCACAGTACTATAGGGTTCTCCCCCTATGACTTGGTGTATGGTAAGAGTGTTGTCTTCCCTATCAAATTTGAAATAAATACTTTGAGGATGGCCATGGATGTAAACTTGGATGTAACAGAGGCATAGAAGAGTACATTGGATCAATTAAATGAAATTGATGAAAAACGTATAGTTGCAGTGGATCAAACAACATTGATTCAACATCAGCAATCCAAATGGCATGACTGGTTCATCAAAAAGAAAGTCTTGTATGAAGGAGACTAGGCATTATTATACGATAACATGTGAAGGTAGATATCAAAAAGAAATTCATTGCCTCATCCCTAGAATGAAGTGGCGATCTTCTTAAAGAAGTTTATTACGTGTGAAGGTAGATATCAAACTGTGTATTTCTATGAATTCCCTTTGTTATCTCATTTATGTCATAGGGATTTAATCAATATGCCATTTTATCTATTTAAAGACTTCCATCATATGGCAGGATTTGTGAAATTGGCCAGGCACCCATACTCATGTCCTACCCATTATGTCTTGATCAAATTTCTCATCTTAAGGGCTTTAGCTTAGAGAAACCAAACCTGGGAGCAATTTACTGGAAAACCTCAAATAAATTAGGGACATGTACTTTTTCCTGGTGTTCCAATAGAGTATGAAGCACCTACACTCTTGAGGGGTGTTGAAAGGTAGGAAGAAGAGGAGGCACCAACCCAGTTGGGGGGGATGGCAGAAGAACAGGAGGACCAGAGTCCGTCCAATTTAGTTGGGGGGGAGGATGAAACAAATGAAGATAATCAGGAAGAAAGGGATGAAAGAAAATCTGATAACCAGGAAGAATAATCAGGGGAGGATGCAGCAGCAACACACCCTGCAAAAGGAATAGAGGATTTGGGAGCTCTATCAACAGAAGTAGAAGTTGGAGCAGCATTCGATGCTACGAAAGATGAATTTGAAGCTATAGGAGCTATGATAACAAAAAAAAATGTAGATATTTTCAACATTGAATCTTCTCTAGAATGGATGGGAACTCTTATTAAGGAGGAAACAGGGATGGAAGAGACCAGAGAAGATGTTTGAATAAGAAACATTCCTTCTACATTAGTTGCAGAGTTGGAAGCCCCTCTACCACAAAATAAGAGAAGAAGATCAAAGGAGGAAGTGCAGGCATCAAGACTAGTGAGAAGAAGGAGAACCAGATCAACCTCAATAGCGGAAGCAATGTGGGAAAAATGGGCAAATATTGAAGCAAGCATCGAATTTCCCATCTTGAGACCTAAGGTAGATGCTTCCCCACAAGAATCTATTTCAGAGGAAACTCAAATTGAGGTACTTCTATTTGAAAATGGTCTATTGAAGGAAGAGGTGCAAGCGCTTCAGAAGGAGGTAGAAATATGGAAGGAAACATGTTAGAAACATGTGGAAAGGAGATTGTACACACTTGTGGAATCTATAGATCAGATTGAAGGATCACTTTTAGCTAAGGAAGGTGATGAATTGAAAAAGGTATTTTTCCCTAAGTGTGGATAAATATTTAGTCAATCAGGATACAAAGTCACAGTGCATGGATTTGTGGCACAAAAACCCACATAAACAGTTGGAGAAGAGAGAGTAACATCTGTGGGAGAATTGAGAGATAAAAGAACCAGAAGTTGAAAGGATCCTTGAGGTAGAGGAAAAGGAAGGTGATCAAGTTTAGGATTAGCCACAAGGTGTTGTTACATAAGAACCAACAACCCTGGAAATGTTTGTTGAAGCTGCTAGTCAATTGGAAGTGAGTGAGCCAAAGGTTGAGACAATTCTTGACTTAAACCTAAGAGTTCTTACTATAACCCCAGAACAATCTGAGGACACAGAACTAGTGGAGGGAGAACTTTGGCAACAGGAAAATGTTGAAGTTGATAAGGATGTTGTCACACACGAACCAACATCCTTAGAAAACTTTGCTAAGACTCCCATTCGGCTAGGGGTGACTGATATTTAGGTGGAAATAATCCCTAATCTGGAGTTAGTATAAGATGAACATATGTAGTCCCAACCATCAGGGGACACTAAAGAATTTGGGGATCATCCTCATCTATTTGGGGACACTGAAATAATTGGGGACCAGCCTCATCTGTCTTGGGATATGGAAGTAACTCAAGAGAAACCCAATTTTCCAGAGGATTTGGAAGGGTAGGTAGATGTTACACAAGAACCAGCATCTTTGCAGCCCCCTGTTAAAGCCACAGCCAGGAATCAAGAAGTTCCAATTGAACCTCAAGAAGATACTAAGACTCAAACATAGGAATATGTTTCCACACAAAAACCAACATATTCACCATTGGCTGCTAAAGCTGACAAAAAGAGGTTTCAAGAAGGAGGTACTATCACACAAGAACTAGCATCCTTATAATTGATTGCAGAAGTACACATGCAAGCTAAAGTTGTTGAAACACTAGTGGAAGAGGAAGTTGTTTCAGTTTCAATCCAGAACAATCAAGCTGAAACATTGGATAATAAGGTATGGATGCAATCTTTCCAAGAATTTGTCAATTTAGAGTCTAGTGAGGAGAAGGACACAAGAGAGGAAAAGATTCAAGGTTTAATAGAAGAACTCTCACTGCTGAAAATAGAAGTCAAGAAATGGAAAAGTGAGGTGGATAGATAACAGTAAGGAATGATTCCCATTGCTTAGTATAGGAATATTATTAGTGAATTGAGGGAAAGATGGGCAGAAGAGCTAATATTCCAGAAGTGTTGTTGGGAAGAAGTACAGAAAGAATTGAAGGATTTGAAGAAGTTCAAGTCCATGGAAAAGGAGAAACACCAACTGTACATTCTCTCCCAAGAGTTGATGAGTTCTAGAGATCCATCTCCCTCTTATATTGTATTTTTATATGAACAGTTCACTTGGTTTAAGATGAAAGCATTAAAATAAGGGAGACCTTATGAAGTACCATCATTGGACCAAATTTTGGAAACATTTGTGAAAAGTAGCTTCACTGAGCAGAATATCTTGTGCAAGCTTTACTTACATGAAATGGTTTTCCCCTTCGATTGACATTCAAATCCTACTCATCACTTAGGTGGTGTCCAGTTGAGGGATTTTGCTTCTTTTGTCAGCAACCATGTGCAGTGGGAGGATTCATTTCATACAATCTCTCACAATGAGTCTTACCGTAATCTTTGGGTTCTGTGTGAACCTCAATCCCCTCGACTTGTTCGTAATCATTAAGCACAAAGGATTAAATGTCCCCTCCAAACTCAACAGCTAGTCGAGCTTCAATAGAAAGTCATCTCCACTTGTGTTAACCATATTTCCAAGAAGCAACGTTTGCCTTTGAAAGGAAGTAAGCATAGGTGGCAGGATTCCCCTTCAGCAATTAAGAAAAGCGACCCTTATAACTTCAAGAATTTTAAACTGGCTCTCCCTAGGGTTGAAGGGTACATCGATTGTATGAGGTGGAGCTAACTCGTTAGGATTTAAATTTAAATTCTAGCTTATTTGGTATCCAGCAAAACCATACATGGAATATTTTTCACTGACAAAAGCAGAAGAAAGGCAGTGTTGGAAATATTGGGTTTCCCATAATGCATATCTAGAGGGGAGGGAGTCACCTGAGTCCTCCTACAACTTTTCATCTCACCATGAGTGAGATACAGTTCAAGATTCTGATTCAGACTAATGGAGGTTGTTGCATGAGGACATGCAAAAGAGCATCTAGGGAGAGATGTTGGGTCCCAAAATGCCCCTTTTTAACCACATCCCTTATAACCTATTTGTCTTGTCTCATTCCATTTTGCGCACCAAACAGACATTCTTTCCTCACTTGATCCCTGAATCTCCATAGGTATGGTATTTTATTGTTTCATCTTATTAATGCTTATGATTGTTATAATCAAGACTTTGCTTATTGCATTTTTCTAACTCGTTATGATTTCACAAAGATAGTGTAAGATGTGAGGGATTACAGTTATAGAAACTCGAGTGGTCCAGAGAGTATATGAGCATCCACTATCAGCTGTGACTTGTCAGTACCGTCCATATACATAGATCCAACGAAGGGTCATCATTCCATGCGGGCTGTGATAGACGTGGATGCTACAGACACAGCTGAAATAGACTGATCTACAACAACTTGCCACTACTTGAAGTTAGCTACAATAATCCATGAAATTCTTGAATTGGTTATGTTATTCATTTATTGGCTCGGGAAACATAATTGCCTATATTCCTTGCCTCTGTTTAATCAAACTCAAAGTTGTAACAACACATGTAACATGGCATCCTGAAGATCGTAGATCTTCATGGCTTCCCGATATTAGTGGGTGAGGGTTACATTTGTTGATGTATAAGTATAGGGACGAATTGAGAGCTAGAGGTTGGAAAATATCAAATTTTGTTGTCTAAGCTGTAACAGAATGTGTCTTCATTTCACCATTTTAATACAAGGAGCAGAATTCTTCACATCTCTGTGTTTTAACTTGTGTTAGTTTCGGAGACTCTATTTGAAGGCTAGGCCCGCCGTCCCAAAGAGATCATCGAGTTAATTATATGTTTTCTTAATTATTCATGTGGTGTGGATGTTACATTACAACAATCATGTTAATCGTTATGTTTCTTTGAATACCCAGTACTTGCATTTCCTTTAAGCTGCAACAGTGTGGTGTGACATTCGACTGTGTAGGTTAGCTTCTTTTATGCATGTGTGTACTAGCTATAAGAGTCAAGCTCTCCCTTAGTTTCCTTTCAATTACTTGTCTTACTCAGGTTTGCTAATTCAAGTAGACTATGGTTTAGAACTATTGATTCAATTCCTATTATTTCTCATTTCTAGATTAAGATTAGATTAGATAGTCACACTGGATCTACATACAATCTGGTAAATCGGAATTTAACTTTCTGCAAAATTAATTCTAGATATTTATTTCAGGAATTATTCATTAGTGGATTGAAGTTGTAGGAAGTAATTGCAATTCTGAATTCTTAGATAGGTAGGTTAGATCGGTTTTGATTATGGGAGAAGTTTGACAAAATAGACAAGTAGGACAGTTTATTCACTCATCAACTACTTAGTGTTTAAGCACATATAGTGTAAGTTATCTTTGAAATAAAAGACTTCCTTGGGTTGACAATTTATATTGAGAATTCTGCATGATGGTTTTAATTCACTGAAATATCGAGTGACCAACACTTCCTTATCTGGGATATCAGGTTCTGTATTAATTTCCTTTTTAGTAAAAATGTTCTTCAAGAACTCTCCTGAATTTAATGGGGAAGAATTATGGAATCCTCTAAAGATAAGTAGATTGCTACCCAAGCCTCTCTTTGGCTTGGGTGTTTGTAGACAGTCTTTTCAGGAAAAGGGACAGTTACATCAAGAATCATTTGAGTTCTTGAAATAACCCTTTTCATTTACTTTAGGTAATTTTTAATATTTACTTAGGAACTTTTTACTACTTCCTACTTTGACTCTTGTAGGTATTTTAATATTTAATTATCATAGTAATAATAATAACATGTAGATACTTTCTTTATTACTTATAGATACTAGTATTATTACTATGCTTACTCTTTATACATATCATGTATAAATTATATATTTATATATATCCATTTGTTAACATTTTATCCTTGGGTATCATATAGCATGATCCCTAAAGATATGACACTTTTCTTTTAGCTTAGTTACTTTCTTTAATAAGTCCTTCACGTAGGGGTTAGGTCAACTAGATTAAAAAACTCTAAACCTCCTTGCATGTTAGATTCCCTCGTATAACATGGTAGTTCTTCAGTACTTGATGAGATACCAAAATTTGAAATTTCATTTAATCACTTAAAAATACGTAATATGAGATCATTTTTTTATCAGAGTAATTTTCAGTCAACATATTAATTATTTTTAGTAACTCCTAGTGCTTATCCAGAGCCCATAATCAACGCTAAAAAGCAGGAGTTACAAACTTAGTGCAATTCGAGAGCTCCTCACTCAACACTAATGCTAGGATGTATTTGTAGGATACACCTAGGGATAAAATGGCCAAGGAATTGATGTTCCAGAGTTCATGCTCAACATTAACTTGGAAGGCTCTAGGGCTAATGCCCAACACTTCCAATTTTATCTTTTCATGTGCTTGAGAGCTTCATGCTCAACATAAGGGTTTTCATAACTCATGTGTTCCAGAGCTTCTCGCTCAACAAAAACATCAAATACTCATGTGTTCTAGAGGTCCTTGCTCAACATAAAACATATCATCAACTATGTCCTTCAGGGTCCACGCCCAACACCTGAAATCATATGTAAAACATATGTAGTTGGCTTACACCCAATATATCAAACAAATCATCATGTTCATGTACAGTGGGGTCTTAGACCCAATATACAAATTAAAACATCAAAATAACATCACAAGAAATGGGGCTTATACCCATAAGTGTTAGGTCAAAATTTAGGATATTACAATTTATTATTTGTAGTGATCCTCCTCCAATAAGATCCACTAAATTTATCCTTTCTACTTTTGATGTAATTGGGAAAAGCCTCTATTCTAATAGAATGAAATATTTACAACATTCTTTGTGTACTTATTTCTGTTGTATTTTAATTAAAATAATTTGTAGAGCATACTAATATGATAAAACCAAATTTAGAAAGACATATTTCTATTTCATACAAAATTTTAAAAAAAATCTAAGTTAATGCTTAAAGAATACTTGGATTACGTAGTTTGTATAAAGTTTTTGTAGCTCATGTGTCCTTCTCTAGTAGCTCCCTTTCACAAAAGCTTATTGACGAAGCCAACAAACCACCATGGTGACCAGCTTATTTTGTTGGCCTTAGCAGACCAACGGATTTCCTAACCCTCAAGCCCAAAATATCATAATATGAATAGCATCCTCTCTTAGTTCAATATCCATTTTCCCTTCTTTTGAGTATTACACCTCCTCAAATCCCCAAGTTAACCCCCTTCTTGATCTTCCTCCCTTCTCAACGAAATCCGAAGTCATATTCTTCTCCCAAAAACAACCCCCCTGCAATCCTCACCAAGGTCTTACCTATATACCATTTTCTTCCTTCATTATCCTCTCCGCTTACTCCACCACCCTCCCAAAACATTCATTACGATGGGTAGTTTTACAATCTAATTCAAACTAAAATATTATTTCTTTTGTACTTATTTTCTCGAGTAGTTCAATGGTAGTGAGAATAGTTAAGTTGAATTTAATGGGTTGAATGTACATGTCATTTAATGGTTCTCGAATCATTCAATTTAGGATCTTCTTGAGGTGTTGGATCCATTATTAGTTTTATCCTTTATTTAATATATTGAAGAAAATAATAATTAATTAGTTATCATGTTTACTCTTCCAAAGTTGAAGTGGTGGTTTGATTACTTTACAAAAATCTAAACTTTGATTCTTCATTTGAGATGGAAGTACTTTTATTAATATATTTCTTTAATTAATACTATCTTAACTTACTCAACATATTCAATAAACTAATAATACTTTTACAATGTTTTTTATAAATTGCTTTTATAATATTAAACTTGGTAACATGACATTTTGATGGATTTGTTCATGAATTTTGTAATAGACAATTTGTTGTAGTTTAATTATAACATTATAGTCATAGTAATAATAATAATAATAATAATAAATAATCATGATAATAATAATAATAATTGAGGGTAAATAATAATATTGACATTTATTTGTTTAATTGATAAGTACCCTAGCAATAATCTAGTACACTTTTATCAATACTAAAGGTACATTTAATGTTTTAATTAATCACGATTAATAGTTAAACAATACGCCTTTCCAAATTTAATGTTTATCAAGAATACTTCATAAAGACTGCACTTCTTTTAACTGCTTATTACCATGTTTACATACCATTAATTAATATTTCATTGACTTATTCTTACACACATCAAACAACTAAACATCCATTATATGAATTTGATCAATACATAATTATCCGATAATTTCCAACTTCAACTTATATGAATATTCAACCTATTCCTTATTTGTATATCCATACTCGCATACATGTGCAAAGTGTGCATGCGTGGCCAAGGAATACATGCATCAGAAATGTACTATAGGAAACAACATCTCATCTAGGCGTACTTGATGTTTGCTAATATTAGTCATTCATGCAAGTAGAGCACACAGATAAATATAACATAATTATCTTAGCATCCTTAGTTATTTAACAATAACCCTTTAAGATTCAGATCCTTATCTTTGTGTGTATTTAGTTTAATCAATCAAGCATGTGGAAGGGTACCTACTACCACTAAATCAAGATCAAGGAATACCTACCCTCATCAGTACTAACTAACATATCCTCCCATCCCAACCTATGTCTGCATCCTCCCTATCCTTCACCTACTAGTATAGAAGTGGATGTCATCTTCGCCGACATGACCGCATAAGAATCTAAGAGTGATAGCATCAGCTAAACAACGTACCTAGCCTCTCCTAGTAGGCATGTGACTATCGTCATCACAACAACTTGGGGAGATTTTCTTAGCATGACCCACCCATGACCCCGGATACCATAGTAGCATACGGTGGGAAATACATCCATCCCTCTCAACATATTGGGTCTATACCCTATCAAATCATTCTCTCTTTCTATCAAGATTATCGTAGTGTGTCATCGTATCATCGGTTTGGTCGATAAGGTTCCTTGCATAAGTATGTGCTAATCCACACATCATATTTAGTACCCGACTTATTACTTAGCTCTTGTTCCCTGTGGGTTAGTATTTCAAGTGCACATTCATAACAAGCATTTACTTGATCATCACATGATCCATATTATCATCATTATTTCATTTCACGTAACCATTTTATTTCACCACAACTACACTTGACATATAATAATTCAATCAATCATATCACAAGATGGTATCCACGTACTGTATCATATATCTTACATTTTCTTAATGAAAACATTTAAACATATACTATCATCATAAAATACAGGAACCCCATGATAATCACCACATCGTAATTGCGTAAACATAGTAGTTCATAATAATCATGGTGACATCATAAACATAGTAACATCACAATCCTAGTGTCATAATAAACATAGTAACATCGTAGTCTGGGTCCCATCATGTCATAAACACATATTACTTAGGTAAAGTCCAAAAGATAATAAGAAAATAAAGTGCAGTATGTCTAATTCATAAATATTCCTAGTCAAATATGGGGCAAATACCCACCCTTTGGGAAACTTTGTCCTAAACTTATTGTTTTGCACCATTATAAGAAGGTATTATTATGTAAAATATGTGTGGCTCTTGCTAATGTAAGGCATTCGGTTATGGTGGTCTTACTTAGACCAACCATACCACTCGTCGTCACTTTATACATATTACATGTTATCAACTAAAGTATGAATAGTTTACTAACTTGTGTCGACACTTCTACTCAATCCTATCTATGGTATCTTAATTCATTTCTAGATTCACTTCTTCCTTTGTGATGTGAAAGGAACTACACAAGTTCATGGACATTTTACATAGTTAAAGCCTTTATCATAAAAAGTTTAATTAACATAGAGTTTTTTGTTTATCTTGTCTATAAACACTTTTAAGTGGAAATTCTATCATATTTTAAGCTGGAAAGGGTTCTATTATACCCGAAACACCATCCTATTACAATCTTCATAATAAGTGATCAAACATGTATACCAAAAAGAGTGACACAAGATACCTAAAATGTTTAAGAGTCAACTTCTTACAAGCACCCATCATCACAATCTATAATTATTACAATGCAATTCTCACTCTTATAACTGCTTTTCTTTATATCTTCTTGTCTTAGTTTATACCCTGTAATACTTATAATTAGGCATTACACCTACATGATACTATGCATGGTGAACCCTAATCTTTTAGACATCTCTAACTCGATCCTAAAAATTTTGCTCTTATTAAGCCCTCTTAGAAGTTTAATCGTGAGGTCAAATATGTTATCATACTTATTATTTAGATCTTGCAACTAATTTTAGTACAAACATCCCTGAAATAATCTTTGTTTAAATAATTACAAAAAAATAATACAAGTCTTTTAATTATCACCTTACATTTTAATACCTATTACCTCATTTTTGGGAATCCAATTCTTGTATTTTATACGAGGTCTTAATATTTAAATCAAATACATAAATTTCATAATTAAAATTGCTATCTTTATCAATAAGTTGAAGAATTATATTTATATATATGTAATGATTCAATATCTCTTCACCAAAAGTTTCCCAACTTTGAACAATAACAACCACTAAAATAACACTATATCCTATTTTTATTAATGTCATAACAAATATAAATATTAATATAATATCTCAATATTAATCATATTTTCATAATCATAATTTGTATATATGTATATTTATTTAGTTTATTAAATATGTAATAAATAACACAAAATTTAGAATAAATTTAAAATTTAACCAATTAACCTGTATTTAAAAAGAATTATCCCATAATGCACAGACCACCAGAGCTTTTATTTATGGCCTAAGTTATTTCTTTCTTCACCTATGATTTTGTTAGCACTTTTGTTAGTATGAGGTGGTATGTTATTATATGATATAATATTTATCAGCATTTTTTCCATCTTAAATATACACGTGTCCACTTAGTATTAAACGCTATTGACTTTATCTTACACCATTACCATCCCCTCGGGGAAATAGAATATTACTTAGATGTATCGCTTAGGGTCGAATGCATAAACAACCATCCTTATGAATGGTTTTATTTAACAGAGCAGAAACCGGCATATAAAAAACAATAATAATTACAATAATAATTATAAACAATTTTATTATTTTATAAATTATTTTATCACCGTACAACTTCAACCTTTGCAACTACACATATTGAGGTAAGAACCTTAGTTGGAATTAAATCAAGTTTGCTTTCATGGAGGGCTACCTCCTTTCCACGAGTTGAATCAAGTTTGCTTTCACGGAGGGAAACCTCCTTTCCAGGAGTTGACCTTGCGTCAAGGGAGACCAAAACTCCATTGCTTCGTATTTGACATTTGTTATAGCATTATTTTTTTTTTCTTTTAATATAATATTTTAGAGAGAGAATTGTTTTGAATTAAAAAAAATATGTTTATAAATAGGTAAGCCAATATTAAATATAAAACCTAAAATTAACACTCAAATATATAAATTTTGAGAATTTATTTTTAAAAAAACTCAAAAAATAGCCAATTGACTATATTTAGCCCCTAAAAATTACCCAATCTCCATCTATGCTATGGAGCCTGCCTACCTAACAGCCCAAAAATGCCCCTCCTATCCTATCCTATGCTCTCACACGCTGGGTTCTAGTGTGGAATCTATTGGAAAGTGTTCTGTCCATTAGCTCTGCTTTCGACATCTCTCAATATCCACAGTTGGGGTAATTTTTTCCTTCCCTCTTTCTTATTTTATGGTTTTCTGTTTATGTTCGCTGAGCTAAACGAGTGGTGACCAAGGTGGCCTAATGCATGAAGCTTCATTAAATGGGTGTGCATTTGAAGAACTTTAAGTATGGAAACATTGATATCCTTGAGTTTTCTCTGTCCAAGGCCACCGAGTTTGTTGCTTCTCCTGAAGCATTATGCACGCAATCACCAGCGTTAGCTCTTCCATGGGTTTGTTCCTAGCGGTGGACTACAGCATATTCTTCGTGGAAAATCCTGACCTAATGACCTGCTATGCGACCCTAGTGGGCTCAATAAGAGTTGAACCAATTTGACAGTGTCTCATGAACCGTTATGTGCAAGCTATGGTTATTCTCGGTATTGTTCATTTCCTTTTGAATGTAGATAATCCATACTTTGTGGTATTGAAATCATGGAAAATATATGATAAAAGTAATTTAAAAAGATTCGAGTCCAATATTAGTAAATTGGAGTTATCATTTTAAGACTTTGAAAAGTTTCCAAAATTTCCCAGGTCTCTGCATAAGACTAAAGATGGAATAAGAATTACCCACAATTATTAGACTGTGGCTCTCCTTTTTTTTAATGCCAATAAGACTCAGAAGCATCCTCGCGGGCTCAATAAAGGCTGCCACTGGTTGTGGCTTTGTGGTTTGGCAATGTTATCCCGTGATTTTGTGGGAGCTGCATCTAATAAAGAGGTGAGATTATATATATATTCTAGAAAAAAATAACACACAAAAAGTAACAAGTGTCGGCCGCATCCTATCTTGATACAATCGCTCAGAATGATGTTACTTAGCTCGTGTTTGCTTTCATTATGTTTATTACGACATTTATTCATAGGTTGATTATAACTGCCAGCGAGGTTGACTGTATGTCATGATGCTTGGTTTCGAAACAAATATTCACGTATTAATTGAGCTTGCTACAGGCGTAATTCCTTGGTTGCTAACGAATGGGCATATTATAACTAGTTCTTGCGACCTGTATCATGAGGTGCAGATGACCTTGGATCACTCTAAGGATCAGGGTAACCCTTTTCTACTCCTAATTTTCTTGTAATTCTGACTTGATTTTGCGCTAAGATATTCGGTGTTTTATTTGTTTAAAAGCTTTCGAAAAATTTCTTCTTGTGTTAACTGTGTTTGTTTTTAAGAATTTGTGTAATAATACCACCAGTGAATGTTATTAATGAAATTACTATTTGACTATAAAATTAACCATTGGTTTATGGGGATTTACAAATTCTGTCCACAATTCTTTTGGAATTGTCTTTTACAGTGTCCATTATTATTATTTTAAATCGAATCCTCGTTCATTGACAACATTTTTTTTTGCAGGAGCAAGCCTTGTCTTCAAGATAACAAAACAACTCGTTCGATTGGATAGTGTACTCCATTATTCTATGAAGCTTTCAACTTATAGAGATTCTAATTTTGGTTTGAATTGAATTTTTTTTTGGCACTAGGAGGGTCGAGAGTTTCTAATTTGTAGTTATCCCTTTGGTTCCAAATTTGAAACAATGGCTCTAATACGAGGTGTACTCGTCCTCCTCCAAGAGGATCCACTAAATTTAACATTCTTTGTGCACTTATTTCTTTTGTATTTTACTGAAAATAATTTTTGCAGCATACTAAGATGATAAAACCAAATTTAGAAAGACATATTTATATTTTATTAAAAACAAAAAAAATTCTAAGTTAATGCTTAAATAATACCTGGATTTCGTAGTTTGTATATAGCTCCAGTTTCCTTCTCACGTAGCTCTCTTTCACCAAAACTTATAGACCAAACCAACAAAGCACCTTGCCCACCAACTTATCGTGCTGCCCTTAGGAATCCATTAAGTTTCTTAACCCCCAAACCAACAATCTAACAATCCGAATAGCATCTCTTTTACTTCAAGATCCATTTTCCCTTCTTTAGAGTTTAGCTATATGCCATTTTTTTTCCTTCATTCTGGCTTACTCTGCCACCCTCGCAAAACATTCATTAAGACAGCTCGTTTTACAATCTAATTCAAAATAAAATCGTATTTCTTATGTACTTCTTCTTTCCAGCAATTCAATGGTATTGGTGGTTCTCCAATAGTTTAATTTAGAATCTTGTTGAGGCGGTGGATCCATTATTACTTTTACAAGTTGTCTAAACATGAGACTTTTTGACCTCTGTTTAACATACCTAGATTTTTTTAGAGTGTGGGAGTCGGGGGTTTTCTTGTCCCCTAATTTTATTTCTGAGCTTAAAATCATCCAACAAACAATAGAAATTACATATTTTGTAAATTAAATTCAGTGGATTCCCGCAAAAAACAGCCTAAAAGACAAAAAGTCCCCTCCCTCCTTTAGACAACTCCTTACTTTTATCCTTTATTTAATATATTGAATAAAATAATAATTAATAACTTATCATGTTGACTCTTCCAAATTTGAAGTGGTGGTTTGATTAATTTACAAAAATCTAAACTCCAATTATTAATCTCACATGGCATTACTTTTAATAATATCTTTATTTAATGAATCTTATCTTAACTTACCCAACACATTCAATAAACTAATAATACTTTTACAAGGTTTTTGATCAACCACTTTTATAATATTAAACTTGGTAACATGACATTTTGACATATTTGTTCATGTTGTAGTTTAGTTATAATAGTAATACTAATACTAATAATTGCCGGCAAATAATAATATTTATAATATTAAACTTGGTAACATGACATTTTGACAAATTTCTTTAATGTTGTAGTTTAATTATAACATAATAGTAATAATAGTAATAAGAATAATAATAATAATTGAGGGAAAACAATAATATCGACATTTATTTGTTTAATTGCTAAGTACCCTAGCAATAATATAGTACACTTTTATCAATACTAAACGTACATTTAATGTTTTAATTAATCACGATTAATAGTTAAACAATACAAATTTCTAAAGTTAATGTTTATCAACAATACTTCATATTGACTGAAGTTCTTTTAATTTCTTATTACCATGTTTCCATACCATTAATTAATAGTTTAATCGACTTATTCTTACACATATCTAACATCTAAACATCCATTATATGAATTTGATCAATACATAATTATCATAATTTCCTACTACAACTTATACGATTATTCAACATGTTACTTATTTGTATATTGATACTAGCATACATGTGCAAAGTGTACATGTGTGGCCAGCACATGCATAGGTCAGAAATATACCATAATAAACTTCATCTCACCTAGGCATGCATGCTATTTACTAATAATACTCATTCATGCAAGTAGAACACACATATAAATATAACATAATTATCTTAGCGTCCTCAGTTATTTAACAGTTAACCCTTTAAGATTCATATCCTTATCTTTGTGTGTATTTAGTTTAATCAATCAAGCATGTGGAAGGGTACCTACTACCACTAACTCAAGATCAAAGAATTACCCACCCTCAACAATACTAACTAACATATCTTCCCATCCTAACCTACAACCGCATTCTCCCTATCCTTCCTCTCCGAGTATAGAAACTTGGATTTCACCTTCACCGACCTGACCATATAAGAACGTGAGAGCAATATAGCATCAGCTAAACAACAAACCTAGCCTCTCCTAGCAGAAATATGACCTCCATAATCACAACAACTTCGGGAGCGTGTCTCATCATGGCCCTCCCATGACCCTGGGTATCATAGTAACATAAGGTGGGAAATACATACATCCCTCTCAACATACTCGATCTATACCCTATCAAATCATTATCTACAACTATCAAGATTATGAGAGTGTTTCATCATATCATCGGTGTGGTCGATAAGGTTCCTTGCATATAGTACGTTCTAATCCACACATCATATTTAGTATCCGGTGTATTACTTTTCCCATGTTCCTTGTGGGTTAGTATTTCAAAAAACACACATTCATAACAAGCATTTCCACTTGATCTATATTATCATCATTATTTCATTTCATGTAGCCATTTTATTTCATCACAAATACATGTGACATATAATAATTCAATCAATCATATCACAAGATGGTATCCACATACCGCATCATATATCTTACATTTTCTTAATTAAAACATTTAAACATATACTATTATCGCAAAATATAGGAACTCCATGATAGTCACCACATCGTAACCATGTAAACACAGTAACATAATAATCATGCTGACATCATAAACATAGTAACATCATAATCTCGGTCCCATCACATTGTAAACACAAATTACTTAGTTGAGCAATGTCCAAAAGATAATAAGAAAATAAAGTGTAGTATGTCTAACTCATAAATATGTCTAGTCAAATATGGCGCATTACATTATTTGTCTTTTATTATTATTATTTTATGTATTCATATCTTTTTACATCTATAACAGTGTTCTCTCTTTTTGAGATGCTTTGTCCTAAAAGTAAAAAGTAATGAGGAATATTATTCATGGAACTTCACTATCTCCCAAGATGTGTCTTATTTTGAAAGGTGTTTTCAATCAACTAAGTATTCCTCGATATTTTTAGAATGTACCATTTTCTCCTTGGTATGAATGATAGAATATGGTTCGACAACAACGTTTCATTCGTCATCCAATATAGGAAGTTCCATTTATGTTGAGTGTTGTTGCCCCATCAATTCCCTATTACATGACACATGGAAAACATTATGGATGCAACTTTTGTATATGGGAACTCTAGTCCATGTGCTACTTCGCTAATCTTCCTGTTAATTTGGAATCTCCCATAAAACATTGGAGATAACATTTTTTCATGATTGATTCAAATATAATTGTTGTATGGTGGTAATTTCACAAATAACTAGTGACCAACTTCAATCGATCTGTGTGTGTGTGTGTGTTTTATAGTGGTTTTCTTGTTGATTCATATGATTTTGTGCAACTGTTAAGTTCTCTATGAGGATTATATCAATGGAGGTGAATAATTATCTTACTATTAGATTAACTCTTTTATGATGTTAGGAATATTTAATACCATGGTGCATAATTCCCTTCTCATGGTAAAACTGAATGCTCCATACAACTTGTATACATATACTCATGGCTTCATATTTGGTGAAGGTGTGGCCATTATATCCAATGGAATCATAGAAACATATACTTGAGGAAAAATCCCTTACTAAATGAATGAAACCATCACAAGGATTCTAGTAGACATCCTAAGGCTTGTCAATGCCATGGTAATGTGATAATTAATTTGTCATTTTTACTTCGTTATATGTGTCACAAGTTGCAACAATGTTTCTATTCATTTTTTTGATGATTTTGGAGAAGAAGGATGTGTTAATTTCTTTATTGTAATGTATACTTTCCTTTTGTTCATGTTTTTCATTTAGTTGTTGCCCAAAATTGTTTTTTCCTTATGTACCCCACATGCAGAATATGTTGTTGTGAATATTTTATAAGAAAAGGAAAATAACTTGCATTTTATTTCTCATTGATAAGAAGCCTTTCACTGTGTTTGGTAAGATCAAGGATTTCAAGAGTTTGTTTTTGAGTATTTGATTGATTGATCATCGCCATTGATTCCTATAAGTTTAGAACTAAAAAAAAAATGCAATCACTCATCCGCAAGAATTGTCCAATGGTGGTAATTGATTGAATTCATTATCCAATGGTGGTAATTGATTGAATTCATTGTGAATCGCTATATCATGGTCATCATCTTTTCCTAATTCATGGTGTATTTATTTGGCATGACAACTAAATTATGGTTCTTCTTTTGGAGTAGGGTTTGGTTTAATGTGTTCCTTATCTTTGTATTTCTCAAGTCCTCTATCTATTCAATGTTATATTTCCTCTATATACTTCTCAAATAATCTGTCTATATTATATTTCTAGATTTTTAAAAGATGGTATGTATAACCTTCATATTTATGTCCATGGTATATTAAGAAAAATGGTGGTGGTTGTATGGAAGCTTAACTAAGGTTAGTAAAAGAAAAATTGGCCAAAATTAGTAAAATATTATTTTACTCAATTTGGTAAGAAGTTATCTACTCGGCTAGAAAATATTTTAAAGAGATTCGTATTGAGTATATATATATATATATATCATTTTTCCTTACTTAAATATATATTTAGCAGTTATTATTATTTATTATTTTTTTTATAGTTTATTATTATTATTTTTCTTTTACTTTTATTTTTATTATAATATAGTTTATTATGTCTTCCTATATATTTTTTATCTCTATAGTAGTTATTATTTTCCATATGAACCTGTATTTTATTTCTCAATAAAAAAACCCTTATTTCGTATGCATTTATAGTAAGAAGAACACTACAAAATAACAAGAATAAGTTGTGAAGAAAATAAGTCCCTTCCTAAGGGATTGCAAAGAGTACCATGCCGTTTAATTGCAGCCTTGTGACCACACAATTTAATTGTAGCCTCAGTTTAATTGAGCCCTTGTGACCACGTAGTTTAAATGTAGCCTCAGTTTAATTGAGGCTTTGTGACCACGCAGTTTAACTGTAACCTTGTGAACTAGACATAGCAATAATATAAAAATAAAAGATCTGGACAAGTTGCGTTGTAACCGTTTTTTATACCATTGCAATTCCCCTGCTTTGTCAGTCCTTGTAGAGGCTATATAGATATAGATATAGATATTATGTCCGCATTCCCAAACCTTCTTGTGCAGAACTCGAACCACTGACCCATAGTATGTATCTAATGAGACATTCAAATACCAGCTCTGCTCTGCTGTTCTTGTTGTCACTGCCAAGCTACAGATGAGAGCTATTCATATGAGTAATTTTACTCATAGCCTCTTCGTGTAGTTTGAAAAACTATGAATAAATTATTGTGCTAAAAGAGTTGGATAAAATGGCGCAATTTCCATCCATCCCAACAAAGACAACTCGGAGAGGAGCCTTAGCGACATTTCATGAAAGACAATGGTACCGAGCTTTACAATGGCACTAGTCCAATGTAGTATTGAGCTTCAATATGGCGAATCTGAGTGCAATATATCCATTCAATACGTAGCGACTCCACAAATGATATACTCATGCATTCAAGACACACATGGAGGAAAAAGGAAAAAGGACAATGCTGCAATAGGCAACAATAGATAGACATGCAACAATGACGTTAGGAAACTCAGCACACATCTCAGATATTTCAAATTAGGGTTTCTCATATTCAAGAGTATCAACGCACACCGGATTATATTTTCTCATGTTCAAGAGTATCAAGACACACCAGATTAGGGTTTCTCATGTTCAAGGGTATCAAGAAGCACCTGATTAGGGTTTCTCATGTTCAAGAGTATCAAGACGCACCGAGTTAGGGTTTCCTGATATGCAAGATCAATGCGTTGTTTCACCATAATCCCTAGACACTAAGCACCATTGATGGAAGCCGTGGAATTAGAAGTTGAATCAATGCAAACCCAGACACACTTGAGAAAGAAAAAACACATGCACCAGCACAACTTTTTCTTCTTGGTAAACTAGATCCTACTCTATTTGCATTTGCATCTCTTGCTTAAAAAATTGTTTCTTCAACTCGTTTCCGGTCAACCGGTGAAACTCCAATTGGCTTGAGTACTTACTTGGATGGTAGCGCTAGATATCGGTCTCAATTTGCTGCTGGAGGATATGTAATTGGTGGTTTATTTATAATGTTGAGAATTTCATTTGACAATTTGAAATGAAATATATGTTAATACATTTGTGTACATGTAATGTTTACTTATTATGGAGAAGTGTATTTCATAATTTGAGATGGAAGGTATATTTCTGAAATCAAATTAAACTTAATATATTGTAATTGTTTTCTCTTAAAATAAATTAAAGTAATCTTATCATAATAAAGTAATCTTATCATAATAAGTTAATTTTTAATTTGTTAATTTTATAGTAATTTCCTATAGATATATGATTAATTAATCATTATTATGATGTAATATCAATGTTTTTATTGATAAACAAATTAAAATTGAGATGGTATTTGTTTTTGAAATAGTAAAGGTCAATATTTTCATAAATACCATCTCATCGCACATTCGACACCTTATATCAGCACAACAAATGAATATATTTAAGTAAATTACATCTAGAGAATGAATAAACAACATCAAAATTTTAAATTAACTTGGAGTAAGTGGGAAGGGTAACATGAATGAGAAAGATAAAAAAATAGCCCTTTTAACGATTGGATGATGTCGTAACAAGGTGCAACATTAGGTGGAATCTCTTCAATCTCGCTTAGAAACCTCAGTTGTTTCCTTTGAAACTTAGTAATGGTGACTTGTACACACTTTGCATTACATATTATCACATTTCCCATCTACCTAGCAGATATTGAACTTGATCTGATAATCCCATGACTAGTAACGCACCAATTTGAAGTGATTCCAGTTGTTTGAGATTACAAACTTTAGATTTTATCTTGGTTAGAATATAGCCTACCTGTTAACTTCTATGCACGCAGTTTGATAACGCACATCGAAAGTCGTCTTGAAATATATTGAAGTTGACTAGTCACTATAGAACTACCTACATGAAACAATTTACAAAGACATGTGTACAAAATGCATACAATGGATAAGCGACGTGTAGGTAACGTAGGAGGGATAAAGGCCCTAGCATGAAAATGTGGCCATTGTGCATTTGAGCTGCTGTGAGCTTCGAAATTTCACGGAATGTTATGTTGTCGGTGTATTTTGTCATACTCTGTTCAAGAGATTCTGAGCTACTTTCTAATGCTCAAACATCGGTGTTGGTGCTTAGCGAGTACTGTTATCCTTTAGTGCAGTTCAACCAGACTTCATCTCCGTTTTGGGAATAAGGTGGAGAAGTTAATTGGATATTATCAAAGAGACAAGGATGCACCTTATCACAGTGATGATAAAGATAAATCTTATGTAGCATATAAAGGATTGGTGCCGTCGGAACCATCACCTTGCCAAATAATCCAGAAATTTCTTGTTCTATGGCTTGTTATTCTGACAACTTACTTGGTGAGTTCCCTCTGAGTGATAATAATTGTATTACCGCTCTCCTTTGTTTTAAGCTAGCACTGGTCACTGCAAACACAAAAAAAATAGAATCCCCTACGACACACAATAAGACCAATCCACAGCTGATCCTGGAGAAATTCGGTCATTCTTGCAGATTCAAATTCTTTGTTTAGAAAAAGTGAGTGAAATGTTGAATTTTCCAAGAGTAGTATCATATGATCTCGCCCTAGTTAATGCTTTCGAGGGTCCTCCGAGACCTACACCTAGAGTGTCATACAACCCCAGGAGACAGACTATACAGTGGTTTCCTACATGGTATGGGTCGTCCTTTCTACGTATGCTTCCTGTGGGGCTCCATCTCCCTTCCTTCGGAGATCACTTACGTAGAATTTCGAACGGGAATTCCATTGTACCAAATTTGACAATGAATTGTACCAAGTTCAAGAGTAAAGCTTTCCAGACAATATTCAAGACACAATCAACATAAATTCCAACAGATTTGGTTTCGTACAGAGTCAAATATAAATGCCTACAAATTAGGTGGAGAAAGCCAATCCTTATAGAATCAATGCCTCTGCAATGTCCAAGCTAGCTAATCATGATCAAAGTGCGGGAGATAGAGCTCAAGGTATGCCTATAAATACCATTCTTTATGTTTTAATAACTTCAAAGAAAATAATTTGATTTCAAAAACAAATATATATAGTACCTACAGTTCATGAAAATAATGGGAAGAGAAAGGACCCATTGCGGCAGAGGCCTAGAAACTAGAAACCATCACAAGGCATAAAGCTCATTTTATTCTAGTATGGAACCTCCCCTATTCGCTCTTTGCTCCACCTTATGTTAACCATCTTTCACTCATAATGCTTTGGTTTGGAATCCATACGAATCCCATAGTAGGGAGGGAGGGACGACCAACCATAGCCGCCATTTCATCTGATGGATACAATTGTTGGATGGCATTGGGATACAGTACCACGTGGGAGAGTATTTTTTGTAAGAGGCTAGCCTTGGCGGATCATCTCGCCTTTATTCCTAACAATTATAGTAGCAAAAAAAATCGTTGAGAAGATGATATGTGACTGCAACCAGGAACTGAGGAGGGACACACAGAAGATCCTTGATCATCAGTGATTGAGAAAATAATCACCAGGAGTAAGGACAAAGAGAAAACCTTGATCATCGGTGATTAATAAAAGTAGCACCAAGAGAAAAGCGAGTAGAAGCAGGACCAGGACCAGCAGCCATTGCTGGAAAGTCATCTAGTTACCTTGATGTGTTAATATATGGTGTCCTATGGTGTTGGGATCCCATTTCAAAGGAGTAGTAGCAATCTGTCTAAAACATTTGTGGGATCCATTTCAAAGGAGTAGTAGCAAGTCCAACATTAATCCTGGTATAAGTTGATACTCTAACATTCATCGTGGTTTGAGTTGCTAATTGTATCAGTAGCGTTGAAGACGTGTGTATCAGTAGCGTTGAAGATGTGTGGCAACTTGGAAAAAAAACACTGCTATACTGCCACATAGCACGCCCAAGGTAGTGCAAAAATGCAATCACAACATACTACAAGCATTCATCTTATTTCTCAACATTTAATGTTTATGAAGTAATGCTAAAGTGATTCCTGGCATTATCATGTTTCATAAAAAAGTGTTCAACCATACCTAATTTAACCTAACTTTCTTAACCAACAATGTTAATATTCCTGGGGATAAAGCCAAATAAGAAGTTGAAATGAGTGATTAGTTTGAAAAAACGCATAAAGTATATTGATTAGTTAATAAAAAGTGTTGTTCATAAATTGTAATATGAAACTTAGGATAAACGAGTTAAACATATTTTAGTTTTTGTGCAAAGAAATATAAATTATGGTAAGGCCTTTTATAGAGTCCCTGCCTGCCTAAAGAAACAGACTAATAATACATATTGCTTCATTCACTTAGGTCAATAATTACTTACCCAAAGTTGGATCACATCATCTACTACATTATTGTGTTCAAGAACATGAATTTTATGACATGCATGTCATGATGAACCACGTGAAGGACACTTTGTACAATAGATATAGGTTATGGTTGGTGTACCCTACATAGGCATGTTGCAAAATATGTTTGTCATCAAAGCGAGTGCCAAAGAATCGAGAAATTTTCTCAAAAATTGATGAAATTCCATTACAACCATAGATATCCATGGATACAATTAATAAGTGAGGCTTAAAATTTGTAGGGTCCATTGACCCACCTTTGAATGATAAAAAATATCCTGGTTTGTAGAGCTTACTTGCTAACAAAGGAGGTATGGGCATATAACACAATATAAAAGTCAACAACATGGTTCACATCCTATGAACTAGCCATATGGGCATATAACACAATATAGAAGTAAACAACATGGTTCACATCGGATGAACTAGTTTATAAAAATATTGACATATATCTCCTTATTCAATTTGAGATAAAAATTTAAGGACAACTCTGGAATTAGGTCTTGATCTCTTTGCAACACAAGGAAAGAAAAGATTAGAAACCAAAAACTTAAGGGTGACTTTGGAATAAGGTCTTGATATTTTCACAACACACAATGAAATAATAGATTAGTGATTACCAGAAGTATATGTACATTTCTTTAAAGTATCCAATCCTTGAGCTATGAATAATACACCAAGAAGGTATTTAATCTACTTAGCTCGTACTTAATAGTCAAAATTATGTAAAAATAACCAACTGAAAAGGAAATCTTGACTACCTAACCCATGCTACACACTTGTAAAAATTCATTCTACATACATGTAAAAATCTATTTGTTTCGTGAGGATAGAGTTCATATACATCTATGACCTAACCAACTCTATGTTCAAGGGTTATATAAAACAAATGCATTAGGTAGAATGGACACACTTATATACCAAGTATATAAGTGCCATTCAATCCAACCATAATATACAATAATGGCACTCAGTTTTAAGAGGAAACTCACTTTATTCATTTTATAAGGTGTCAACTCTACTATATGCTCAGTCATCTGAAATGGCACTAGTTTTTCGCTAGTTGAGTTAGGGATTCCCTTGTTAGGTCTATACCACTATGAAGAGTGGAGTTTCTTTGAATGTCTCATTAGTTTAGTGCTCATGATTGTATTACACTTTCATGGGGTGACCCCACAGGTAGCCTTCCACTTCTAGTATTTTTAATTTTTGGTTTATGTCGAGTTTGGGTTGACTGTGTGTAGGAATTTCTTCCCTTTTCCATTTACGTATTGATTTACAGTTTTATCATGAATCCATGGTTTCCATTATGTTTAATGTATATAGGAACGTGTTCCCTTTTCCATTTACCTATTGATTTAGATTTTTATTGTGGATCCATGGTTTCTATTATAATTGGTGAATACGACCAAGATTTCTCAAAGCCTTCAATTCAATTATTTGGTTCTCAGTTGTACATATGTATATATATGAATGATGGGATTGGGTTGGTACTCGCGTGACACAGGGTCCTGGGGTTTAATTTTTTTCACTACCACTATAACCCTAAGTGCACCGACCTAGACCGCAAGCATGGGGCACAGGTAAGTCAGGCTGTTTTGAATTTCTAACCTATAAGATAATACAATATATATGGGTGCATTCACACATTCTACCACTACCTCAAGGTAACCCCATGACTTCATGTTAGGCCGTCATTGGAATTGAACTTTTCCCACTAGTGAAAAACTCCTCGCTCTTCAACATTGTATCCAACCCCTTTGGACAAAATAATGTATATACTTGCTATAAGCCCTCCATTCCTTTTGTAATCATGAATGAACACTAATATTTATGAAATTACATGTTCTTCAATGTAACCACTAAACACTAAAGCTCCCTCCTAAAAATACACATGTTAAGTATTATTATTATTGTTTATCTATATTTGTCAAACCTCTACCTGTTATGTAGAATTTCATGTACCAGGATAGTGGCTCTAATGCATTACACTGTAGACACAACATAGTGGTACTTCCTGCATTTATGTATTATTACTCTATATTTAGGGAGTAGTACTTGTGTGTTGTTGTTGTTGATAAATTGAAGTACACAACAAAGTAAATATGCAAACACCCATTAATTTTTTTTGGCCTAATGCCTTAAATAAACAGGGATGAGATCTTGGATTAATAGCCATGCGGGACCAAGGGTTAAATTTGACGATCACACCTACCCATTAGTAAAAAAAATTACAGTTTGATTTTAAAATTCCCCTTCCTAAAACGTTTAATATTTTTTTTAAGCTTTCTATTGAATTTTGTTCCTCATCAAAATCAAATTATTAATCTACAAATTTTCTAATTTTAATATTTGTTTTATAATCACTTCAAGACATGTTCCTTCAATGTTGAAATTTATTCCTAGTCAAAATGAAATAATCAATCAATGGTGTAGCTAATTTTTTAAAATTGCATTGATTCTGATTAAAAAAAGCTCACTTGTCGGGATATTTTTGAAAAACAATCATTTTCATATAAAACATAAAATGAATTAACTACAGAGGTGATCAATGTATCAAGAGAGATACAGGAGGCTCTAGTTCACGACTACTAATTAATCTTACTTTTACCGCAAGGGCATGGATTTGCTGTTATGTTGTCGAAAACCTATTAATTTTGCAACTAAAGCTAAAGGAAAAATATTTGGGTTAGTTAACATAATGTTGATCTATCGATATTTCATGGCTTCAGTAGATACCTAAAACTATATTCAAATATTTTAGTCTTATATCTTAAGTCGTTGGTCTATTTAAAAATCGTTGACTACATTTTGTGAAATAATTTTGTGTAAATATACTCTAGTAGAAATGAAAGGAAGAGTTGATGATAATTTTTTTTTCTATTTTGTAATATGGTCACAAAATATGGTTCTAGGATATTAGGTTAGGATGTTAGGTTACTAATATTTGAATAAACTCACTATAATTTTAATAATTTTTAATTTATATTAACACACTAAAATCCCCAAAAACATTTAAGTGTTTTTTCCTAATTTACAAAAACTTAACAAAATTTGCAAAACCCTATAGATCCTTTTCTCTTATATGAATGTGTCTTTCAAAAGATGGAATCTATATCTTGGCTACCTATAGCTTCCTAATGTCCAAAAAATCCAATTATTTGCCTCCATTGTTGTTTAATGCATGTATTTGGCATTTAGAGCTTGGCTCCTATGATTTCCTGAAGGAAAAAAAAAAGTAAAAACTTCCATTCATTTGTCTCCAATGTTGTATGCATGCCTAATATTTTATCTACTACCAAATTTTTAGAACGTTTCTATCAGGCTCATAAGGGGCGTACAGATTTGTGCGATTGTGGTAGATATAATTTAGGTAAATGAGAAAAATACACTTCAATCTACTGAAGGAAATTATTGGCTAATATTATAGATTTTCACCTCGATCATTGATTTGACAGAGGATATGGTTCTTCGAGGAAGCCATCTTTTTCTAGAAGAGCACGCGACGCACTCTGGAAAATAGGAATAAAACTCATGGCGAACTTCCTTTTTATCCTAAAAAATATCTGCATATACCCCATAATGAATGACATTAAGAAGCAAGCCTAACCTTACTACACACATCCTAACATGCCATGCAGACGATTAAAAGGAAACTAAGCTCTGGTTTGCTGTAGATTGGATTTCATAGCAGCACCTAAGGTAAAGCTGACCCATCATCCCTGCTTTTTACAGTATTGAATTTTTAAGAAACCAATTTTTTTTCGGTATCAATTTGAATTGGAAATCGAACTTTATAACTGTGTTGAAGACTCCTTACTACTAGACATCGACACCCTCCACTCGCGTTGAAAGGTAAGACAATCAAGAAATAATATCTGACTTATATAGATAGAAGCATTATATCATTTTCAAATTCATGTTGATTTCACAAAAGAGTTGGCATAGCTGATTATATGGCTGCCAAAATTTGCTTGTTTCTAAATAGTTGTGTTCAATCGACAATATTAACCTAAAATATAAATATTGGCAAAGAATACATACGGGTTCCTCCTAATCTTCTTTTTTCCATTTCTATCTAGTCTATACAAATATTCTTGTATCACACCATTGTTCAACATCTTTTCCTCCTTCAACTGTATAGAGATAACCAATCTTTGTTGAAAAATACAACATGAAAATCCCAATTTGTTTAACAGATAAAAAATTGAAGGAAAACCTGAACAAAAATTTGAAGCATTCTACCCATATTCGGAAATTCCCTAGTTCAAACCACCGTTTAGTCATGGGGTGAAATCTTTGGCATATAGAAAACCCTAAATGTTTCACATTTTCTAAATATATATGCCCGTAAGAATGCCTCTTCCTTTAATGATATAATGAAAAAAAACATCTGTGAGCGTAATTCCAATTTGTTTAAGAAATAAAAACTAGATAAAAAATTGAAACAAAACCCAAACGAAAGTTTGAAGCATTCTACCTGTATTCGGAAATTACCTAGTTCAAACCACTGTTGAGGGATGGAGTGAAAGAATTGGCATATTGAAAACCCCGAATGTTCCACATTTACCAATTATTTTCATCCATAAGAATGCCTCTGCCTTTAATGATATAATGAAAAAAAACATATGTGAGTCTTTCCCAAGGTTTAAATTTTAAAATGTAGAGACTGGACTACAAAGGAGGTGGACTAAAAGGGTCTTCATTCTGTAATGTTTAGGGTTAATCAAACACCTATCTAGATGCCACTAGCACTTCCAGAGAGCCTCTTAATCGGTGTAATTGACAGGATTTGTGGGGTGAATAATACTCCTTAATCGAGGCATTAAATTATGAAAAGTTTGGGTAGAGGACCACTCGTCTAGGGTGATAAACCCACATTAAATCCAAGTAACCCCACCCCTGAACAGACACCACACAGTTTACATACAATCAAATCTCAAGCCCTCCTGTCATTTTGAAAATCCATGAAATTAAATAAACTTCAATGTCGACGTGTTTATTTGACGTTAACCTGTATTTTACGGGTAAAAATAATCAAAATATATGCATACGGGTGTCAAACTTAACCACTGTGCGAGACCATAGTATCTCCCTATGAAGCACCTATGTCTACCAATCGTTATGGTAGGGTTATAGTCTAAGTTATTAATGATGGAATTCAGTAAGAATAAAATAAATTTTTTATTGTAAAAATGGATTTAATTTACTTTTTTCTACTACAATGTGTAATCTTAATGGTTTGATTGTTTCTCTCTTTCTAATCATTTTAATCAAATTTCCAAAAAAGTAATAATAATAAAATCTCATTGTGCGGGAAGAGACGCATTCTACAACCCATTAGGGGGAGATGTGTAAGTCCTTCCATTCTCATTCTAAGTGGACTTTATAAAACAATAATAAAATGTTATAAAAAATAACATGTCGGGCTCAATTTAGATTTAAAATATTTTTTAGAACCACATATAGAAGACTACAAATTAAAACCAGAAACATTTTGTTCACATTTCCTCAACATTTAGAGAGATTTCATCCCTTTCTGTGCTTGGTAGATAAGTTTAAAAATGGATCTATGTTAATTGTAAAAAATAGTCCAAACAAACACTCAAAAAAATAGTCCAAATATTCACTAAGGTAATGCTTATAATGATTAAAAGGAGAGAAGCCACTAATACAATAGAATGGTCGTTGCGATGATAAATTGAAGGTAAAATCCTCAACTGATAAAATATTACATGATTTAGTAAAATTTACAGTGAATTAAAACATGTCTCCTCATTTAATTCAGAGATAAAAAGTAAAGGAAAAGGATGCTTTGTAATCATTATATATCAGTAGTTTATAGGAATTTTATTACGATGAAGAATTATATATGCATATAAGATGTCTAGGTTATCGATAAATTTTGTATCAAATAAAATATCAGTATATATCATATATGCATGGAATTGTAAAATTATGTTTTGTGGAAAAAGGATGATGTTATAATACTGAACATTTAGGAATCTATTTTAAACTTAAAGTAGGAATGTATATATATTTTTTGTGTGTGTTATATGGTATGTTTGTTATATTGTACCTTTGGTATTATAGAAAACTAGATCCTTTTTTAAAATGGGAAGAGGAGTTTTTTCAATATCTCGATTAGAATTATAGCAATTTTTTTGGAATTTTTACAAGAATCTACTTCGCCACTCGCTAGCCAGCTGAGATTCCCGACTATCATGACAATACATTGGTTTTTTTTTAATGTTGCGGCAGAGAATGATCGATGTGGGGCTGGGATGGTATTATTAATTTACTTTGGCCATTGGTCATTATTATCAGTTATCAGTTATCAGTAGGGCTGAATTATTGGCTCCGAAGGGATTAACACATATTTCTAAGAAAATAAATATTGTATCCATAGAGGTATTTGGAGACTCCTCGGTTACGATCGATTAGGTGATGGGATAGCACTATTACAAACTATGGGGACTTACTGGTTACTAATGACTCGGTGATGGGTTAGCGTGACTACAAACTATCACTGTGGAATATTGGAAACAAAAACTTAAGGAAGATTTAAGAAGTTTTCAGTTTACAAACTTTAAACATATCTAGAGATAGCGAAACGACCTGAATGATAGATTGTCTAAGAAGGAATTCGGAAATATAAGGCCATATCTTTTTTAATTTGGTCTGGAACACTCTAAGATATCCTTCGGACACTTTCAAGACTATTGATTAGATTATTTCTTAGAGGCCTTACTGATTTTTTTTCTTAGTAAGGCTATTAAGATGATGACTTTTGGCTCAAAATGTACGGAGAAGGTATATAGAATTTATTTTATATTTGTATAGGTAAACATATTGAAGAGTGTATCTTGTAGATTACTGAAAAAAGTGGTGATATAGTTTGGAATAGGCCTCTGGATTTGAGGTCGAACTTGTCAGGATTAGAAAATGTTGTAAACATATCGTGATTCATACCTAATGAATAACAAGTAACTGAACCTTTCTAAATTCTGAAGAAAAAAATAGAGACAATGCAAGGTTGGTAGTATTCTCATTATAAGTTCTATATTTAAGAACAAAAACAAGTTAATTGTTTAATTTATGTATTTTAGATTATTTGGTATGGTATGATGATGATGGTGATGATAGTTATTAATGTCCACTAAGACCAAAGGTTAGAAAGTAATTTATCCTTCAACCTTTTTTGGGTCATAAAGATGACAAATTATTTTATCCCACTACATTTTAGAAATTGTCTAGTGCCCTATTTCACTATGGAGCTCATGGGAGTTTATTCTTATTTTAGCAATATTGATTTTATTCGTTATGTTACTTAAACTAGAGAGATACTTTTGATGTTCTAGATTAGGGATGATGATCTCCTTATAATATATTAATTTGCTCTTGTCCTTTAACTCTTTATTGCACCACATATTCTCCTTAATTTTTGACATAATAATACTTTTATTATTATCGATATTATGCAAAGTGGCCTCTTCCTCGACTCCCTAATGTTTTAGCGAATACTTTGCATTTTATGCAAGCCTTGCTTAAGTCTAGGAGGTTTTGAATAGAGTATGAAGCTATATTAGGAATTCTCGTGTGTCCCATGTTGTTTATCTTTTTCTTGTACATTGGGTACCTAGTCATAGCCATGCTCTCAATCGGGGAGAGAATCGCTTCTATAAGGATGGTCGGTTGTATTGTCTTTAATTTTGATATTATATGTTATAAAGTTCTTTTGTATTTTTTCTATAGTTTTCCAATATTCTCTAGAGATGTTGCATCACCAAACTTCACAAAGAGGATTTTCTTCATATCCCAGAGCCAGAGGTCTATGAATTTACAACTACTTTCAAGTCCATAATAAGCTTTACATACTCCATTAATTATCTTCTCAATGTTATAGTTCTAATTAAGCTTGTGATAAAGATATATGTCAAGATATTTATATTGAGTCACTTTGTAATATGCCAAATTTTGACCTAACACTTATGGGAATAATCCCCATTGATTATGATGTTACTTTGATGTTTAGTTGGTATATTGGGTCTAAGACCCCATTGCATATGAACATGATGATTTTTTTGATATATTGGGCATAAGCAAATTACATATGTTTTATGTATGATTTCATGTGTTGGGTATGGACCTTTAAGCACATAATTTATTAGATGTTTTGTGTTGAGCGAGGAGCTCTGGAGCACATGGTATTTGATGTTTGTGTTGAGAGAGAAGCTCTGGAGCACATGAGTGTTTATATTTGTGTTGAGCAAGAAGCTTTGGAACAGATGAGTTATGAAAACCTTTGTGTTGAGCATGAAGTTGTGAAGCACATGAAAATATAAAATTGGAAGTGTTGGGCATAAGCCCTGCAGCCTTCCAAGTTGATGTTGAACATAAGCTTTGGAACATTGGATCATTGGCCATTGTATCACTAGGTGTATCCTAAAAGTACATCATAGCATCAGTGTTGAGCGAGGACCTTTGGAATTGCACTAAGTTTGTAACTCCCTATTTTTAGCATTGAGTATGGGCTTTAGATAAGCGCTAGGAGTTACTGAAAATAATTAATTATGTCGAGTAAAAATGACTAGAATAAAACATTGATCTCATATGAATTATTTTTGAGTGATTAAATGAAATTTCAAATTTATGTATCTCATCAAGTACTGAAGAAATACCATGTTATACGAGGGAATCCAACATGCAAATAGGTTTAGATTTTCCTAGCCTAGTTGGCCTAACCCTTACCTGAAGGGCTTATTAAAGAAAGAGTCATATGTTTACGAATCATGTTATATGATAACTAAGGAAAAATGCTAACAAATGATATATAGAAATGAGTATATAATTTATACATGATATGTATAAAGAGTAAGCATAGTAATAATACTAATAGCTATAAGAAGTAAGGAAATGATCCATATATTATTGTTACTAGTAATTATAATTAAATATTAGAATACCTACAAGATTCCAAATAGGAACTAGTTAAAAGTTCCTAAGTTAAATATTAAAGGTACCCAAATTAAATAAAAAGGGTTAAATCAAGAAATCAAGTGATTCTTGATTTAATTTCCCCTTTGACTAAAAAGTCTTCCTATAAAAACCAAAGCCAAAGAGAGGATTGGGGATCTTCTATCTTTTTGTTATTCCATAATTCTACTCGATTATTCTCAAGAGACTTCTTGGAGAACATTTTTCCTAAGAGGAAAAAGGAGAATTATTTCAGAACCTCATAACCCAGTTAGGGAGGCCTTACCATATGATCTCTAAGCTACTTGAATGTTGGAACCAACACGGGGGGATTCGGATTGAAACTAGGAACAGTTCCGGGTCATGGTTGGGTGGAACATGGTAGTTCCCAAGTGATTCGGATATCTATAGAGAGGCCAGATCTATCTATCAATTTGTTAATGTTGGGTATTTGAGTGTGAAGGTTTCCACGCATTGAAATGGCTTCATCTTGCAGGTATGAGGTTCTTTATTTTCCCCTGTAAACTAAATAAGTTTTACTACTCAAAATAAATGGAATTTTGAACGATTATTTAGTAACTGTCTTATATAAGCTAGGTTATCTTTTCTACAGTTCATTTCCTTTCTATTAATGTAAAGGTTTTGTTTTCTAATTTATTTCTGCAATTCATTTTCTATCTAAATATTCAAGGATTTTGTTTTCTACTTTATTTCTGCAATTCATTTCCTGTTCGATAATTTAAGGGTTTTGTTTTTCGAAATTCATTTCTACAATTTATTTCATGTCTTTCAATTCTTTTCTAAAACCTAGAACTAATTAAAAAAAGAGCCTACATATATATTATCTCTGCTAGAAGATTCATATTGCGAGGAAGATTATATTAATTTTATATAAATCAACTAGTTATTATCTATAGTATTAATCTAATCTCTAAGTAAAATATTATAAAACAGAACCATAACCAAATCTTTTCCATAATATAAACAATGATATCAAATACCAAGCTAAGCTATTGAGACCTCTAAGGTCTGAAGGGATGAGTGCCTCATTCATCATAACCACACTATATACTACATAACATAAACATAAAATACAAATATCCAAATCATATCTCACAAGAGATTCCACATAATAAAATCAACTCTAACTTAATCACAAAACTCATTAACATATATCACATCAATCAAGAGGTCACATGATCGAATCCCATTGGCATTTATGCCACACCAAAGTTATCCACACACTTATCCTTTACAACCATCGTATCCCAGGATCGAATCCTACGAAGATCATGACTTCCAAACCCAAAATGCATTTTAAAGGAGGACCAACATCGAATCCTATAGGATTCGTTAACAACATTTTAACGTTGAAATAAATCATAAATAATCTACTCAACCTATATTATAAACCATTGAATTCCATAAAATTTAACCACATATCGAAATTGTTTCCCTATAAACATTTCCACATATCATTTACCAAATCAAATATACAAGTTGTAATAACTTTTAATACTTGTCTACATAGAAATCAAAACCCAATATATTTACCCGTTGTATGCCTTTTTGGCTCATGACCATTATAGAAAACAGTAAAACCCTTAAATCTAAATCAATTAAAACCGTGTCTACACTAAGCTTAAGACACAAAATTCATTTCATAGGGTAAACCCCACAGTCACGACCATTTTCAATTAAATACACAAGTAAGGAAATAAACACCACTAATAACCATAATCAACACAATCACTACGGTAAATGGAAAGAATGTCATTTCCAACAATATAAAGGATCTAAATCCAAACATCACTGCTAAAATATCCACATAAAGAACATAAATTATAAATACAAGTTTACACAGAGCCAAACAGTTCCACGCTAAGAAACGTAACCACATTTTAAACCCATAGTAGTGAATTCTTTACAATGTAACCACTATACTTCATATAAGAAATTTCACAATCGCATTTCCAATCCAATGCACCATTGCAAGCAATGGTTTTGCCACCATTTATCAAAACCCAACATATTAAAAAAATGTAGAGTCTGTAATATTCACCACTGCCAACTCTATCAACAGTTTATTCATTTACAGAGATGAACCACAACAGTCTCTGCCGAAAGGTGCTAAACCCAACAAAAGAAACCCTAAACTATAAACACATCTCTAGATTCTTTACATCAATTACAGATAGAACATATCTAGTCACAACCTTTAAAACCCAAACCATGTACTCATCCAAATGATGAGCTCCACTCTCTGTCAAAACACCCACACATAGAGGAACGAGTTTTAAATATGTTTGTAACAAGGCTTACCCGTGAAGGGTAATGTGTTGGCCACCTGGAAGACCACGACCCACACAGTGAAGGCCATACAACCTGTAAAACCAAGAATGAAGGATGAGGAGTATTCCAAACCTCCAAACCGAAAAAACAATTAAATAAGTGTAGCAAAACCAGAATGAAGGACATACCTTCCAACCGCAGCTGAACTCGAGACATCAAGCCATGATAGATACCAGAGAGTCGAACACAACTCACCCAACGAAAAATGCAAATGACTCATACCTCCATGATAGTCCAATCTTAGGAATTGAGACCCCCATTTCCCAAGTCACATTAAATTTGCCACCGTGTCCACCACTACGTTGATTTACAACCCCAAGCCTATAGTTCATACAACTCCAAAACATGTTGTGACAAATATTTACCATGCATTTCATAAACCCCAACGATGGTAGCATGAACTTAGGATAAATCCATAATTCATGGCATATGTAATATGCCCTGAATGGCTTATAATAAACTTTCAACATTGTATACAAGAACCTTAATCAACATAAGGTCCAAATTTAATATCATAAGCCTTATGAAATACAAAATAAACCATATAAATGTTAAGTATAGGATTAAAATAAAGCAAGGTCTGAAGACCATAAGTAATAATGGTAATTAGTGTAAACATAGGTATAATTAAACCGAACATTGCATAAATGTTAAATTCTAATCACCATATAAGAGATGCTTGGATAGGACTTTGGTCCTATAATCTTCAACATTAATAAAGAAGTTCAACATAGGTAGTATGACGTTGTTTTAAATTGTTACCACAAGTCTTTCGTCACCTAGTACAGCTTCACAAAGAAGAGATGCATTAGTTAAATAAGAACTAAGTAAACCCTGTAGCGGCAAGTAAAACCAGTTACCTCTCTAGGTGTTTCTACAAGGGAAACAAGTCCCGCCACTCCACCCCTTGACAATACAAGTTAAGTCAAGATTGTCCATAAAACAGTAACCAAACTTATAAACAATGAATAAGAAAATAACTATACACAGATAAATGTAAATACATGATAAGAAGCAATCAATGAACAACATAACCATATAGCTTAGATTCAAGAAATATAACAACAACATAGAATTACATCAATAACCATATCGGGGAAAACATATGGAAGAAGGTAAGAACCGCTTACGACAATTCAGTTAAGTGAACAAAGTATGACACATTCTGCATAAGCTAAGATAATGTCGAGTTCAGGTAGTATATTACTAGCCTAATAAAAAAAAATTGTTTTCAAATTTTTGGGGACATTACAAGTGATATCAGAGCCCAGTTTCAACACTAAGAGACCAAATGGGTGTTCCAGACATTTGTTGCTAGAAAATAAAGTATGTTTTTAAATTTTGTTAACTAACCTAAATATTTCCTGTTCTTAAAAGTTTGCAATTGCAGGATTTTAAAAGAACAATTCAGAACATCAACACTGAAGAGGACAACAACTGGCAAGGAAAGTTGAATATCCCCATCTAGGAAGCAGAACTGGTGGTGGAACTAAATTATGATATATTGAAAACCATACAAAGTCTCCAAGAAGACTTACATAGTTTCAGAGATGATAATCTGAATGAAATAAAGGAATAACAAGAAATTAATGAAGCATTGTTGTGAAACATGACGGGAGGAAGCCCACAAGGAAAACCCACCCATTCCACAAATAGGTTCAAGAAATAAAGTTATCATAAATAGGACACTGACAACACGAGAGAGGAAGGAAAAGAAGAACATACCCCTGAATCTCTAGAAGGAAATTATCACAGTCCTTCTAGTGATGACTCTCTTTCTCCATGCAGAAAGAAACAAAGAAATGATGACAATATCCAGGGGGGTTCAGAAAAATAAAATCCCCAACCTATGAAGGAGAAATGAACACAGGGGAAAAAGTTGAAGAATGGCTTCTAGGTATGAGGAAATATTTCTGATTTCATAAGTACTCTAGCAATTAGGGTACCATCAGGTACGAACTCATGACGAGGATATTCACAAAACCACCTTTCATACGAGGTACGACCACTACGTGTTTGTAGTGATGCCATTCAGGTGGAATAATGCACCGACAAAATTTATGTGTACGATGAACAATATATTTAGTAAATACCAAGATAAATTTGTTTTGTTCTTTATAGACGCCATACTAGTTTACTATAAGAGTAAAGAGGAACCTGAGGAACACCTCTACATACCGCTACAGGTGTTACGGGAACACCAACTCTATGAAAAGTTTAGTAAATGTGATTTTTACAAACCAAAAATAGTGTACTTGGGTCACATGATCTCCAAGATGGGGATAACTGTGGACCTAGAAAAGATTAAATCCATAGAATATTGGCATACCGCTACTAGTGTCACCGACATTAGATCCTTTTTGGGATTAGCCTCTTATTACCGACAGTTCATTAAGAACTTTTCGAGGATATATTGTCTCATGTCTGCTTTGTAAAATAAGGAAAATAAGTTCTTATGGATGACCAAGTGCGAGGAAAGTTTTCAAAATATTAAATAGCTTTTGATGAATGCATAGATACTACGAACTGCGGATCTCAATGGGGATTTTGTTTTTTTGATGGATGCAAGCAAGTAAGGGCTCACGGGATTCCTCTTGCTAAATGATTACGTGATCTATTATGAATCATGAAATTTAAAAGAATGTGCACAGAATTGCCCCACCCATGATCTTGAGTTAGCGACCATCATCCATGCCTTGAAGATGTGGTGGCACTACCTCATGGGAATGAAATTCCTTCTGAAGATAGACAAGAAGAGTGTGAAATATTTATTTGATCAACCAGACCTGAATGCTAGGAAATCCATATGGTTGGCTCTCCTTAGCGAGTAACATTTCAAGCTAAAGCATATAAAGGGAAAAGAGAAAAAAATTGTTGATGCTTTAAACCGATGAACCCATATGATATATGAGGTGACTTTAAGTCAAACCAATTCGAATTTACATGAGAAGATTAGAATGGCCAACAAAGTTGACCCTTTCTATGTTGAAATCCTCAATAAGGTCCAAGAGGAAAGGTTGTTTCACAAACAAAAAGAGTACAAGGTAGACGAAACGAGACTTCTATGGTCCAAGAAGAGATTGTACGTTCCAGAAGGAGGGGAAATTCAGTCCAACATCCTCATAGAATTTCATCTGACACCCTACTTGGGGCATCTAGGATATGAAAGGATGATATCCGCCATTAAGAGACACTTTTTCCTGGCCTAAGTTAAACGCTGACATAGCATTAGAGGAAATTTCAACTCAAAATGGGCCTTTTAACCATAATTCAAATTTCATGTCATCATGTGTTAGCCAATGAAATTTCTTTAAATTTCAAATACTGTATAGGCCTTAAACAATTTTTTAATATAAATTTGGGGATAGGTATCATTAAAAAAACTACTTTTTTTGTTCGTATTTTCGACATATCTCCCTGTGTTTTTACTCAAATTTCGATCAGGAGAGCTCCCTGGATGTGGAATTAAATTCCACATCCAATGACTACCCACTCGGCATACTTTTGATAGACCCATCTACCCCAAAAACAAGAAATACCTAAAAAAACACATCAAACTACTACCCACTCGGCATACTTTTGACGGACCCCGCTACCCCAAAAACATGAAATACCTGAAAAAACATGATGATGACATCATCATCACATTTTTTCAGGTATTTCTTGTTTTTGGGGTAGCGGGGTCCATCAAAAGTATTTCGAGTGGGTACTCATTTGATGCAAAATTTTACTTCACATCCAGCGAGCTTTCCCAATCGAAATTTGAGTAAAATCATAGGGAGATATGTCAAAAATACTAACAAAAAAGTAGTTTTTTTCTTTTCTTCCTCCAAAATTAATAAAAACTATTTTATTATTTTTCTTAGGAGGCCAATTTTGAGTTGAAATTTCCTCTAATGCGTTGTTTATCGAAAATGTGAAGAATTTCAGCTAGGAAAAGCTGAGCACCAGCATCCTTCGAGGTTGTTGCAGCCATTACCCATTCCAGATTGGAAGTGGGAGGTCATTAGTATGGATTTTATCATAGGTATACCTAAGAGTAAGAAGAAAAATGGTTCTATCTTTGTAGTAGTTGACAAATTGTCAAAAGCAGCACACTTCATTCCAGTGAAGTCAACCTACAACGCAGTACACATTGTCGATATGTTCTTTAAGGAGATATTTAAATTGCACAGGATACCCAAGAAAATCATCTCGGATCGAGATACTAAGTTTACCGAGAACTTTTGGAGATCCTTATTCTCCATATTAGAGACATTGTTGAACTTTAGTACTACTTATCACCCGCATACAGACGGGAAGACTGAACGGGTAAACCAAATTGTAGAGGACATGCTTAGGATGTATGCCATGAACAACCTCACCAAGTGGGAGGATCACCTGCATCTTGTAGAGTTTGCATATAACAATGGATACCATAATTCCGCCAAGATGATTCCCTTTGAGGTACTCTATGGATGGAAGTGTAGAACACCGGTTAATTGGGATAGCCCAGTGGACTGGATCATGTTAGGGCCTTACTTATTAAAGGAATTGGAACAATTGGTTACCAAGGTCCAGGTGAACCTTAAAGAAGCACAATACCGCCAAAAAAGCTAAGCGGATAAGAAAATAAAATATAAAGATTATAAAATAGGTGACCATGTTTACTTGAAAGTAAAAGAAAAATGAAGCTCGTTGAGCTTGGGAAGGTGTGGTAAGTTAGCACCTAGATTTTGTGGACCCTTTGAGATACTGGACAAGAGAGAGACAATGGCATATGAACTAGCGTTACTGCTCACATAACAGTCCATAATGTTTTCCATGCATCTTTATTAAAGAAATATGTGTATGATACTAAACATGTGATTGATTTGTCCTTATTACACGTGGAACCTGAAGGGGAGTTTTCCCCGAAACCCCTTCATATACTAGACAAGAGAGAGGTGCAGCTCAGGAAGTGCACCATAGTCCAGTTGAAAGTGCAATGGAAGCACTTTGAGGCTGATGAGGCTACTTGGGAGAATGAAGCCACCATGAGAAAGTCTTACCCCGCCTTGTNGTGCAGCTCAGGAAGTGCACCATAGTCCAGTTGAAAGTGCAATGGAAGCACTTTGAGGCTGATGAGGCTACTTGGGAGAATGAAGCCACCATGAGAAAGTCTTCCCCCGCCTTGTTTCATGATTTCATTCTGAGTCCCTAGAACACCAGGGATGGTGCTGTTCTAAGCGGGGAGGGATGTCATCTCCTAAATTTTGTCCTAACACTTATGGGCATAAGCCCCATTGATTATGATGTTACTTTGATTTTTAGTTGGTATATTGGTTCTAAGACCCCGTTGCATATGAACATGATAATTTGTTTGATATATTGAGCATAATCCAACTACATATGTTTTATGTATGATTTCATGTGTTGGGCATGGACCCTGAAGAACATAATTGATGATATTTTTGTGTTCATCTAAGAGATATGGAGCACATGTGTATTTGATGTTTTTATTGAGCGAGAAGCTCTGGAGCGCATGAGTGTTTATATTTTTGTTGAGCATGAAGCTCTGAAGCACATGAAAAGATAAAATTGGAAGTGTTGAGCATAAGCCCTCGAGCCTTCCAAGTTGATGTTGAGCATAATCTTTGGAAAATTGGATCCTCGGCCATTGTATCCGTAGGTGTATCCTACAAGTACATCCTAGCATTAGTGTTGATCGAGGAGCTCTGGAATTGCACTAACTTTGTAACTCCTTGTTTTTAGCGTTGAGTATGGGCTCTAGATAAGCGCTAGGAGTTACTGAAAAGAATTAATTATGTTGAGTGAAAACGACTCGAATAAAACATTGATCTCATTTGACTTATTTTTAAGTGATTAAATGAAAATTTGAATTTCTATATCTCATCATGTACTAAAGAACCACCACATTATACGAGGGAATCCATCATGCAAGTAGGTTTAGATTTCCTATTCTGGTTGACCTAACCCTTACCCGAAGGCCTTATTAAAGAAAGAGTCATATGTTTAGGGATCATGTTATATGATACCAAAGGACAAAATGTTAACAAATGATCTATATCTATAAGTATATAATTTATACATGATATGTATAAAGAGTAAGCATAGTAATAATACTAATAGCTATAAGAAGTAAGGAAATGATCCATATATTATTATTATTATTAATGATAATGAAATATTAGAATACCTACAAGAGTCCAAATAGGAACTAGTTAAAATTTCCTAAGTTAAATATTAAAAGTACCCAAATTAAATAAAAAAGGGTTAAATCAAGAAATCAAATGATTATTGATTTAATTGCCCCTTTAACTAAAAATTCTGCCTATAAAAACCCAAGCCAAAGAGAGGCTTGAGGTGTAACACCCCGGTTTTGACCCCGTTGCATTAGATGTCTATGATGTATATATTGTAAATAATCATGGTGCAGAGCTAAAGGCCAAGGCCCCACCATTGATTGGTTATGCTATGTTTCGGGTTGAAATTGTCATCGATGGTATATCGGGGCATGCGACATACATATCAAGAGTTCTCATCATGTAAATATGCATCTTTAATTAAATGAACCCAACCAACTATGCTCACTGCAACCATAATGAAAAGGGCATTATTTTCACAAGGATAAAGGGGCGAATGTCAAACCTTGAGCCATGAGAAAAAATCCATGTGTTGATTTTCCCATCTTTCCTTGTCTTATCCAACTACCACCATTAAAAACTGCTGCTGTTAGTTGGGGCAGTTATGGGTGGGAGTGGAGTGTGGTAGGACTATCAGTCCTTGCCAACACGCACATTTTACCAGCAGGTTGACCCTCACGTTGGGAAGGAAAAAAAAAACCGATCACCGCCATCACTCACGCACTTCTTACTCTCCACTCTCTCCACTACTACGCCATTCTCTCCATTGTCTGTTCATCCTCACATAGGGACAGTATTCTGCTCATTCTCACACACAGGCATATTTTCTATTTGATCTCATGCAGCCAGGAGGGGAGCCATTTTTCGGTTGTCATTCACGTTTTTTACCGCAGAGTGAAATCTGGGGTGTTTTCCCTCTGTATTTTTGGGGTCTTGTGTAAAAATTTCCTCACACATAGGTTGAGAGTCTATATCTTCTTCCCCAATGTGGTATGTGTAAGCTTTCCCTGGTGGCTTCCTTTTTCAGGATGGACTATTGTTTTCCCCACGTTGTGAACTGTGTTTGCTGATACATTTTGAGACTGATGTACGTTGTTTTGGGAGTCATTTTGGCCATGATAGGGCCAAGAACGACTCAAGAATCGTTTCCCTTTCCCAAGCTGTGAATCGCTTGGGTGACTGCGTGTATGAAATGGTTGGTCTTTGGATTGTGTTAGGAGCAGGGATGGGGGATTGGTTTGCTTGATAAACCTAGTGTGTTTGGAAACCACACAAATAGAGCTAGAGCGATGGCTTTCTTCTCCACAACCCCTGAATAGCACTGGAAGGGAAGTCAGGGCCTGAGGAACTGTGTAGCAGAGAAGGGATTGATTCCTTGTGTTGGGTGTGTGTGGGTGTATTAGAAGTCAAGCTAGTTTTGCTGTAGGTGTTCCTAGCTTTGTAATGGGCTCACCAGCTTAGCATTTATCCTTTCCCAGCTCCTGGATGGCCTGATAAACCCAACTGTGTTGGCTTGGCTGTGTTTTGTGTATCCTTGGCTATGTGTAATCCTGCTTGTTCCTTATTCCTTGGGGAATCATGCCCAGCTTGGGGGTGGCATCATTGCTGAGAGATTTAGGATCATGCTAGCCTATGGTTTGGTGGAATGTTGCAACGACGTAGCTGGTTGCAGAATGAGTTCTTCATAAGATAAGTAATCTTGTCTATTTTATTCTTGCAATTATTTTAATGTTAATGAATATGGTGAACATGTTGAATGCTTGTATGAATGTATGTTGCTTTCACTATGTATGATAAATAATTGTATTTGTGTATGCTCTACTTCAATGCATTTTGTTTCAACATTTTATGAATGCACATGTTCATGGGGCTAGTTTCCTGGATGGTTAAGGCCATGGTAGCGTCCTCTTCGCCGGTCGGAGGGTCGGGGATGTTACAGTGTGGTATCAGAGCTTGCAGGTTGTAGCATGGGCCTCTATGGGCCATGACTAACCAATTTGCAAAGGCATGTTTCCTTCTACCTAGAAGAAATTAGTGAATGATTGGAAAAATTCACAAAAAAAAAAATTGTCTAAGTGTTTGAACTGTTGGTTCATCGAAAAACTTAGTGGGATGGATTTCCGATGCAGCGGGAGAGCTAGGAGGAAGCACACCCGACGGAGGATAGTTGGAAGAAAATTGTGGAAAATTTTCTAATTTTTTGTCGGCCGTCGACGGAACTTAGTGGATGTGGGAGCCACAGTTTTGGCGAAGGTCAGTCAAACACCATCGAAACACCGGCTCGATGTAGTGGTTTGGACCGCCGATGCACCGGAAGAAAGTTAGTTGATGAGACTGCCGATGGACATCGGCGGAAAATACCTGATCGAGCGCCCACCATTGCGGATAACTAGATAACTATGTGTATGACGGGTAGAGCATCTGAACCTCGATGAGGTAAAGAAAGTTTAATTTTTTTTTGTAATGCCCGAAATCATCAGCTATCGAAAGAAGATAGTTTTTCATGTGTCTACCGTTGTGGAAGCCTAGAGCACTAGCCTTCTGACAAGAAGAGACTGCCGATGCCGATCATGTTATGCCTCAATAGATTTGGCCGCTGACCAGAAGAAGATCAATGATGATGAGCCACCATCGCGGTTGCTGAACGAACTAACCCACTGATGCTTTATCCTTCCACTTGTCGATGCCGAGGTGTTAGTGGATTATGGAGCCGATAGAGTCAGTGGAAGATAGAGAAAGTTTTCACTGACAGAAGAATAAATTTTCAAAAATTTGTCTAAGTGTTGAGGCCATCAGTGATCGGCGACGGTTAGCTGTTTGGATCGGCGGAAGCTAGTGGATTGAGTGTTCGCCATTGCGGCTAGATAGTGAACTATCCTTCCGATGGATAGAGGCTTCATCCACCGATGCCGCAGTGATTAGTACTTCCGCCAGCCGATGAGAAGAAATTTGAAAATTTTGTTTAAGCAAAAGGTCGTCGAAAAGTTATTAAGGATTGGATCGTCGATTGGGTACATTAAAGGTTTGAGAATTTATCATTGCGGCAGTCTAGGACACTATCCACCCAACGGTTAGTAGGTCTGACAGCCGATAATGTCCGCGGAACCCACAATGAGATCACTTTCTTCCATTTCGACTGCCTAGAAGACTAATTGTCTGACGCAATAACGTAGCCGATCACTGACACAGAGGAGGTAAGTTTCCATTTGGATCACTGCAACGACAGGAAGTATAGTGACTCGGATCGCTGTTCGAAAAAAGTTCAATGAAGGTGACCCGCCATTGTGGCTGCTTAGTCAACTAGCCCTCCGACGCCGCAGAAACTAGTGCTTTCGACCATCAACAAACTTACGGCTGTAGAAGGCTTAAGGAGAATAGTCATTGACATCGCCGATTGAAAGTCTAGACATTTGGGTGCAAAATTTGAGATAAGAACACTTTCCGCCGTTGCGGAAGCCGAGACGACTAACCACCCGATGCACAATACACCCGACCGCTGATGCAGCGCATAGGCTGGTTTCATTGTCGATTAGGTTCAGAGAGTTGGATGCGGATCCGATACAGGGGAAGGAAATAGGTGAATAGTCCTCCGCGTCACCAATGCAGATCAGAAGTTTGGTGATTTTCCCGCCAAAATGTCGAAAAAGTTGTGCGGAAGAGACCCGATGAAGAGAAGGAAACTTTGGGTTTTTCGAAGTGGAAATTTTCTCAGCAATATCTAACTGCTTTAGAAGATTTCAGCAGACTATCAGTGGATCACAGGGCTAAACACAGGGGAGAGGAAAATTTTGTGTTTTTAGCATAATTATTATTTTATGAATTCTAGAAGAATAGGTATGTAATTTTGATTTATATTAATATTATGCATCTAATAGTTTGCTACAAACACATTTGCAAAACTTTAGATAACTTCCAAAAGCAGTACTCTAGAGAGAACAGTGTAATAAAGCCAGAGGTGGTTCAATCATGAGAACCCATGATGGGTACAATGCTTGAGATTCTTACGAGCGAGAAGAAGATGCCATGGGAGAAAATGTCTGTAATGGGAATGATGACATAGAGTCTAATGGAAGGAGATTCTAGGGGACACCATCCGAGGTTGCGGCCACCATGAGAAGCTTGATCAAATCCTAGGAAGAGCAGCATCAGTTGAATGTTGCAATGTTGCAGAGTTTGACAAAATTGCAAAGAAAGATAGACTCTGGACGAGGTATAGTAAGACCAGAAGGAAGTAAGAGCAGTACTAGGAGAAGGAGAAGGACTTCTAGTGGATCATCTGATTCTAAAGAATCCAGTGGGGATTCAAGTTCTTCTTCTCATAAAAGAAAAAGAAAGAGACACCATAGGGATCGCTCTCGGGATGAATTCAGGAAAGCTAAACCTCCTACATTTGATGGTGAGGTAAAGACTGGACAAGAGGCTGAAGCTTGGCTTCTTGGAATAAAGAAGTACTTTCAAGTGCATGACTATTCGGGAAACATGAAGACAAGATTTTCCATATTCAATCTGAATGGAAGAGCATCCTTTTGGTGGGAACACTTCAAGCAAGTAAAGAGGATCAGTGAATGGAGACTTAAGTGGAAACAGTTCAGGAAGTATTTCAAGCAGAAATACCTCTCCGACAGGTATTATTATGACAAGATTAAGGAGTTCCATGAGCTGATATTGGGATAGCGGACCATGGAAGAATATGCCAATAAGTTTTTGGAGCTATTGAGGTATGTCCGGTACATTAGAGATGAAAAAGTGAAGGTCCATAATTTTCTGAGTGGATTTCCTCAGTCTTACAAAGATAGAATCAAGTTTTATGAACCTAGAACTCTTGAGGAAGCAATAAGGAAGGTTAACTATTGCTATGACCAAAGCAAAGGTAAACCAGATTACCATAAGGCATGGAAGGACAAGAAGAATGAGAAGTTTGACAAAAGAAAGAAAGGTTTCAAACCTTCTAACTTCAGGAATCAACAGAACCAGCGATCCCAAGTTGCGAGTAAACCAGTTGGAGTGACAGGAGAAAAGCCTAAGGATCCACAACATAATAGAGGGCCACTTCAATGTTGGAAATGTGGAGGACCCCACATGCGCAGAAATTGTCCACTCGAGAATGAGAGTGCAAGGCCAGCTTATAACATTCAAGAAGCAGAAATAGTTGGTCAAGTAGCAAGGGCAGTCCCTAGGATTTATGCAGCACTGGAGGACCACCAGGAAGATCACCAATCAACTGTGGTCGAAGTAGTAGGTAAGATTGTTGAGAAGTTTGTTTCTATTTTGATTGACCCTGGTTCTACACATAGTTACATTACTCCTAGAGTAGTGGAGATTTGTGCTTTTAAGAAAGTGAAGCATAGGAAGTCTTGGTTAGTTCAGCTAGCCATCGGAACTAAGAGAAAAGTTAGTGAAGTGGTAGAGAAATGTCCATTGGTCATGGATGGATTGGTCACTTGTGTAGATCTAAATGTTCTACCACTTCGTTCCTATGATGTTCTCATTGGAATGGATTGGTTAGAAGCTCATAGGGTGAAGCTTGACTATTATAATAAGACTTTTGAATGCATGAATGAAGAAGGGAACCTAGTAGTTGTGAAAGGTATTCCAAAGGTGATTTCAGCACGACAGGTTTCAGCAATGCAATTAAAGAAGTTCTGTAGGAATGGTTTCCAGTTGTATGCAGCTCAGATTTTGGAGGCAACAGACAATGAAACTCCAAGGTTGGAGGGCTATCAGGTGTTACAGGAATTCTGGGATGTGTTCCCTGATGAGATTCTAGGGATTCCTCCAAAGAGGGACATTAAATTCACTATTGAACTTGTTCCAGGAGAAACACCAGTGTCCAAGGCACCCTACAGGATGAGTACACTAGAGATGCTAGAGTTGAAGATGCAAGTGCAAGATTTGTTGGAAAAGAAGTATATCCGACCGAGTGTGTCTCCTTGGGGAGCACCAGTTCTATTTGTAAATAAGAAAGATGGTACACTCAGGTTATGTATTGATTACAGACAGTTGAACAAGGTTACTGTGAAGAATAAATATCCTTTGCCTAGGATTGATGACCTCTTTGATCAAATGAGAGGAGCAAAGGTATTTTCCAAGATTGACTTGAGGTTTGGTTACCATCAGGTGAGAATGAAGGATGAAGACATTCATAAGATAGTCTTCAGGACAAGGTATGGACATTATGAGTTTGTAGTGGTACCATTTGGTCTCACAAATGCACCAGCTACATTTATGTGCCTTATGAATAGTGTCTTTAGCAGATATTTGGACAAGTTTGTTCTTGTTTTCCTTGATGACATTCTTGTTTATTCTAAGAATGAGGTGGAGCATGAATAGCATTTGAGATTGACATTGCAATTGCTCAGGGAGCACCAGTTGTATGCAAAACTGAGCAAGTGTGACTTCTATAGAGATAGAATTTAGTATTTGGGTCACATTATCTCAGAGCAGGGTATATCTGTGGACCCTGAAAATATTGAAGCCATTATGAATTGGCCTACTCCAAGGAATGTGATGGATGTAAGATCTTTTATGGGACTTGCAGGATACTACCAGAGATTCATTGACGGAATCTCCAAAGTTGCACATGCCATCATTTCTTTGCAAAAGAAGGGGATGAAGTTCGAATGGACATCGAGGTGTGAATAAAGTTTCCAATGGTTGAAGAATCTTCTCACCAGTGAACCAGTATTGAAGGTTGCAGATCCAGAGAAAGGCTTTGTGGTGTGTACCGATGCATGCGAACAAGGGCTTGGAGGAGTCCTTATGCAGGACAACCACATGATATGTTATGAGTCAAGAAAGATGAAGGAGCATGAGAAGAACTATGCCAGTCATGACCTAGAACTTGTAGCCATAGTACATGCCCTAGAGATGTGAAGGAATTACTTGATGGGTAGAACATTTGAGCTCAGAACAGACCATTGTGGTCTGAAGTATCTGTTTGATCAGCCAACTTTGAATGCTAGGAAAGCAAGATGGCTGGAATTTTTATGCGAGTTTGATTTCGAGATCAAGCACATAAAATGAAAGGAGAATAAGGTTACTGATGCACTCAGCATGAAGATGCAATAAATGCATGTGGCATCTCTTAGTATTTGCCAATCAGATTTGAGGCAGCAGATTGTTAGTCATGCTGCTGGAGATGAATTGTATGAGCAAGTAAAAGACAAATTGCAACAACAAATTATTCAGAAGAGGTATGAGGAATATAAATTTGAAGAAGATGGACTTCTCACTTATAAAGGTAGAATTTATATTCCAGATGTAGCAGATTTGAGGAGAGTTGTTATGGATGAAATCCATCAAGCTCCGTATTTCGGTCACCCAGGATACCAAAAGACCATTGCTACAGCTAGAAAGCAGTACTTTTGTCCAAGAATGAAAAGGGATATGGCTGAGTACATTTCGAGGTGTATGAAATGTCAACAGGTAAAGGTTGAGCATCAACACCCTGCAGGTTTTTTGCAGCCTTTGCTAGTTCCAGAATGGAAATGGGAAGTTATTTCCATGAATTTTATTATAGGATTTCCAATGACTTGGAGACAACATGATTCCATCATGGTTGTGGTGGACAAGTTGACAAAGGCAGCACATTTTATACCGGTTAAGTCTATGCATAAGAAGGATGACATTGCAAAGATCTTCATGAAGGAGATTTTCAAATTGCATGGATTGCCGAAGACAATAGTCTCTGATAGAGATGTCAAGTTCACTTCCAATTTTTTGAAGGGGTTCTTTGTAGACTTGGGTACAAAGATAAACTTTAGCATTGCATACCATCCTCAGACAGATGGGCAGACAAAGAGAGTTAATCAAGTGCTTGAATACATGCTTCGCATGTACGTGATGGACAAACCAACCAGGTGGGAAGATTACTTACACCTGGTAGAGTTTGCTTATAACAATGGATAGCAGGAATCCTTGGGGATGAGTTCGTATGAAGATTTGTATGGAAGAAGGTGTAGGACACTAGTGACTTGGGATAACCCAGTGAACGGGGTTATGCTTGGGCTGGAATTTCTTAGGGAAATGGAGCAAGAGGTTGTAAAGATTAGGCAGAATCTGAAAGTAGCACAGGACAGATAGAAAAGCTATGCAGATAACCATAGGGTGAACAGGGAGTTAAGTGTTGGGGATCATGTTTACCTTAGAGTGAGGGAAAATAAGAGTTCCTTGAAGCTTGGAAGTTGTGCCAATTTATCACCAAGATATTGTGGGCCATTTGAAGTGCTTGAAAGAATAGGGCCAGTTGCATATAGAATTGCATTGCTTGCTAGCACTAGAGCTTAGAATGTTTTTCATGTTTCTTTGCTTAAGAGATATGTACATGATGCTAACCATGTGATAAATTGGGATGTGATTCAGGTGGAACCCAAGGGAGAGTTCCGAATCGAGCCAATGCGCATCCTCGATAGGAAGGTCACAATGCTCCCGAATCAGGCCATAGGGCAGGTAAAGGTGCAATGGGAGCACTACGGACCTGAAGAGGCTACATGGGAGCTAGAGGATGCTATGCGATTAGCACATCCATTTTTGTTCAATTCTACGAAACATTGAGGCGATACCAGTGTAGCATTTTGTTCAATTTTGTAAAGCACTAAGGATAGTGCTATTGAAGGGGGAGGGGAATGTAACACCCCAGTTTTGACCCCATTGCATTAGATGTCTATGATGTATATATTGTAAATAATCATGGTGGAGAGCTAAAGGCCAAGGCCCCACCATTGATTTGTTATGCTATGTTTCGGGTTGAAATTGTCATCAATGGTATATCGGGGCATGCAGCATACATATCAAATTTTTTCATCATGTAAATATGCATATTTAATTAAATGGACCCAACTAGCTATGCTGACTACAACCATAATGAAAAGGGCATGATTTTCACAAGGATAAAGGGGGGAATATCAAACCTTGAGCCATGAGAGAAAATCCATGTGTTGATTTTCCCATCTTTCCTTGTCTTATCCAACTACCACCATTAAAAATTGTTGTTGTTAGTTGGTGCAGTTATGGATGGGAGTGGAGTGTGGAAGGACTGTCAGTCCTTTCCAACATGCACACTCCACCAGCAGGTTGACCCTCACATTGGGAAGGAAAAAACTAAACTGATCACCACCATCACTCATGCACTTGTGGCTCTCCACTCTCTCCACTATTGCACCATTCTCTCCATTGTTTATTCATCCTCATGTAGGGACAGTAGTCTATTCATTCTCACGCATAGGAATCTTTTTTGTTTGATCTCACGCATCCAGGAGGGGAGCCATTTTTCGGTTGTCATTCACATTTTTTTCCAGAGAGTGAAATATGGTGTGTTTTCCCTTTGTATTTCTAGGGTATGGTGTAAAAATTTCCTCACGCATAGGTTGAGAGTCCATATCTTCTTCCCTAGTGTGGTCTGTGTAAGCTTTCCCCGGTGGCTTCATTGTCCAGGACGGACTGTTGATTTCCCCACATTGTGAACTATGTTTGCTGATACGTTTTGGGACTGCTGTAGGTTGTTTTGAGAGTCGTTTTGGCCATGATAGGGCCAAGAAGGACTCGGGAATTGTTTCCCTTGCCCAATATGTGAATCGCTTGTGTGATTGCATGTATGCAGTGGTTGGTCTTCGGACTGTGTTGGGAGCAGGGATGGAGGCTTGGTTTGCTTGATAAACCTAGTGTGTTTGGAAACCAAACAGATAGAGCTAGAGGGCTAGATTTCTTCTCCACAACCCCTGAATAGCACTGGAAGGGAAGTCAGGGCCTGAGGGACTGTGTAGGAGAGAAGGGATTGATTCCTTGTGTTGGGTGTGTGTGGGTGTATTAGTAGTCAAGATAGTTCTAGTGTAGGTGTTCCTAGCTCTGTAATGGGCTCAGCAGCTTAGCATTTAGCCTTTCCCATCTCTTGGATGGCCTGATAAACTTAACTGTGTTGGCTTGTCTATGTTTTGTGTATCCTTGGCTATGTGTAAGCCTTCTTGTTCCTTATTCCTTGGGGAATCATGCCTAGCTTAGGGGTGGCAGCATTGTTGAGATATTTAGAATCATGCTAGCTTATGGTTGGGTGGAACGTTGCAACGACATAGCTGTTTGCGGAATGAGTTCTTCACAAGATAAGTAATCTTGTCTATTTTACTCCTCCAATTATTTTACTATTAATGAATATGGTGAACATGTTGAATGCTTGTATGAATGTATGTTTCTTTTGCTGTGTATGATAAATAATTGTATCTGTGTATGCTTTACTTCAATGGATTTTGTTTCAACATTTTATGAATGCACATGTTCATTGGGATGGTTTCCCGGATGGTCAAGGTCATGGTAGCATCCTCTTCGCCGGTCAAAGGGTCGGGGACATTACATGAGGATATTCTATCTTTTTGTTATTCCATAATTCTATTTGATTATTCTCAAGAGACTTCTTGGAGAACATTTTTCACAAGAGGAGAAACGAGAATTCATTCAGAACCTGATATCCTAGTTAGGGAAGCATTGCCTTAGGATCTCTAAGCTACTTGCATGTTGGAACCAGCTCGGGGGGATCCGAATTGAAACCAGAAATGGTTCTGGGTCATGGTTGGGTGGAACGTGGTAGTTCCCAAGTGATTCGGTTATCTACACTGAGGTCAACTATGTCTTTAAATTTGTTAATGCTGGCTATTTGCATGTGCATGTTTCCCTCCATTGAAATAATATCATCTTGCTGGTATGAGGTTCTTGATTTTTCCCTGGTAAACTACACAAGTTTTACTACTCAAAATAGATGGAATTCTGAATGATTATTTAGTAACTGCCTACTATAATCTAGGTTATCTTTTATGCAGTTCATTTCGTGTCTATTAATGTAAAGGTTTTGTTTTCTAGTTTATTTATAAAATTCATTTTTTGTCTACATATTTAAGGATTTTATTTTCTAGTTTATTTCTTCAATTCATTTCATGTTCAATAATTAAAGGGTTTTGTCTTTCTAAATTCATTTCTGCAATTTGTTTCCTTTCTTTTAATTCCTTTCCAAAAGTAGAACTAATTACAAACAGAGCTCATATATATTGTCTCGACTGAAAGATTTCATATTGCCAGTAGGCTTATATTAATTTAATATAAATCAACCAGTTATTGTCTATACTATTAATCTAATATCTATGTAAATATTATAAAATAGAACTATAACCAAATAGTTTCCATAATATAAACAATAATATCAAGTATCAAGCTAAGCTATCAAGACCTCTAAGGTTTGAAGGCACGAGTGCCTCATCCATCATAACCACACTTTACACTACATAACATAAACATCAAATACAAATATCCAAATCATATCTCACAAGAGATTCTGCATAGTAAAATCAACCCTAACTTAATCACAAAAACTCATTAACATATATCACATGAATCAAGAGGTGACAGGATCGAATCATGTTGGAATTTATGCCAGACCAAATTTATCCACACACTTATCCTTTACAACCATCGTAGCCTAGGATCGAATCCTGCGAAGATCATGACTTCCAAACCCTAAATCCATTCAAATGCATGACCAACATAAAATCTTGTAGGACTCGTTAACAACATTTTAACGCTGAAATAAATCATGAATAATCTATTGAGTCTACTTTATAAACCATTGAATTCAATAAAATTTAACCAAATATTGAAATCGTTGCCCTTTCAATGTTTCCACATATCATTTACCAAATCAAATATACAAGTTGTAAAACATTTTAATACCTCTTTACATAGAAATCAAAACCCCAATATATTTACACGTTTGTTGAGGCCTGAAAATTCGCAGGCAAAAACAGAAAGGGATTCTCCCCAATCAAAGTTCACAACTAGCCTGTTGACTGTTTGGTATAGGGAATCCGTCCGGTTTGCGGTCCGGATACCATAGGTCAAAGTAACAAAACAAGGTTTTACCAGTTGTGGCCCGGTCCACCATGTATATTTTTGTATTTTTTGACTTATGTATGAGATGCATATGCCTACTTAACCATGCAGGGTGATTAGGATGTAAGGAACAGTCACAATGTGATGCACAGGTTCTTACCTCTCGTCTTAAGCCCGCAAACATCTAAATCACATATGCAACCATGAAATGAAACTAACTACCTATCTATCTATCCCCGAGGAGCCAATTGAATTTAATTATGAGTAATGTAAAGCGTGCATGCAACATAAGAGAAACTACGGTTAGTTGATATTTCTTCCCATATCGCATGAACAATTAAAGATATTTCACAACCAGATAACCAATTGTTTATGAACAACATTCATTACTCCTAGTGGAAATCTTCATAAAATAAACCGAAAAACATTCATGCAAGAACGTAGGTTCAAAGAGTTAGAACGGTCTCACGGTTAATGGACATAAAGCTGAAAACGAAATAGTTCCCCTTCAACAAATCCATAACACAGCATTAGAATATTCCACAAATATTTCTCCAATAGGCCAACTGTAATTTATTATTGCGAAAGGAAATAGTTCTTCTTACAATATCTCTTCACCAGTCTCGCTGGGAAAAAATCCTTTTCCCTTCTAAGCTTTCTATCTTTATACAAAAAAAAATGGGTAACTATTGGGCTGCCCAAAGGTAACCTTTGGGCTTCTCGACTCTTCATTTCCCATTGTTTGTTTTTCCCTAAATGCTTTTACAAAATGTTACAAAATACAAAGGTGGCCAACCCCTCACGAGGAGGGCCCCACTTGGTTGTCGAGAAACTTCTTCCATGCTGCAACTTCAGTAGCCATGCCTTCAAAGGCACAAGGCTCCAAAAACTGAATGTTTATCTCAAACTTCTCAGCTTGGTTCTTGATAGAATCGACCCTGGATGTACTCAATCGGAGCTGATCTTCTAGAAGCTGTACACTGACAGCTGGATGATCTACTTCACTTCTCAAGATCAGATCATCCAGGGCTTTGATATCCTGTACCTTAGCTTCTTCCTCCTGGAATCTCTTTTGTAATAGCTCCACAAAGGCATTGTGATCTGGGAAAGCTTCAAGCCTCTCTTCAGCTTCTATCTGGCACCGGTTGTAGGTAATAAGAAGTCTTCTGAAAAACTCGGTGCATAATCCCTTTGTCTTTTTTACTGCTTTCTTGAAGTCTTCAATGGTGTTAATAGCAAACTCCACTAGGTTATAGTCTTGTTTGAGGGCCTGCTGGTCTTTCGAAGGTAGATCCGCTGGGGTTTCTTCGTTGTTCTCCAACCTTGCCATTCTTTCAATTAGGACCTCTAGGACGTCCTGGGATCGGTCCACAAAGTAGGATGCAGTTTCCAGGATCTCCTCCAATCGGCCATCGATTTGCAACACTCTACATCTTTCTTCTTCAACAGCAGTCTGCAGTTGCAGCATCTTGGTTTTCTGGGTCAATACATGCTCCTTGGAAGGATGGATATTAACCTGCTGTTCTCTTGCCACTTCCAAAGCAGTGGTCAAAGAGGAAATCTGCTCCTGATGTTCCTTTCTCAGTTCTTGGGTGTGCAGATCATTGGCCTGCAAGAGGATCTTCTACTACTCTTCTAGATCTTCCACCTTTGCCAGTATCTGTTCCTTCTCACTCTTTAGATCTTGGCATTCCTTCTTCACTTTCTCTAGGGCCTCCTGTGCTATTTCCTTGACTTGCATTTCTACTTGGAGGGCCTGTATCTCAACTTTTGAAGATTGCATTTCCCTTTGCATGTATTCATATTTCCTCTTGAGCCTGTTGCTCTCTTCCCTCTCGTGCCTCAATGTATCTTTCAATTGAGCAGAAGATTTCTTTGATTGCTCCAAGTAAATCATGATTTTGCTTACATTATCCTCTGAAGCTTGGATGAATGCAGACCTGGCTCTTAGGGTAAATCTTAGATCTTGGTCTGTTCCTAACATAACAGCTATATCCGTTATCATTTTACCAGGTAGACCTTTCGCCTCAAATTTCCTCTCTATCCTCTTTATTATTCTCTTTGTTGCGCTATCATAATATACAGTGTTGAAATCATGGATTTCCTTTCCCTTTTCCTGCACAAAAGGGACCATCTTGAGTGCGGGGACCATGGGTGTGCTGACAGCAGGTACTTGAGAGGTCTGAACCTCAGGATTTTCCACTTCCTGGGTCTGCCCTGCTGCTGTTTCAGAAGCTAACTGCTGGGTCGACTTTATTCTTTCAGCTTCTTGCTTTTGGAGCTCCTCATCGAGCTTTCTCTTTGCTTCTTCTGCTTCTTTGGCTGCTTCCTTTGCTTTCTCAGCTGCTTCCTAAGCAGCTCTTCTTTCTCCTTCTATATGCAGCCTTTTTGCAGCTTCTTTCACTAACCTATGGGCTTCTTCATTTCTCCTTTTGGCTTATTCCTCATCCTTAGCCTATTCATCCCCTTTCCCACCTATGGTAGTGATTTTCTTCTTGAATCTTCTCTTCAGTGCTGTCATGTTCGGGGCGTTCCGGAAGACAGATTCTTCCCTATCAAAATGGTGGGTATACTCAAAATTCACCCTATGCTCTTTACAGTGCTCAGCTACTTTCCCGTGAGTATCATTTCTCCGGAAAGGCATCTCGCCAAAATGGAACTTTTCCAGTTCTTGTACGAATTCGTCAGCTTGCTTCACTTTAGTGAACTTGCAACTTCCTAGTTTGAAAGGCAAGGGAGGATAAGCAGTCTTCTTATGCTCGAACAGAAAACTACCTATTCCATCCAGGAACACTTGTCTAACTGCCTCCTTGTGGATAACATAATCAGTTGCGTATTTGGGCAGCAGAGAAGGTTCTCTCGTACCACCAAACATTCTGAAATACATGCCATTTTCTGTCAAGAAGTAGCCTGCATAATCATCTATTACTTGCATGGCCTCCTCCGACATACAATCACACTCTTTCCGGAAAATTAGCGTGTAGAGTGGCATAATGAAGTGCTCACAGACTTCTCTGTAATGGTTGTGGTACTGGTGTGCCCACAATGGTTTATAAGCAGCATAAACAGGCATTCTTTCCCTGTCCCAGATGCACCTGAGACCAGCGAAAGGATGGTTGCACAATATACAGTCTATCAGTATTGAACTCATATAGAATTCGAACCTTTTCCGGGATTCTCCTCCCAAGGCTGCGGCCAAGCAAGAAGAAAGACTGCTCGATACAAGGATGGCCCAGTTGAAGACTGTCCCCTGGGTTGCAACATAAAATATGATGGGTATCCATTCCAGTTTGAAAAACCTGCCGTGAGCTCGTCCAAATATTCTGTTGAGCATCAAGGCTATGAATCTATATGGAACCCTTAAACTTGCAGTATCATATTCGCCTATTACTCTGGTCCTAAAATGCTTACCAGTTAGTAGCATTCTTTTCGTGGTCTTTATAAGGTCCATTCTTATGCTGTTTAACCAATCATCAAATAAGAACACCTGAGCTTCTGGCAAGTGATAGGCTAGAGCCACATATCCAGGGCTATAAGCAGCATAGCCTTGCTTTTCAACGTTCCCCAGGATCATTATGGTTATATCTGCGTGGGGCAGAATCCATCCAATTACCTCAGAGCATGGGAACAGCTCTGGTCTGGTGGCAACTTTCATGAGAGAATATTTCTCTATGTTAGCATAGATGGATTCTTCTTCGAGGCCCATGTTGGGAACCTCCTTGCGGGAAATCAATCTATGTATTTCACCCCATTTGTACTCGGGTTCAACACCAGAAACACATTGAGTGTATTCATATATGTATTTGGTATTCGTGACAACCTCTACTTCTGGCTCTTATTCGACCACAGGGGCCTTCTTCTTCTACCTCTTGGACATGGTGGATTCGAATTCTTCCTGCCATATATAACATTGTAACATTGAGAAATTCAAGGTGCAGACATTTATATGACAGTGTGCAGCGTTTTACTTCTCCTATGTGTATCATGACAGCAATTTGTTAAAAATATGTGTGTATGGACTGAAATGTCCTGACTAACAAAATTATTAAACCCAACAGGCAGTGGAAAACAAGTTATATACAGTAAAAATGTGCAATCTACCACTTCTGTAGGACACTAAACAATTCTATGAATCATATTCAAGACAGAAAAAGATCTACATTAATATGCAACACATTTCTGCTTTCTATGCATGCCATGGTCCTTTTGCTGTGAGGGAAAGACAGTAGTGGTTATGCAGGTTTTTCCAACGGTGCCTTATCAAAACCAAACCTACGCCCTTTTGGTCAACAACTAAGAATATAGATATATTCCCTCCCACAGGCTGAGGCTTGACCGCTGAGCTCTACGGGGTAGCTTGAAGTATAGAGATAAAAAACGGCTGGGTTTTAAGCGGTGCAGGAAACAACAGTAGTAACTATGAGGCTTTTTCAACGGCTCCATGCCTACACACCAATAGAAAATACATATTCCTTCCAGCAGGCTACAGGTTCGACATTAAGCTCGTTGAGGACGTGCAGAACCGCATAGGTGAAAACGGCTAGGGCTTCAACAACGGGTAGCGCACCATAGGATAAATAGCCCCAAAACCCCCAAAGCAGTGCATGGCAGACCTACCTCCTACCTATCATAACTATGCAAGGCGGTTTGATGCAGACGGCGTAACGGCCGTCTACGCTGAAACCCTTCAATCCCTATGCGCAGGGTATCAAAATGAACGGTGGTGGAAAAATAAAAGTTGCTCTGATGGTTAAACTGCCCTCCCACGGTCAAATAAGATAAAATCTCCACTTATATAGGTGTATAGCCTAGCGAGATGAGGAAAACAGCCGAGGACCTAAAACCAGCATAGAAAACCACTAACAGTTCAAATGGAACGGGAAAAAACGACGAGGAGCCTACCTGGCAATACGGCGAGTATGGCGGGTCGATGACGGTCAAGCTTCCACAGTTGCCACCTAGATGTAGTTACACTGACAGCGGGGACCTTTGCTACCTCAAGAAAATGACAGCTCGATGGCAACAGTGCTCCACAAAAAATAACAATAGAAAAACAATACACCGTCCCCGTATATATATTTGATCGCTCGTGTGAGAAAAATCGAACATCGGAGAGCTTTTGCATCAGAGGTTGGAAGTAATATCTCTTCCACAACGGCAGATGACTAAAACGTAGACCCAGCCATGGAGACACGCATGGCAGAAAAAAAACTCATAAGATCGGACATCGGAAGGTTTTCGAATTGGAGGATGAAAGCGAACGTTCTTCCGCTACGACGAACGATCAAAGCGCCAAGCCTTCCGTTCTGGTTATACATATTGGGTAGTAGTTGAGAGATCGGACGTCGGAAGGTTTTCGAATCGGAGGATGAAAGTTTAAATCTTTCCGCAATGGGGAAAACTGACATGATAAAAGGTTCCGACTCAAAACTCAAAAGCAGTCGAAAAAATCACTCGAATCGGGAGAAAACCGAAAGTCAAAATCGAAACCCCATCTGCAACGGTGAAAGATATGATCGTAAAAGCTTCCGATGCCAAACAAAAAAAGCGTCTGACGTGAAAAAACCAACAGGTCGGAAGTCGAAAGGTATTTCTTTCTGCAAAACAAAAATCCATCCGCAACTGTGAAAGACCAAAGCCAAGATCCACCTGCAACGGTGGAAAAATAAAACAAAAATCCTCCGATTCCAGCATGTTTTCAAATGCGCTTAAGGGTAGCGATAGAACTTGATCAAAAGTGGATTACTTAAGGCATCAGAGGAGGAATCAAAACAATGGGTAGCTCAATCCAAGCATGAGAAAATCCTTTCTGAAAGTTCTTAGACCAATTTCAAGAAGAAAATCCAACTGATTCAAGCAAAGGAGGGTCCTAAATTTTTTAGAATTTTGGGAAATTGTTGCAGCTGCAACAACGTTATAACACTTTAGTGTCTCATGGCCATTACACAAAATTGTAAAACCCTTAACATAAATCAAGTAAAACCTTGTCTATGCTAAGCTTAATCCATGACATTGATTTCATAGGGCAAACCTGACAGCCATATCTATTTCCAATTAAATACACCGGTAAGGAAATAAACACCATGAATAACCATAATCAACATAGTTGCTATGCTAAATGGAAAGAATGCCATTGCCAGCAATGGCAAGGATTTAAATCCAAACATCGCTGCTAAAATATCCACATAAAGAACTTAAATTATAAATACAAGTTTACAAAGAGCCAAACAATGCCAAACTAAGAAATGTAACCATGTTTTATACACACAGTAGCGAATTCTTTACAATGTAAACACTATACTTCATATAAGAAATTAGACAGTTGCATTTCCAAGATGATGCACCATTGCAAGCAATGGTGATGTCACCATTTATCATGGGGGCTTCACTTGTTGGCCAATATCCTATCACGTTAGTTCATATTGTGGGTTTTAAAATTATCCAAAATCGAACCAATATATTGTAGGTATTGGGGGATGAGGGGTTTAAGGTGGGGGTGGGCAGGGTGGTTTATAAGGATTGAGGTATAAAAAGGGGTGGGGAGGAAGTTTTAAGTATTGGTAGGGGGTTTCAACAAAAAGAGTTTGGGTCAATATCTCTCGAAATTAAGGGTATTCTTTAATATCCCACGATCGCACGTGCTATGTGAGAGGTTCACTGACTAAAGTCCCCATGCCATTTATCAAAACCCAACATATTAACAAAACGCAGAGTTTGTAATATTCACCACTGCCAACGCTATCAACTGTTTAAAAATTTACAGAGCTTAATCACAACAGTCTCATCCCAAAGGAACCAAACCCAACCAAAGAAACCCCAAACTATAAACACATCTCTGGATTCTTTACATCAATTAAAAACATACGATATCCAGTTGCAACCTTTAAAACCCAAAACATGTATTCATCCAAACGATGAGATCCACGCTCTGTCAAATCACCCACACATAGAGGAACGAGTTTTAAACATGTTTGTAACAGGGGTTACCTGTGAAGGGTAATGCGTCGGCCACCTAGAAGACCATGACCCACGCAGTGAAGGCCCCACAACCTGCAAAACCAAGAACGAAGGATTATAAGTATGCCAAAACTCCAAACAAAAACATTAATTAAACAATTGTTGCAAAACCAGAATGAAGGACATACCTTACAAGCGTAGCTAAACTCCAGACCTCATGCCATGATATAGACCAGAGAGCAGAATAGAGCTCACCCAACAAAAATGCAAATGAATCATACCTCCACGATAGTCCAATATTATGGCTTGAGACCCCCATTTCCCAAGGCACATTAACTCTTCCACCCTGTCCACCACTACGTTGATTTACAACCCCAAGTCTATAGTTAATATAACTCCAAAACGTGTCATGACAAATATTTACCATGCATTTCATAAACAACAACAATGGTATCGTGAACTTAGGATAAAGCCATAATTCATGGAATATGTAATATTCCATGAATGGGTTATAATAAACTTTCAACATTGTATACAATAACCTTAATCAATATAGGGTCCAGTTTTAATATCATAAGCCTTATGCAATACAAAATAAACCATTTCAATGCTAGATACAGGATTAAACTAAATCAAGGTCTTAAGACCATAAGTAATAAAGGTAACCAGTGTAAACATAGGTATAATTAAACCCAGCCTTGCATAAACATTAAACGCTAATCACCATATAAGAGATGTTAGGATAGGACTTTCGTCCTATAATGTTCAATGAAAATAAAGAAGTTCAGCATAGGTAGTATGACATTGTTTTAAACTGTTACCACGAGTATTCCGCCACCTAGTACACCTACAGAAAGAAGAGATGCATTAGTTTGATAAGAAATAAGTAAACCATGTAGCGACAAGTAAAATCAGTTACCTCTCCAGGTGTTTCTACAAGGGATACAAGTCCCTCCACTCCACCCCTTGACAATACAATTTAAGCCAGGATTGGCCATAAAATAGTAACCAAACCTTATAAACAATGAGTAAGCAAATAACTGTACACACATACATGTAAATACATGATAAGAAGTAATCAATGAACAACATAACCATCTAACTCATATTCAAGAAACATAACAACAACATAGAATTACATTAATAACCACATCGAGGAAAACATCTGTAAGAAGGTAAGAACTGCTTATGACAATTCAGTTCAGTGAACAAAGTACGACACATTCCGCATAATCTAAGATAATATCCAGTTGAGGTAGTAATTAACTAGCCTAATAAAAAAAAATTCAAATTTTGGGGACATTACACACTTCCTCCAAGTTGTTGTTCTCATAATGTATGAAATTACCATGAGTGATAGTCAAACCTATACTAGAACAAAAATACTTGAGAATTTTTAGTTGCTTGTCGAGATCATAGGGACTCCTTGCCATAAGAATAATATCACCAGCATAGACAAGAAGGGTGATGACTATATAGGCCAAAGTCATGCCACCACAACTTGCCTCTTCAAAAAAACCCTCTACCTCGTCAATGTAAGAACCTAAATTCAAAATGATAGTAAAATCAATTTTAAGAAATAACTATTATATAAATTATTTTAATATAATGTAAATATAAAAGTAAAAATAATAAACTTAGTTTTGATTTATAACAAAAAATTAATATAAAATATTCCAATTAATTTAAATAAATAATATTTATAATAACAATATAAATCTATATAAAGTTTTTGACATTTTATTCTTACTTATTATTAATAATATTTTTTTCATTTAAGTAATATTAATTAAAATTACATTCTAAAGATAGTATCACTTTAAACCTCATATTTTTTGGGTTGAAAGAGAAGGAACAAGATGATACGTTAGCTATTGTCAAGAATGAACTTCACATAGGTTACAAATTGAAACAATCAATCTCATAGAAGAAAACAGGTTGGGAAAATTAATTGAGAATAAAAAAAGGATAATACAGGATAAGGTTATCTCTACCGAACAAAAATACAACATACTCGGTAAGACATCAAGTTTAAAAGGCTCGGGGATATTTAGAAATGAAGACCTCATTCTATAGGATCAGGTTGAATTAAGAAAGGAGGTCCAAAAGGTAAAAGAAGCTAGGAAGGAGGGAAAATGAAAATTAATGAGAAATGGAAAAGTTTTTATTAGAGATAGAAACCAAAAGGATATTAATAAATAGAAATTTAACACACTTCGAATATTTTGCTGGAACTATTGAGGATTTCCATGGAGAAAAGGCCTGATGTTAAGTTGGATCCTGAGTGAAATTGATATTGTATTATTAGTTGAAACTAGGGAACACGAAGAGTCCAAGGTCCCCGATATAGATAGATATGTCCTATGGCCAATATGGAATAAATTTTCATGTCGTAAAGGAATCGGGGGTATATCCTGTTACTCTCACAAACCTGTAAAATTCATAAATAAATAAATAAATATTTTGTACCAAGACTTCTGTGGTGGTTAATTGTAGTAGGATTTGGAAAAACCACAGTATTGATAACTGTATATCAATTACTCATCACAATTTCCCTTCTTACTCGTCACAATTTCCCTTCGTAGTTGTAACCTAACTATTATTTGTTTGCATGGACAACATTAACTAAAACTTTATAATCATTTTACGACAGGCTTATCATCCACTCGGCATGGCTTCCAATTCTAATGACAACATGATCACAACCCTTTCCAAGGTGATGTTAAGGTTTAAGTTCATAAAACAAATTTGGTTTGCTTGTCTCGGAAAGTTGGCTTAGACTTATGGACCTATTCCTAACTAAACTTGTTTATTTATCATGGATATTTGTTTGATCTTATGTTTAAAACTTATCCCACATACACATTTGGTAAATGTTCTATATATAAATTTATTTAAAACCTTGTGGCTTGTAAGCGATGATGGAAAGTTATATGGTGATCATGTTATAATTTTTTACCATGGTTTGGCTTACGATCTCGGGAGGCACAAGGTGGAGGCCAACTATGAGGGTTCTAAAGAGGTTTTAAGGGTGTGTATTAAATCCTTTTTATAACCCCAGCTACAAGTTGACATTGCAACCAGGAATAATGATGACAAGGCTTCCTCACATGTGTTTTGGGTATAGGTTGACGTTGACGCTCCACTTGTCCCAAATTCGACTTATTTTCGTTGAAGATATTTTGTAAGGTTTTAATATTGCATTAAAACTATTGTGAGGGTTTTTGTCTAATTTATTTTTAATGGTTTTATGGAGTTTTTTCTCAGCCTCCCCATGGCTACGTTGCAACCACACTTTTTCATCGGGGTATGCAACAGTTTGCTTCATTTAACTCTGTTATTTTTGGGTTTTGTTAAGTTTTTATGTTCGTGTTTAATGGTTGTATGAATACCATTACTCATATGCTCAGTATTGGCCATACTTTATGTTATTTTTGTCGTTAAGTGGAAAACATGGGTGCTTTCCTTCGATTTCTGACAAGGGATTCCCAATCCCGCAAGGTTTTATAGGTAAGAAGTTAAAATTGACTTTTTAAAACTTTATTTTGTTAATGTGACTTTTTGTGGTGTTAAATAGATCTAACTCAGTTTGATTTGTTTGCTTAAGACAAAGGAAAAGAAGAAACTAGTAGGAGAAAACCCTTGGCTGTGTGTGTGTGTAATGAAGGTAAAATAATCAACCTCGAGCACTGGTTAAAAATAAAAATTGTGGATTTCACATTATGGAAGGAAGGTTTTAAGACTACAACTTTGTTGGTCAGGTGAATCTAGGGTTCCCACAAATGGGTACCTAATATGCTTGGGATACAATCGACATTTCCTCGATGACCCAAACATCCTTCAAGGTGACTTTCACACATTCTCAAGGTTAAAAGTGTGTTTATAGTTTGATGAAGTTTAATGTAATTAGTTTACTTCCCTTGCATGCAGATAAATGAGAACTTGGAATTCGGGCCACACCGATTAACTCTTCCCATGTGTTATCCTTCTCAGTCCTGAGGTGAGAATCCCCAAACTTGAATATGTTTATTAAAAAGTTGATAAAACAACTAAATGTGTTATGCAATAATTCCAGTGATTTGTGTGCATGTAAACAATGGAAACACTTTCCTCTATGTGCACTGGATCGATGCAATAGCTTTGAGGTATGCATCCATTTTATTTTATGCAGGTTGATAGGACCTAGGGTAACCTCCATTTTGATATATTGGGGAAGGAGAGGGCTTCACTGCCTCTATGGCTTAAGAAAAGTTCAAAATTTTAGTAATTGGTTGGGTCGGTAGTTTTGTTTTATTCTAGCACAATTTGGTAAATTGGTTGTTAAAGTGATTGGACGATTGGTATCCAACCATTGTAGATTTTACTGTTTTGTATTTAATGGTGTATAAAGAACTTCACATATGAATATGATTTAGTGGATAATCTTAAATCTATGGTTATAATTCATGGCTATTAACTCGATTTGATTATTCCTACATTTAGAAGCTCAGATATCTGGACTAGACATTTTAATTATATTTTTTAATTAAATATTTTGTTTGTAAATGTTTGATTGAACTTGATCTCTTGGTTCTGTTTTCATTAATTATTTGACTTAGGTCTATCAATTCCTGGGTATGGAATCCTAAAGACTGGTAAAAATGTATGTCGATGAATTTTAAAACAAAGTTATATTCTGTGTAGAAATCCTTCGACTCATAAAGGAATGTGATTGGTTTATTTTTCTTAGATCTATTATTATCTTGAAAAATGAACATATTCGTGTAATATCCTGAATTTTTGACCTAACACTTATGGACATAATCCCCATTCCTTATGATGTTGCTTTGATGTTTTATTTTGTATATTGGCCATAAGACCCCACTACACATGAACATAATGTTTTGTTCGATATATTGGTCGTAAGCCAATTGCATATATTTTATGTGTATGGTTTCATGTGTTGGGCGTGGACTTTGAAGCACATAATTAATGAGATGTTTGTGTTGAGTGCAAGCTCTGAGGCACATGAGTATTTGATGTTTTGTGTCGAGCGAGAAGCTATGAAGCACATGAGTATTTGATGTTTTGTGTTGAGCAAGAAGCTCTGAAGCACATGAGTGTTTGATATTTTGTGTTGAGCGAGAATATCTGGAACACATGAGTATTTAAATGTCTACATTGAGCGAGATGATTTGGAGCGCATGAGTATTTTATATGTTTTTGTTGAGCGAGAGTCTTTGGAGCACATGAGTTATGAAACCTTTGTGTTGAGTAGGAAGCTCGGAAACACATGAAAAGATAATAATTGGAAGTGTTGGGGATAAGCCCTAGAGCATTCCAATTTGATGTTGAGCATAAGCTTTGGAACATCGGATCCTTGGCTAGTGTATCACTAGGTGTATCTTACAAATACATCCTAGCATTATTTTTGAGCGAGGAGCTATGGAATTAAACTAAGTTTGTAACTCCATGTTTTTTAGTGTTGAGTATGGGCTCTGGATAAACGCTAGGAGTTACTGAAAAATTAATATGTTGAGTGAAAATGACTTTGATAAAAAAACAAATCGCATCTTACTTATTTTTAAGTGCTTAAATGAAATTTTGAATGTATGTATCTCATCAAGTACTGAAGAACTACCATATTATACGAGGGAATCCAACATGCAAGGAGGTTTAGAGTTTCCTACCCTAGTTGACCTAGCCATTGCCCAAAGGCCTTAATAAAGAAGTGACTATAATCTAAAAGAAAAGTGTAATGTGACTAGGGATCATGCTATATGATACCTAAAGTAAAAATATTAACAAAGATATATATATATATATATATATGTGTGTGTGTCTGTGTGTGTATGTATGTATAAAAGAGTAAGTAAAAGTAATAATACTAGTAACTATGAATAATAATGAAAGGATCTATATATCATTATTATTACTAATGTTAATTAAATATTAAATTCCTACAAGAGTCAAAGTAGGAGGTAGTCAAAAGTTCCTACGTTAAATATAAATAAATATTAAAATTACCTAAATTAAATAAAAAAAGGGTTATTTTAAGAAAACATATGATTCTTGATTTAACTACCTCTTTTCCTGAAAATCTTGTATATAAAAACCCAAGCCAAAGAGAGGCTTAGGGATCTTTTGATTATTACAAAATTCTACCTGATTATTCTCAAGAGAGTTCTTGGAGAACATTTTTTACTAAGAGGAAAAGGGAAACTGATACAGAACTTGTTATCCCAAAGATGGAAGTCTTACCTTAGGAGCTCTAAGCTACTTGATTGTTGGAACCAGCTCGAGGAGATCTAGATTTAAACCAGGAACGGTTCCGATTCATAGTTGGGTGGAATGTGGTAGTTCTCAAGTTACCCGGTTATCTGAATAGAGGCCAGAACTGTCTATGTACTTGTTAATACTGGGTGTTTGAGTGTACAAGGTTTCCATCCATTAAAATAGCTACAACTTGTAGGTATGAGGTTTCTTGATTTTCCCTATAATTTACATAGTTTTTCTTATTAAACGAGGAGATTAAATTCTGCAAGGTTAAATAGTATTTGTTTTCTATAGCTAGGTTATTGTATTTACTCAAACATGATTTTCTAGTTAGGGAAATCAAGATATTATCCATGTTTGAAATGATATATTGTCTTCTATAGATTTATCAATTTTCATATATAAATATTATTCATGATTGTAATGATATACTGTCTCCTATAGTTTTATCAGTTTTCAAAACTATAGGAGAATTTGGTCTCTGTTATTTTCTGCATTATTCTTTCATCATTTACATGTTATTTCCAGTCTTCTCTAAAGTGCATATTTTTTTTAACAGAGTTCAGATTATTTTAGGTTAGCTAGATTCATGATCATTTTCAAAATTATGCAAAAGTAAAACAAAGATAGTATCTAGATAAACTTCTACTCTACGTCTTCCACTGCTAGCAGATTACATAGTGCGAGTAGGTCTATTATTACAACCATCAAAACTATTACATATAGTTATGGCATAAACACTATGCATAAAATATAAATTAAATACTATTGTTGAAACTTAAACATTATAACATAAACAAGATAAACACATTTAACACATTTAAAACTACTAAGTAACATAACAAGGATAATTATTAAACAAACCCCAAACAATAATTTCCATTTTATAAATCTCTGCAGAACATGCCAACCATCGAGACCTGTTAAGGTTCGGCCGCAGTCCTAAAAAATATATCAAATACCTATACTATCTACTACCTAGATAAGAATCGACTTTGCACATAATACAAACCAACTAATGAACAACGTATCCATTTAAAATATCCAGGATCGAATCATGTTGGCATCTCTGCCAAATCAAAACCCACACACACGGTATTGAGCCACCAACCCATGTAGCCCAGGATCAAATCCTGTAGGCTCATCTTTTATTTACAAAACAAAAACTATATCAAAATTATGCCAGGAATCGAATCCTATAGGATTCTATTAGAAAAACACCAATGCTCTAAATCCATACAAGTTTGTACATAAATCAATTATAAACTACGCTAATATAACTAAATGCACGGAGTAATATCCATTAAAACTTTACACAGGACGCATATTCACATAAGGGTTGAAATCACAGCTATCAAGTTCGAACATAAACCCCAACTCTAAACCATAATCTAAATCGCTACTATGTTATAGAGCTATAATAAATAATAATAAAAAACATATGCATGCTGCATTTCAAATACTCAGGCTCATGGCCAAGAATTAAACCCCACCATAATCAATATTGAAAATAAGAACCCCAAACCATTTCAAATACAGAAAAGGAATTTATTTAACCCCACTATTAACATTGTTACAGCGAGGACTTCTAAACAACAAAGATGCATCAGTAAGCTAAGTTTATGGCTATCAAAATCATAAATCCTAGGAACGTTAAATAAACCATATATCTCTCAATAATAGAAATTTGCAAGGAAAACTACACACAGTCGTGAATCAACAGGGTGACATTGCAAGCAATGGCACCGCCATAGTTTGAAACATCATTTAAAACCAAAACATGGAGCTCCCATTAATATATAAAACCATACATTCAAAACCAAAAATGATTACAGAGCCAAATCTCGTATGGATAGACATGGCCAAAGGATCCACACTTAAACCATCATCAAATTAATATTTACACACACATATCTGGATGCCCATTAACGAAACATATCCATACAGTTGAACTCATAACCAAATATTAACAAATTTAAACCTTTCAACATAGAGCTCAAAGCTCTACTAAATATTTACATGTGGAGGTAACGGGACTAAGCTATCATAGAGCTTACCTATGGAAGAGTATCGTTGACAGCCTTATAAACACCCATGACCCATGAATGGAGGTCCCCTGTCACCTACAATTCGAAACAAAGAACTTTTAGAAGTATGCTAAAACATCCACCCGAAGAAAATAATAATATAACATTGCAAAACCAGACAGAAAGCATACCTTCAAGGCACAGGGTGAGTCTGTTTCCTCCATGCCATGATGAAACCAAAGAGACAAACCGTGCAGACAACCCACATCAGCGACAAATGAATCCCAAACAATGACAGACCTAAGCTTAGGGTTCGTTTCCCCCCCACCCCAAGGAGCATTAATTGCACCACTCTATCCTCCACCATCAATGTAATGTTTCCCACATGCATATAGTCCAAACCCCAACAATGCGATTTTGTATTAAAACCACCATCAAAACCCTTGTTGGCATAGTTAATCCATGGTTTCATGTCATATGGAATATTTCATGAAGGTCTTACCACATAAACCATAATATTTACAACCTTTAATATAATGTTGGTTAAGTCTTAGGACTTAAGCCTATAACCTTAGGCATTAACACAATCAAATTTATATATTATAAATACATAGAAAAGGGATAAAAATTATGATAGTATGAATGCACAATAAAGATTCAGGCCTTATAAACCCCAACTCTGTGTAAACAATAACGTAAAAAATAGTAGTAGGAATGGTTAGGACAGGACTTTAGTCCATTTTTCCTTCAATAGGAATAGATAGCATAGAGTGGATCGCATGCCGTAGGATTCCAAGTTTAGTTTTTGTAGTGATATTTCGTCATCTAATGAACCTGCACAAAGAAAGGAGCAGCTTGCATTAGTTCAACATGAACTAATTAAACCTTGTAATAGCAGGTAGAACTAGTTACATCTCCAAGTGGTCCCATAAGGGATACAAATCCTACCAGTATACCCCTTAACAGTAAAATATAAGTCAGGACTTTCCATAAACAATGAACAAAACTTATAACCAGGAAGTAAGATATAACTGAACGAGCATACACACATGCATGATAAATCGTAATCAGTAAGCAGAGTAATCATTAAAACAGATCAAGTAAAATAAACATAGTACATAATCACATTAGTAACTACATAGGAAAACACATAGAAATGGTAAGGACAACTTACGACACTTTGAATTAGAAAACAACGACCGACATATTCCAGAGAAGAGGAATTAATGTCCAGAATATGTAGTAATTAAATAACCTACAAAAAAAAACAAATTATTTTCAAAATTTGGGGACATTACAAGTGGTGTCAGAGCCCAATTTCAACATTAAGAGACCTAATGGGCATGTCAAACATTCATTGCAGAAAATAAAGTATGTTTTTGAAATTTTGTTAACTAACAGAAATTTCTCCTGTTATTAAAATTTTAAATTGCAATATTCAAGAACACTTCATATCATGAACATCGAAGAAGACAACAGCCGGCAAGGAAAACTGAATAACCCCACATGGGAAGTAGAACCGGTGGTTGAACTAAAGTATAACATACTAAAAACCATACAAAGTATTCAAGCAGACTTATAGAGTTTCTAGGATGATCACATGAATGAAAGAAAACAACAACAAGCAATTAATGAAGCCTTACTATAGAACATGACAGTAGGAAGCCCGCATGGAAAACCAACTCATTCGGCTAACAAGTTCAAGAAAGAGTTCTATCATAAATGAGATATCATCCCAAAGGAAGAAGGGAAAGAAAAAAACAACCCTGAACCTCCACAAAGAGATTATCATAGTATTTCTAGTGATAATTCCCTTTCTTCTTGCAGAAAGAAATAGAGGAATGATGACAACCTCCAGGGAGAGTTCAGAAAGATAAGATCCCCAACCTATGAAGGGGAGATGAACACAGGGAAAAAGTTGAAGAATGGCTTCTCGGTATGAGAAAATAATTCCTAGTACGCAACTACTCGAGTGAGATGAAAGTCCATCTATCCATCTATAATTTAAATTGGAAAGAAACTAGATGGTGGCGAGACCTAAAGCATACCAAGAAATATGAGGTAAAAGAAATACGATGGAGTAAATTTCGCATAATTTTTTAAGGAAAAATAGATGTCTAAAATATTATTCGACAGAAAGGTGAAATAATTTCATGAGTTAAGGATGGATTCCATGACTATGGATGCTTTTATTAACATATTTTTGGATCTGTTACATTATGTTCCATACATAAAGGACGAGAAAGTTAAAATACACCAGTTTTTAGGATGTCTTCCTGCCAATGTTCAGGAGAGGATTGAATTTGATATGCCTAAAACATTGGACACTACCTTACAAAAATCTAGGCTTTGCTATGAGCGTGGAAAGCTGAGGCAAGAGGACATCAACGGAATCAGATACAGGTCTAGGACCTTCTCGGACAACCGCAAACCGAATTTCAACCCACCTCCTTACAAAAAACAAAAAAATGGTTTTCCAGCCAATAAGAACTTCAAAAAAATAGGTACAAATCCATATGTACCAGTAATGAATGCTAACAAACGAACAGCAAATGGGGGATCCAATGATTCCCTGATGCAAATCAAATGCTAGAAATTCCAAGGGCCCCATTATGTCCAAGAATGTAAGAACAAGACCAATGGAGTCTTGTACAACTTACAAGAAGAACCAATGGTAGAGGACATAGCTGGAACACAGCATATTTATGCAGCCTTGGATGGTTGAGAGGAATACCATCAGGATGCCATGGTTGGGATAGAAGGTAAGTTTACTGACAATTCTATTTCAATATTGGTTGACCACGATACTTTTCGAAGCTATGTATGGCCTAAAAATGTCGATGTTTGTAAACTAGACAAAGTTAAAATTGAGAGAACATGGCTAGTGCAATTATCCACGGGTACAAAATGAAAGGTTTCTAAAATTATTAGAGATTGTGAGGTAAACCTGAATGGTTTTCCTACTAGAATAAACCTGAACATCCTACCCTTAGGCTCGTATGATATACTTATCAACATAGACTAGTTGGGACAACAATATGTGATGCTCAATTGTTTACACAAGTCAATCTTGTGTACATATATCCAAGGAAATCAGGTAAAGATTCAAGGCATACCTAAGAAATTTTTCATCAGGAAGATATACGCTTTACAACTAAAGAACTACATTAGGAAAGGCTACAACATATTTGCAGTGAACATCCAAGACATAGAAGCTGAAAGAGAACAACACATCAAGTATTTTCCAGTTCTCGTAGACTTCACAGATGTATTTCCAGAGGAGATACTAGTATTACCATCGAAATGAGACCAAGTTTTTTCCAAAAAACTTACACCAGGGTTAGTTCTGGCTTCAAAATACCCTTACCGCATGAGCACACCAGAGTTGGTTGAACTAAAAATGTAGTTGCAAGAGTTTATTGAGAAGAGATATATCCGACCGAGTGTGTCCCCTTGAGGAGAAATGATATTTTTTGTAAAGGAGAAGGACGGTACGATGCATATGTGCATCGATTAGTGCCAAATTAATAAGATGACCATCACGAACCAATACCCACTCCCTAGTATCGATGACTTGTTCGATCAAGTAGGAGGAGCCATGATATTTTCTAAGATCAACCTCCAATCCGGGTACCATCAGGTATGGATTCACGATGAGGATATTCAGAAAACTGCATTTAGTAGGAGGTATGACTACTAGGAGTTTGTAGTAATTCCATTCGAGTTGACCAATGCACCCACAAACTTAATGTCCATGATGAACAATATATTCAGTAAATACCTAGATAAATTTGTTTTGGTATTTATAGATGACATGCTATTTTAATCTAAGCATAAAGATGAACACAAGGAGCATATCCGCATAGTGCTACAAGTCTTACAAGAACACTATCTCTATGCCAAGTTTAGTAAATGTAATTTTTACAAACCACAGATATAGTACTTAGGTCACATCATCTTTGAGAAGGGAATAGTTGTGGACACGGAAAATCTTAAACCCATAGAGAATTGGCCTAGGCCCACTAGTGTCACTCACATTAGGTCCTTTTTGGGATTAGCTGGTTAGTACCAACAGTTCATTGAGAAATTTTGAAGGATAGTTTGTCCCATGACTGCTTTGCAAAAGAAGGAAAACAAGTTCTTATGGATGACCAAGTGTGAGGAAATTTTTCACAAGTTTAAACAACTTTTGATGACTGCACCAATACTACGAAGTGTGGATCCCAATGGGTATTTTGTTGTTTGCATGGATGGAAGCAAGGAAGGGCTCAAAGGAGTCCTCTTGCAGAATGATTGCGTGATATGTTATGAAATGTGGAAGTTAAAAGAACATGAACAAAACTACCCCACCCATGATCTTGAGTTAGCAGCCATCATCCACTCCTTGAAGATGTGGAGACACTACCTCATGGGGAAGAAATTTCTTATGAAAACAGACAATATGAGTCTGAAGTATTTATTTGAGCAACCAGATTTGAATGCCAGGTAGACCAGATCGTTGGATTTCCTTATCGAGTACCATTTTGAGCTAGAGCATATAAAGGGAAAAGAGAAAAAAATTGTGGATGCTTTAATACGATGAACTCATATGATATAAGAGGCAACTTTAAGTCAAACCGATTCAGATTTACACAAGAGGATTAGAACAACCAAGAGTTGACCCTTTATATGTTGAAATCCTCAGAAAGATCCAAGATGACAAAGTGTTTCAGAAAGAAAAAGAGTACAAGGTAGACAAAATGGGATTGTTGTGGTCCAAAGAAATATTATACATTCTGGAAGGAGGGGACATTAGGTCTAGCATCCTCATGGAATTTCATCAGACACCCTATTCGGGGCATTCAGGATATCAAAATATGATATCCATAGTAAAGAAATATTTTTTTTGGCCTAAGTTAAAGGCAGACATAGCGTTGTTTATTGCAAAATGTCAAGATTTCTAATTGGTCAAAGGTGGGCACCATCATCCTTCAGTGTTGTTGTAGCCATTACCCATTCCCGAATAGAAGTAGGAGGTCATTAGTATGGATTTTATCACAGTTATATTAAAGAGTAAGAATAAAAATGATTATATCTTTGTAGTAGTTGACAAGTTTTCAAAAGAACACACTTCATCCAAGTGAAGTCGACCTAAAAGGAAGTAAACATTGCTAACATCTTCTTCTTAAAGGAGATATTTAGATTGCATGGGATACCCAAGGAAATCATCTCAGATCAAGATACAAAGTTCACTGGGAATTTTTGGAGATCCTTATTCTCTAGATTATAGATGTATTTGAAATTTTATAATGCTTATCACCTGCATACATAAGGGTGGACAGAACAGGTAAAACAGATTGTAGAGGACATGCTTAGGATGTATGTCATGAACAACCCCACCAAGTGGGAATATTACCTGCATCTTGAAGAGTTTGCATATAACAATGGATATCAGACCTCTTCCAAGATGAGTCCCTTCGAGGTACTCTATGGATGAAAGTGTAGAGCACCGGTTACTTGGGATATCCTAGTATATAGGCTCATGTTAGGACCCGAATTACTAAACGACTTGGAACAATTGGTTACCAAGGTCCAGCTAAACCTTAAAAAAGCACAAGACCGTGAGAATCGTTACGTGGATAAGAGAAGAAAAGATAAATATTATCTAATAGATGACCATGTTTACTTGAAAGTAAAAGAAAAAGAATCTTATTGAGCTTAGGAAGATGTGGTAAGTTAGCACCAAGATTTTGTGGACCCTTTGGATACTGGCCAAGAGAGGGCCAATGGCATATGATCTAGATTTACTTGCTCACATAAGAGTTCATAATATTTTCCATGTATCCTTATTAAAGAAATATGTTTATGATACTAAACATGTGATTGATTGACCCTTTTTATAGGTGGAACCTAAAGGGGATTTTGTACCTGAACCCTTTCATATACTGAAAAAGAGAGAGGTGCATCTCAGGAAGTGCACCATAGTCCAGTTGAAAGTGCAAGAGAAGAACCTTGAGGCCTATGAGCCTACTTAGGAGAGTGAAGCCACCATGAGTGAGGCCTACCTCGCCTTGTTTCATGATTTCATTCTGAGGCCCTAGAACACAAGGGACGGTGTTGTTCTCAGCGGGGAGGGATGCAATATCCTTAATTTTTGACCTAAAACTTATGGGAATAAGCCCCATTTCTTATGATGTTGCTTTGATGTTTTATTTTGTATATTGGGCATAATATCCCACTGCACATGAACATGATTATTTGTTTGATATATTGGGCGTAAGCCAATTGCATATGTTTTATGTATATGATTTCATGTGTTGGGCATGGACCCTAAAGCACATAATTGATGAGATGTTTGTGTTGAGCATGAGCTCTGAGGTACATGATTATTTGATGTTTTTTGTTGAGCAAGAAGATCTAAAGGACATGTGTATTTTATATGTTTGTGTTGAGAGAGAGGATCTAAATCACATGAGTTATAAAACCTTTATGTTGAGTAGGAATCTCTGAAGCACATGAAAAGATAAGAATTGTAAGTGTTGGGCATAAGCCCTAGACCATTCCAAGTTGATGTTGAGCATAAGCTCTGGAACACCAGATCCTTGGCCATTGTATCCCTATGTGTATCCTACAAATACATCCTAGAATTTGTGTTGAGCGAGGAGATATGGAATTTCACTAAGTTTGTAACTCCCTACTTTTTAGCTTTGAGTATGGACTCTGGATAAATGCTAGGAGTTACTGAAAAATTAATATGTTGAGTGAAAACGACTTTGATAAAACATTGATCGCATCTTACTTATTTTTAAGTTCTTAAAATAAATTTCGAATTTCTGTATCTCATAAAGTACTGAAGAACTACAATGTTATACAAGGGAATCCAACATGCAAGGAGGTTTAGAGTTGCCTACCCTAGTTGACCTAGCCCTACCTCAAGGCATTAATAAACAAGTGACTATAAGCTAAAATAAAAGTGTCATGTGACTAGGGATTATGCTATATGATACCTAAAGTAAAAATGTTAACAAATATATGTGTGTATATATATATATATATATATATATTATACATAATATGTATAAAAGAGTAAGTACAAGTAATCATACTAGTAACTATGAATAATAATGAAAGGATATATATATCATTATTATTACTAGTGTTAATTAAATATTAAATACCTACAAGAGTCAAAGTGGGAACTAGTCAAAAGTTCCTAACTTAAATTTAGGTAAATTTAAAATTACCTAAATTAAATAAAAAGGGTTATTTCAAGAAAAATACTGATTCTTTATTTAACTGCCCCTTTTCTCGAAAAGTCTGTCTATAAAATCCCAAGCCAAAAAGAAGCTTGCGGATCTTTTGATTATTCCAAAATTCTACCTGATTATTCTCAATAAATTTCTTGGAGAGTAGTTTTTACGAAGAGGAAAAAGGAAACTGATACAGAACCTATTATCCCTAATAGGGAAGCATTACCTTAGGAACTCTAAGCTACTTTCCTATTGGAACCAGCTCGGAGGGATCCGGATTGAAACTAGGAACGGTTCCAGGTCATGATTGGGTGGAATGTGGTAGATCCGAAGTTATTCGGTTATCTGAATAGAGGTCAGAAGTGTCTATTTACTTGTTAATATTGGGTGTTTGAGTTTGTAAGGTTTCTAGCCATTAAAATAGCTTCAACTTGCAGGTATGAGGTTTCTTGATTCTCTCTATAATTTACACGGGTTTTCTTATTAAATGAGGATATTTAATTTTGGAAGGTTAAATAGTATCTGTCTGCTATAGCTAGGTTATTTTATTTACTCAAACATGATTTTCTAGTTAGGGAAATATAGATCTTATCCATGTTTGAAATGATTGTAATGATATATTGTCTCCTATAGTCTTATCAGTTTTCAAAACTACAGGAGAATTTTTTCTCTGTTATTTTATGCATTATTCTTTCATCATATACATGTTATTTTCAGTCTTCTCTAAAGTGCATATTTGTTTTAACATAGTTCATATTATTTTAGGTTAGTTAGATTCCTGATCAATGTCAAAATTATGCAAAAGTAAAACATAGATAGTATCTAGATAAAATTCTACTCTACACCTTCCGCTGCTGGCAGATTACATATTTCCAGCAGGTCTATTATTACAAGCATCAAAAGTATTACGTATATCTATGGCATAAACACTATGCATAAAATACAAATTAATTACTATTTCTGAAACTTAAACCGTTATAACATAAACAAGATAAACATAGTTAACACATTTAAAGCTACCAAATAACATAACGATCATAATTATTAAACAAACCCCAAACAATAATTTCCATTTTATAAATCTATGCATAACATGCCAACCGTCGAGACTTGTTAAGGTTTGGATGTAGGCCTAACAATTATATCAAATACCTCTACTATATACTACCAGCATAAGAATTGACTTTATACATAATACAAACCAATTAATGAACAACATATCCATTTAAAAGATCCAGGATCGAATCCTATTGGAATCTCTTCCAAAACAAAACCCACACAGACGTTATTGAACCACCAAACCATGCATCCCAGGATCGAATCCTGTAGGATCACCTTTTATTTACAAAAAAAAACTATATCAAAGTTATGCAAGGAATTGAATCATGTAGGATTTGATTTCCATGACACCAATGTTGTAAAACCATACAAGTTTATACATAAACCAATTATAAACAAGCCCAACATAACTAAGTGCACAGAGAAATATCCATTAAAACTTTACACAGAATGTGTATTCACATAAGGGTTGAAATCGCAGCTATCAAGCTCAAACATAAACCCCAGCTTTAAACCATAATTGAAATTGCTACTCTATTACAGTGTTGTAAAAAATAAAATAACAAATTATACATGTTGCGTTTCAAATACTAAGGCTCATGGCGGAGAATTAAACCCCACCGTAATCAATATTAAAAACAATAACCCGAACCATTACAAATACAGAAAAGGAATTTATTTAACCCCGCTATCAATGTTGTTACAGCCACGACTTCTAAACAAAAAATACGCAGCAATAAGCTAAGCTTATGGCCATCACAATCATAATTTTGAGGCACGTTAAATAAACGATATATATTTCAATAATAAACATTTATAAGTAAAACTACACACAGTCGTGAATCAACAGGGTGCTATTGTAAGCAATTGCATTGCCATAGTTTAAAACATCATTTAAAACCAAAACGCAAAGCTCCCATTAATTTATAAAACCATACGTTCAAAACAAAAAATGATTATAGAGCTGAGTCTCATCTGAACAGACATGGACGGAGGCTCCACACTTAAACCATCATCAAAATCATATTTACACACGCATCTCTAGGTTCCCATTAACACAAAATATCCATACAATCGAACTTATAACCAAATATTCACAAATTTAAACCTTTCAACACAGAAGTCAAATCTCTGCTAAATATTTAGACACAGAGGCAACAAGCCTAATATATCACAGGGCTTACCCATGGAAGGGTATCATAGACATCCTTATAAACAACCACGACCCATGAATGGAAGTCCCTTGTCACCTACAATTCGAAACAGAGAACTTTCAGAAGTATCCTAAAACCTCCACCCTAAGAAAATAATAATTTAACATTGCAAAACCAGACAGAGACCATACCTTCCAAGCATAGGGTGAGTCTATTTCCTATGCATCATGATGAAACCAAAGATTCAAACTGTACAGATAACTCACAGCAGCAACGAATGAATCCAAAACAACGATAAACCCAAGCTTACAATTTTATTTCCCCCCATCCCAAGGATCATTAATTGCGCCACCCTTTCCTCCACCATCATTGTAATGTTTACCCACATGCATATACTTCAAACCCTACTAATGTGATTTTGTATTAAAACCCCCATCAAAACCCTCGTTGGCAGAGTCAATCTATGGTTTCATGGCATATGGAATATACCATGAAGGGCTTACCACATAAACCATAATATTTACAAACTTTAATATAATGTTGGTAAAGTATCAAGACTTAAGTCTATAACCTTAGGAATTAACATGATCCAATTTATATGTTATTAATACATAGAAAAGGGATAAAAATTCTCATATTCCTAGTCCACAATAAACATGCATGCCTTATAAACCCCAACTATGTGTAAACAATAACGTAAACAATAGAAGTAGGAATGGTTAGGCCAGGACTTTAGTGCTTTTTGTCTTCGATAGGCATAGGATAGCGTAGTCTGGATAGCATGTCGTAGGATGCCAAGTTTAGTTGTCGTACCGAGATTTCATAAAATAATGAACCTGCACAAAGAAAGGAGAAGTTTGCATTAGTTCAACATGAACTAAGTAAACCACATAACAATAGGTAGAACCAGTTACTTCTCCAAGTGGTCCCATATAGTTGTCGTACCGAGATTTCATAAAATAATGAACCTGCACAAAGAAAGGAGAAGTTTGCATTAGTTCAACATGAACTAAGTAAACCACATAACAATAGGTAGAACCAGTTACTTCTCCAAGTGGTCCCATAAGGGATACAAATCTTGCCAATCCACCCCTTGACAGTTAAAGATAATTCAAGACTTTCCATAAACAATGAACAAAACTTATAACCAGGAAGTAATATATAACTGAACAAGAATATGCACATGCATGATAAATAGTAATCAATAAGAAGAGTAATCATTTAAACAAGATCAAGTAAAATAAACATAATACATAAGCACATCAGTAACTACATAGGAAAACACATAGAAATGGTAAGGACAACTTATGACACGTTGAATTACAACACAATGACCGAGATATTCCACAGAAGATGAATTAATGTCGAAAATAGGTATTAATTAACTAACCTACAAAAAAATCAATTTTAGGGACATTACAAGTGGTATTAGAGCCCAGTTTCAACACTAAGAGACCTAATGGGCATGCCAAACATTCATTGCAAAAAATAAAGTATGATTTTGAAATTTTGTTAACTAATAGAAATTTATCTTGTTAATAAAATTTTAAATTGTAGGATTCAAGAACACTTTAGATCATGAACAATGAAGAAAACAACAGTCGGCAAGAAAAACTGAATACCCGCACATGGGAAGAAGAACTAGTGGTTGAACGAAATTTTGACATACTAAAAACCATACAAAGTATTCAAGAATACTTACAGAGTTTCAAGGATGATAACATGAATGAAAGAAAAGAATAAAAATCAATCAATGAATTCTTGTTGTGGAACATGACGGGAGGAAGCCCGCATGGAAAACCCAATCATTCATCCAACAAGTTCAAGAAAGAGTTCTGTCATAAATAGACGAGCAACCCAAATGAAGAAGGGAAAGAAGAACACACCCCTAAACCTCCAAAAAGAGATTATAAGTGTATTTTTAGTGATAATTCCCTTTCTCCTTAAAGAAAGAAACATAGGAATGATGACAACCTCTAGGGAGAGTTCAGAAAGATAAGATCCCCAACCTATGAAGGGGAGATGAACACCGAGGAAAAATCAAAAGAATGGTTTCTCGGTATGAGCAAATACTTCTGAGTACACAACTACTTGAGTGAGATGAAAGCTCATCTAACCATCTATAATTTAAATGGGAAATCAACTACATGGTGGCAAGACCTAAAGCATACCAATAAAGACGAGGTAAAATAAATATGATGAAGTAACTTTTGCATAATTTTTCAGGAAAAATACATGTCTAAAATATTCTTTGAGAGAAAGGTGAAAGAATTTCATGATTTAAGGATGAGTTCCATGACTATGGATGGTTTTATTAACATATTTTTGGATTTGTTACATTATGTTCTAAACATAAAGGATGAGAAAGTGAAAATACAACAGTTTTTAGGATGCCTTCCTCACAACTTTCGGGAGAGGATTGAATTTGATATGTCTAAAACATTGGAAACCACCTTACACAAAGGTAGAACTTTATATAAGCATGGAAAACTGATGCAAGAGAACATAAAATGAAGCAGAGATAGCTCTAGGACCTTCTCATACAACTGCAAATTGAGTTTGAACCCACCGCCTTACAGAAAATAGAACAACAGTTTTCCAGCCAATGAGAACTTAAAAAAAAAGGTGCAAATCCATATGTATCAGAAAAAAATGCTAACAAACCAGTAGCAAATGGGGAATCCAATGTTTCCCCATTGTGAATCAAATGCTGGAAATGCCAAGGGCCCCATTATGACCAATCCTGTAAGAACAAGACCAATCGATTCTTGCACAACTTACAAGATGAACCAATAGTAGAGGACATAGCTGGAACACCATAGATTTATGTAGCCTTGGATTTCTGATAGGAATACCATCAGGCTACCATGGTTGAGATAGAAGGTAAAGTTTGTGACACTTCTATTTCATTATTGATAGACCTCCATGCTTGCTGAAGCTGCATCACCCAAAATTGTTGATGTTTGTAAACTAGACAAATTTAAACATGAGAAAACCTTGGAGGTGCAATTAGCCACAGGTACGAAATGAAAGGTTTCTGAAATAGTTAGATATTGTAAGGTAAACCTGAAATGTTTTCCTGCTAGAATAAACCTGAGCATCCTACCCTTAGGATCGTATGATATACTTATCTGCATGGACTGGTTGGAACAACACCATGTCATGCTCGATTGTTTACACAAGTCAATCTTGTGTACAGATAGCCAAGGGAAACAGGTAAATATTCAAGGCATACCTAAGAAAATTTTCATAAGGAAGATATCTACTTTACAAGCAAAGAAGTGCATTAGGAAAGGCTGCAAACTATTTGCAGTGAACATCCAGGACATAGAAGCTGAACAAGAACAACACATCGAGGATTTTCCAGTTCTTGCGGACTTAACGGGTGTATTTTTGGAGGAGATACCAAAATTACCACCAAAATGAGACCTATATTTTTCCATAGAACTGACACCAAGGTCAATTCTGACTTCAAAAGCCCCTTATCGCATGAGCACAAAAGAGTTGGTGGAACTCAAACTGCAGTTGCAGGAGTTGATTGAGAAGGGATATATCCAAGTAAGTGTGTCCCCTTTGGGAGCACCGATACTTTTTATAAATAATAAGGGCAGTACTATGCAGATGTGCATCAATTAGCTCCAACTTAACAAGATGAGCATCAAGAACTGATACCCACTCCCTAGGATCGATCACTTGTTCGATCAAGTAGGAGGAAATAAGATCTTTTCGAATATCGACCTGTGATCCAGGTATTATCAGGTATGGATTCACAATTAGGATATTCATAAAACCTACTTTCGTACGAGGTACGATCACTACAAGTTTGTAGTATGACATTCGGGTTGGCAAATACAGTCGTGAACTTTGTGTGCATGATGAACAATATATTCAGTAAATACCTAGATCAATTTTTTTTGGTCTTTATAGATGAGATTCTTGTTTACTCTAAGAGTAAATAGGAACACGAGGAGCATCTCCGCATAGTGCTACAAGTGTTATGGGAACACCATCTGTACACCAAGTTTAGTAAATGTGAGTTTTACAAACCACACATATAGTACTTGGGTCACATCATCTCCAATAATGGGATAGATGTGGACCCGAAAAAGATTAAAGCCATAGAGGATTGGCCCACCCCCACTAGTATCACCAACATTAGGTCCTTTTTGGGATTAGTCGGTTACTACCAAAATTTCATTGAGAACTTTTCTAGGATAGATTGTCCCATGACCACTTTGTAAAAGAATGTGAGCAAGTTCTTATGGAATACCAAGTGCTAGGAAATTTTTGAGAATCTTAAATAGCTTTTGATGACTGCACCAATACTATGAATTGCGGATCCCATTGGGATTTCATTTTTTGCACGAATGCTAGCAAGGTGTTCGATTTTTAACATTTAAGCTATATGATCTTAGGATCTTATCTAAGAGAATAACAAGCATAGCAATCAAACACAAGAGACAATAAACAAAAAGATTTTCCTCAGGGAAACCATAAAGGAGAAAACCCTACAACTTACTTAGAGATAGAATCAGTACCAAAAGTAAAACCCAAAGACAGTAAGATGATCTCCCGACAACAGTAGTCTCTCTTTCTCTTGTCCCAACTACTTTTTTCTCTCTCAGTTATGCACTACAACTGAGTGTGTCTAAATGAGTATGAATGTATGATAAATAGAGAGGCTCCCTCTCTATTTATACTAATTCCCAACTTGACAATAACTCACTAGGGCTAACTTCTCTAGGAGAGTCTAATAATCATAGGGCCCCACAACTGCGGGGACTTTAACCCTTGATCAATAAGGAGGGTTATACTCTCTGACTTTACATGACTTGTTTACATTATTGAATCTCTCGATCAGAACATTGGGGCATGACATGACTCAATTACATTACAGATGATTTCTGGAATAAATATCAGGGTACAATACATAATTTATACAAGTGAATACATTCCAAAGTTATAAATACATCAACACTCCCTCTTAACTAGGAAGGTATTCTCTCGACACAATTTATCAGCACAAGTCTTCTTCTCTGTATCATCTAGATCATCATCAAGTCATCTTCATCTTCAAGTCATTTTTCATCTTCAAGTCATCTTCATCATCAAGTCATCTTCATCAAGTCTGGATCATCACTCGATCATCATCAAGTATGGATCATCACTTGATCTGGAGCATCATTGGATCATCATCAATTCTGGATCATCATCAAGTTTGGATCATCACTTGATCTGGATCATCACTACATCGTCATCAAGTCTGGATCATCATCATCTTCACTGTTTCCACTATCTCAATCAAATGATGCTATCTCTTCATTCTTCTTGTCACAGGAAGTTCTACAGAGACAACCCTTTCTCATGCTGGTTGTAGGCCTAGCTTCCATGTAGGTATTCATCGAGAGAGCCAACTTTTTTTCATGCTCGATGCATATCTACAAAGCCAGTCCTTTTTCATACTGGATGTAGTCCTCTACAGAGCCAGCCCTTTTTCATGTTGGATGTATCATCACAAAGCCAGTCCTTTTTCATACTAGATGTGGTCCTTTACAGAGCCAGCCCTTTTTCATGCTGGATGTGGCACCAACACAAAGCCATTCCTTTTTCATACTAGATGTGCCATCATAGAGACAACCCTTTTTCATACTGGATGTGGCATCATCGCAGAGCTATTCCTTTTTCATACTGGATGTGACATCAACACTTTTATTTGACCATGGAAGGAACCAATCCTACCTCCATGTCAGAAAGGAACAACACTTACATCTGACCATGGAAGGAACCAATCCTATCATCATGTCAGAAAGGCACAACACTTACATCTAATCATGGAATGAACCAATCTTATCACCATGTCAGAAAGGCACAACACTTACATCTGACCATGGAAGGAACCAATCTTGTCACCATGTCAGAAAGGAGCAACACTTACATTTGACCATGGAAGGAACCAATCATGTCACCATGTCAGAAAGGAACATGAAATCATCACTTGCCATTGGAAATAACCTCAATTTGGAGAACACCAAGCTTCTCCCTGAAGTACTCAAACTTCACTCTGGCCATTTCTAGCATAGAATCACATTAAGGATGATTATGTCCAAGGACAACTTGTGAGCTTCACCAGGACCGATTACATCTAAGAAACCTATGAGCTTCACCAAGATTTATGCTCAAAAAACCTGTCTCACTGGATTTTCTAGAACTCCCTCTTTCAAGAGATCTCAATCTGGATCACATGCTAGAGTTTTACTACTCCTCTCTACATAATACAAAAATGCAAGTCAAATCAACCAAATCAAATAGTAGTTTTCGAAAGAAACATACTACCTCCCTAATAGCAAGTGTCAGCATATTTTTCCTCGACTGTACTTAGTGCCACGTAGGACCCCATCCTGCCAAACCAAGAGATCACACCTAATATCATACTGAATTAGCACCTCGAAGTGCTCTTCTTATCAATGGCACTTCCTATCCAATACGAATCCACATAACCTTCCAGGTTAATCTTCTGATTCGCCTCATACTTGAGCCCATAATCAACTGTACCCTTCAGGTACCTTAGAATATGATTTGTAGCAACTAAGTGAACATTACTCGGATCCATCAGAAAATGGCTCAATGTGTTTACAATAAACAAATTATACAGTCTCATATTTGTCAGGTACATCAAGGACCCAATCATCTGATAATAAATCGTAGCATCAACCGACTCTGCAAAAGCATCACTCAATAGCTTCAGATTTGATGCCATAGGTGTGGTCATAACCTTGCAGTCCATCATCCTAAACCTCTTCAAGATCTCTACTGCATACTTCCCTTGTCCCAAGGAAATTCCATCTCCATTCTGCCACACCTCCATGCCTAGAAAGTAGTGCATCATACCCAAGTCCTTCATCTTGAACTCAGCAGCAAGCTTCCTCTTTGTATCAGTAATCAACCCATCCTTACCTGTCACAAATAGATAATATACATACAATAGGAGTATCACTCGGTTCCCTTTTTCAACATTGTAGTAAAAGTTGGAATCCGCTTTACTCTTGGTACAACCCAAACTGGATTGGAAGCTGTCAGTTCTATTGTATCATGTCCTGGGTGCCTATTTAAAACCATACATGGATTTTTTAATTTACACACATGGGTCTCTCTATCATGTGTCTCAAAACTGAGTGTCTACTCCACATGTACTTCCTCTTCTACTACACTATTCAAGAAAGTTGTCTTTACATCCATCTGGTGTACTTTCCACTTCATTACTGTAGCTAAAGCAAGTACTGATCTGATGGAAGTATATCTGGTTATAGGAGCAAAGGTTTCTTCATAATATATTCCTTCTTTCTGGGAGAAACCACAAGCCACAAATATTGCTTTATATTTCTCTATGCTACCATCTCCAGCATGCTTGATCTTATAGATCAATTTGGAAGTCACAACAGACTTCCCCTCTGGTCTTGGAACAACATCCCAAACATCATTCTTCATGATCGATTGATACTCTTCGATTATAGCATCCTTACATTATTTGTTTTCTACCACTTCTTCATTGTTTGAAGGTTCTTTATCAATGAAGTCACATAATAAGGCAATGATAACCGGAATAGGACCTGGTTCTTTTCCTTTTTCTGTGTATTTATTCTGGAGCCCCATATATTTTTGCACCTTGGATAGCTTCTCATACCCAAGCAAGTTTCCTCTTGTGAGGATTCTTTTCCTAAGGTGGATCTATAGGTTCTTGAGGTTCTTCTACTTCTCAATCTTCTTCTGGAATTGCTTCGTTCATGGTTGTGTCATGAATTATTGGTACTTTTGTTTTTTCATATTCTTCAACAGGTCTCTTTTTGGATTTGTTGTAAGCTAAGTCTTCATCAAAGGTTACATCCCTGCTAATGTCGATCTTCTTCAATCCTAGAAAGTATATTTTGTAAGCCTTCGAGCTTTCGAAGTATCCAACAAATATACCCTTCTTTCTTGAAGGATCTAACTTTGTCCTCTTTTCCTTTGGAATGTGTATGTACACTCGACAGCCAAATATTATGAGATGACTGACTTCTATTTTCTTTCCAGAAAATACTTATTCAGGTTTTTTGTTCTCGAGTACTCTATGTGGAGTATGGTTGTGTACATAACAAATTGTTCTAGCAGCTTCTGCCAATAGATGCATGGGAAGATATTGATCATGAAGCATTTCCCTTGCATATTCCATGATCATTCTATTCTTTATTTCTGCAACCCCATTCTATTATGGATTATATGGAATGGTTTTGTCCCTCTTAATCCATGAATATTTGCATAATTCCTTGAATTCATTGGATGTGAATTCTCTACCATTGTCTGATTGAAAAATATTAATCTTCTTCTCTGTGTAGTTTTTGATCAAGGCTTTGAATTCCATGAACTTGTTGAATACTTCGTCTTTGTTCTTCATGAATTATATCCATGTCTTCCTAGAAAAATCATCAATGAAGGAAACATAATATACATACCCTCTTAGAGAGCTGGATGACATTGGACCGCATACGTCGGAGTGGAGGATCTCCAAGATTACTTTTGCCTTGATCTCGCTACTTGGAAATTTATTCTTTGTATTATTTCCTTTTGCACATCCTTTGCATACATATTCATGTTTTGTATGCATTTCTGGAAGACCTTCAATAGCTTTCCTTGCAAGTGGTAGTGCTATGTAATGCACATGTGCAAGCCTTCTATGCCAAATTTCATTTGGTTCTACTGAGTCATGAACCCAAGCTTGTTCTGGTTGGCCCTTTAATTTGTATAGTCCTCCTTCTTTCTCTCCAATTACTATTGCATCATCAATAGTCTTACCTTTTGGCCACATGAGGATTTTTCCATCTACAAATGAAACCCTCATGCCTTTTGCATCTAATGTGGAGATGGAGAGAAGGTTCTTCTTTAGTCCTGGTACAAATAGGACATCTTTCATTTTCATATACTTTCCATAGTCTAGCTTGTAGGAGGATTCACCACTACATTTTATTGGATATTGGTAGTCATCCCCAAGTTTCACCTTGTGGGGTGATTCATGTTCTGATAGTTTCATAAAGGATTCCTTAAATCCCATCATGTGTTTCGAAGAATCACTATCTATAAGCCAATCATTGCTTCCATGTGAGATAGTTCTCGTGAGGGTAGAGATCAGAACATATTCTTCATCACTTGAAGAATCATCACTTTCTTGTTTGGCTCTCTTCTTGGGAGGTTCATCATCTTCTGGAGTGTGAGCATGATGTATTTTCTTGTGAGAACCACCTTCATTTTTAGGATAGTATCTGGATATGTGTCCTTTCTCATCACATGTGTAACATCCGATAGTATATATGTTTCTTCTAGAGTGTGAATTATTACCTTTGGAGTGATGATGGTCCCTTCTGGTTTTCTTGGTGTGGACTGTGAGAGCTTGATCTTCATTTCCCATCTTTTATTCTTGAGCTACTATTCAAGATTCTTCTTGTGAGCATACCTCCCATAGTCTTCTAAAAATGATTCCGTTCTTCCTGGCACAAATTCCTTGAATGAAAGAGTCCCATGCCCTAGGAACACCATTCATGGTGGTCATCACAATTTATGCATTCTCTACATCTTCATCTACTGCTTCCAGTTTTTCCTTGATCTGAGAGACCGTTGCAAAGTAAGAATGGATGGTCTCCACATTCTGGAACTTTAAATTCTTTAGTTGGTTTCTCAAAGTCATCTTTCAATTTATGTTATTCCCTTCAAATAACTTGGTCAGGGAATCGAAAATCTATTTAGGTCTCTTTAGAGAGGACACCTATGGTATTAGGTGATCCTTGATTGAATCAACAATAATCCTCTTATCCATGACCAATTTCTTCTTGTGTAAGGCTTTAGCCTCATATCCCTCTGGAACTGGAACCTCTTCATTGATGTAAGATTCCAACTCATTTTCTTCTAGGACTAGGGAGATCCTATAATTCCAAGCTCGAAATTTATCAGCTCCCTCAAGCTTTTCATCAAGCTTGGTATGAGGATACATCTTAATAGGGAACCTCAAATGTAAATACAAAATATTTAGATCTTACCAGGTTAGGATGTCAAAACTGGATATGGAGCTGAATTTCTAGAGAGATGGTTCAAGAGCAGATTAGGGTTTGAATTTCTTGGAGTTCTACCCAACCAAAAACTTGTATCTTGATCTCTAAACTTTGATTTTGGGGAGGATATCAATCCAGGCCTGGGCTCACTCAAAAATTCCACTTCTGTGGAAAGCCCTAATTTTCGGCAGTAGTGTCGGGTCAAAAATTGAAAATGCTCAGAATCAGATTCTGCTTCTACAGAAAAATGGTCCCTGGAGAGGAGAGTTATCCCAACCTCCTTTTGATGAAAATCTATGGAGAGAGATCCAAAAATTAGGAATCCCTAGTTTTTGCAGCTGCACAGTGTCTTCTTCTCAGGTTAGCTCTGATACCATGTTAGATTTTTAACATTTAAGCTATATGATCTTAGGATCTTATCTGAGAGAATAATAAGCACAACAATCAAACACAAGAGATAATGAACACAAATATTTTCCTCAGGGAAACCATAGAGGAGAAAAACTTTCTCAAAGATAGAATCAACACCAAAAGGAAAACCCAAAGACAGTAAGATGATCTCCTGACAGCAGTAGTCTCTCTTTTTCTTGTCCCAGCTACTTCTCTCTCTCTCAATTATGCACTACAACTGAGTGTGAGTGAATGAGTATGAATGTATGATAAATAGAGAGGTTCCATCTCTATTTATACTAATTTCTGACTTGACAATAACTCACTAGGGCTGAATTCTCTAGGAGAGTGTAATAACCCTAGGGCCCCACAACTGCAGGGACTTTAACCCTTGATCAATAAGGAGGGTTATACTCTCTGACTTTACATGACTTGTTTACATTATTGAATCTCCTTATCATAACATCGAGGAATTACATGACTCAATTACATTATAGATACTTCTCGAAATAAACATCGGGGTACAATACATAAGTTATACAAGTGAATACATTCTAAAGTTACAAATACATCAACACAAGGAAGGGCTTGGAGGACTCCTCTTGCAGAATGATTGTACAAATTGTTATTAATCATGGAAGTTGAAAGAACATGAACAAAACTACCCCACCCATGATCTTGAGTTAGCAGCCATCATCCACGCCTTGAAGATGTGGAGACACTACCTCACCAGGAAGAAATTTCATCTAAAAATAGACAATATGAGTCTGAATTATTTATTTGAGCAACCGGATCTGAATGCGAGGAAGGATAGATGGTTGGGTTTCCTTAGCGACTACCATTTCAAGCTAAAGAATATAAAGGGAAAAGAGAACAAAATTGATGATGCTTTAAGATGACAAGCTTATATGATATATGAGGTGACTTTAAGTCAAACCGATTTGGATTTACATGAGAGGATTAGAATGGACAATAGAGTTGACCCTTTCTATGTTGAAATCCTTTAAAAGTTCCAAGAGGAGAGATTGTTTCAGCAACAACAAGAGTACAAGGTAGAAGAAATGGGATTTTTGTGGTCCAAAGAAATATTGTATGTTCTGGAAGGAGGGGACATCAGGTCCAGCATCCTCATAGAATTTCATTGGGCACCCTATTCAGGGAATCCGAGATATCAAAATATGATATCTGTAGTAAAGAAACACTTTCCTAGCCTAATTTAAAGGCCGGCATAGCATTGTTTATCGTAAAATTTCAAGAATGTTAGCTACTCAAAGCTGAGCACCAGCATCCTTCAGGGTTGTTGTAGCCATTACCCATTCCGGAATGGAAGTAGGAGGTCATAAGTATGGATTTTATCATATGTCTACCAAATATTAAGAAGAAAAATGATTCTAACATTTTTGTAGTTGAAAATTTGTAAAAATCATCACACTTCATCCAAGTGAATTCAACCTACAAGGCAGTACACATTGCCGACATTTTCTTACAAGAGATATTCAGATTGCACTGGATACCCAAGGAAATCATCTTGGGTCAAGATACAAAGTTTAACAGGAATTTTTGAGATCCTTATTCTTCATATTAGAGATGCGGTTGAACTTTAGTACTTCTTATCACCTGCAGACAGATGGGTATACAGACCAAGCAAAGAAGATTGTAGAGGACATGCTTAGGATGTATGTCATGAACAATCTCATCAAGTGGGAAGATTACCTGCATATTGCAGAGTTTGCATATAACAACGGGGTCCCTTTAAGGTACTCAATGGATAGAAGTGTAGAACACTGGTTACTTGGAATAGCACGATGGATCGGCTCATGATAGGGAATAAATACTAAAGGAATTTGAACAATTGGTTACCAATGTCTGACTGAACCTTAAAGAAGCACAAGACCACCGGAAGATTTATGGGGATAAGAAAAGAAAATATAAATATTATCAGATAGGTGACTATGGTTACTTGAAAGTAAAAGAAAAAATAAGTTCATTGAGCTTGGGAAGGTGTGGTAAGTTAGAACCAATATTTTGTCGACGCTTTGAGATATTGGCCAAGAGAGGGCCAGTGGCATATGAACTAGATTTACCTTCTCACATAAGAGTTCAAATTTTTTTCCATGCATCCTTATTAAAGAAATATGTTTATGATACTAAACATCTGATGGATTGGTCCTCGTTACAGGTGGAGCTTGAAGGGGATTTTGTACATGAACCCCTTCTTACACTGGACAAGAGAGAGTTGCAGCATAGGAAGCACACCATAGTCCAATTGAAAGTGCAATGGAAGAACTTTGAGGCCGATGAGGCTACATGGGAGAGTGAAGCCACCACGAGAGATGTTTACCCCACCTTATTTCATGATTTCATTCTGAGTTCCTAGAAAACTAGGGACGAGGTTGTTCTAAGTGGAGACGGATGTAATATCCCAAATTTTTTACCTAACACTTATGGTCATAATCCCCATTGCTTATGATGTTTCTTTGGTGTTTTATTTTTTATATTGGGCATAAGACCCCATTGCACATGAACATGATGATTTTTTTGATATATTGGGCGTAAGACAATTGCATATGTTTTATGTATATGATTTCATGTGTTGGGCATGGACCCTAAAGCACATAATTCATGAGATGTTTCTGTTGAGTGCAAGCTCTGACGTACATGAGTATTTGATGTTTTGTGTTGAGAGAGAATCTCTAAAGCATATGAGAATTTGATATTTTGTGTTGAGCGAGAAGCTCTAGAACACATGAGTATTTAAATGTTTGCATTGAGCAAGAGGCTCGGATTGCATGAGTATTTTATATGTTTGTATTGAGCAAGATGATGTGGAGCACATGAGTTATGAAACCTTTGTGTTGAGCAAGAAGCTATGAAGCACATTAAAAGATAAGAATTTGAAGTGTTGGGAATAATCCCTGGAGCATTCCAATTTGATGTTGAGCATAAGGTCTGGAACATCGGATCTTTGGCCATTGTATCCCTAGGTGTATCTCACAAATACATCCTAGCATTAGTGTTGAGCGACGAGCTCTAGAGTTGCACTAAGTTTGTAACTCCCTATTTTTTAGCATTGAGTATTGTTGTGCACCTGCTCAACAGCCTTCTAAAATCATTATTGCATCAAACAAAATCCCATTTTGTTTGATGAAATGTCTTAAGTTTAGAAGGGATAAACTTAGCTACTGAATGGTGGATTTTTCTCTAGCTACTGATGTATTGAAATACTGCATCCCAATTGAACAAATTTCATGAGCAACCTTAGAACAATGAAGTCAATGGTTTTTGAGTTATGGGTTGGTTGATATTATCCCTAGGAGTATTGATCAGAATTTGCGGTTATAATGTAAACTTACTAGTCCATGCTTTAACAAACATTGTGGTGGGTATGTTCGATTACAGGCTTAAGAATATGTTATGATATATTGTTCATAACCTTCGTCTTGCAACGATGCAATGGTGGTTAACGATGGTCAATTGAACATAAATATATTATTCTTGGGTTTATCCTAATGTTTGTCGAGATATGAATCGGGTAAGTCAGATGAATTGATTGCCAAAGGTATCATTGGGATTATGTTGTCGTTCACCACCTTTGAGATAGAACTGATGCGTGAGATCTCTGGCACGAGTCACACTCCTGGGAAATTTAGAGTGCAATGATGTCGCTCGTACCTCTCTTCCCTCCACGTCTCAGTCTCTGTACGTAAGCTTCGTCGTGGCGGTTGGTTATTGGAACGTCTGTCATGCGTACAACTCATGCACCCTGGTCATTTAAGTTGGAAGAGATTATGATAGAACCGGGTTTTAACACTTCGGCCGTCGTTCTTGCTCGCCATTTCTAACTATGATGGCTCCGACTGTGTTGAGCTTACAGGGGTTTCGCCTGTGTCCAAATATAGTTTTTTCCCTGTATTATTTACAGTTGCCAGGTTTTGGGTCTAAGTGCTCTCGGTCCGCGTCTCTGTCACTAATTCTTTGGTGGCAGGTTTGCTGTGCGCATTGTCTCGCCCGCAAGTTGACAGGGATGGCCCCTATTGTTCGAGTCGAGCCTCATGAATCAACCTTGTTGGAGTCAAATTCCGACCTGTTGCACAAGGTCAAGGAGGTAGGATGGTTGCATTTCCTGCGGAAGTTTTCCGATTCAAACCCGGAGGTTACCCGGGTTTTCGCCATGTCGTTGATGAACTATCAGGTCGAGGTAGGAGATCTGTGTTTCAGGGTGGATGAAAGGTCTGTTGCCCATGCGACTGGTCTGCCTTTGACAGGGCAGAAATGGTTTAAGTATCAAAAAATGGAAATCACAAAGTGGCGCAGCTTGCTGAAAAACCCAACACAGGAGGTCTCGTTTCGCGTCGGTGTCGCACGTAAGTATTTTTGTAAGGAATGGAGACCTGTTCTCGATTTAATTCATAGATATCTTACCTATGAGGGTCGACTGTCATCGGCTTATGTGTATCACCTTCGTTTAATGGCAGCTTTTATAGGGTTTCAAATTAATCTTCCCTATTACCTCTTGCACAGCTTGTTTAAGATGTCAAATGCTATCAAGAAAGGGCCAAAGCATTTAAGCCATAGTTTATTCCACCATGGTCTGGTTCGCATTTTGGTTGAAAGTGAATTGGTAAAATCGGGTCAGTCTTGGGAACAATTTGTAGAAGTTAATGGCTTTTCGAAATTTTTCCATTGTATGTTTGGTAACCCTTCCGACTGTGGTAAGCATAGGGTTTTGGGTTCGGCTTCATCGAATCAACCTACACCAGACCCTGGTCCTAAGAATGTGGAACCCTCTCGAGTACCTGTGGTTAATCCGGATAATGTTATCCCTGCGCCTTTACGTCCTACTCATAGTAAAGAAGGTTCGGGTTTGTCACCTGTCACGCCATCAAGCGATGGTGACAAAGTTGGTAGTCGTCGGGGAAGTGTGCCTAAGCCTAAGCCGAGTAGGAGATTGACCCGAAGCATGGCTAGGGCCAAAACTGTGAAAAGGTCTGAGAATGATAAGACTCCTGTTGAGACAGTGGTAATCGACGATGAGGAGATTACACTGTCTGCCCATGAAAATGATAACATTATCTATCCTGATTTAAGGACCGATTCGGTCGAGCCAAGTCACCCGGTGACTGTTCAAGAAAATTCTGAGATCCCCTCTGTTTCGATCGAGACCCAGCCAGCCCAGCCTAAAGTTGATATTACGCCTGAGTCTAAAAGTCCACCAGTTGTGGATAAGGAAATCTTAGAGGCTTGTGTTGATTGCGTGACTGATTCAGTCATGAATGAAAAGTCGTTCAAAGCGACTTCGGCTGTTTTACATGAAATCGGGGAAACCATTCACCCCATGTTTGTTAATTTCCTACTGGATAGAGTCCGTGTAATGGAGAAAAAAATAAGTGAAATATCTGCCAGTAGAGATTTGTTAAAAATTGATAATCAGGGTTTGAAAGAAAAGATAGACGCCAGCGACAAGCATCTGTTGCGATTAAAAAACCATAAAAACAAGCTTATAAGGCGTGTCCTTAAACTACAGGACCAAAACGAAAGAAATGAAGAAAAGCTACGCGAGCTTAACGCTCAAATTGCTCTAATGCAGTTTAGGGCACCTTCGCCCAGTCACTCCAGTGGAGTAAACATCCAGGTTTTCCATGCCCCGGTTAATATATAGTGGTTGATGACATGTTGTTCTATTGCTGATTTTCAGGTAATTTGTTCTGTCAAGATCATTGGTTTATGATTCGGTTCCATATATTTTTATAATATTCTGAGTATCTTTCTTGTTTATCGCAGATATTAACGAGGAGATATATTCCCCTGATTTTGAGGATATCAGTATGTGTATGATCCCTGCATTTCTGGAAGCGAATCGAGGATTGGAGAATTCGTCTAACAGGTTCTCATGTTTTGTTTTATGATCCTATATGATAAGTGAACGATTATGTGTTAAAAGAAACACGACAGGTTTCACTTGTCGTTTTCTTTTAACGATTAGTTAGGGATCGTGAAGATCTATTTTTGAATCTTAAGAATGCTATTATGGGAAAAGGAAATGTATTTAATAGACTGATAGGCAACGTAAAGAAGGAGGATACTATTGGGAATGCAAATACTGAACTGCTAGTTCTTACTGGTTGGGCTGCTTGGCGGTTTGCTGCCAGTCGTCATGATGTTTTGGACTGGTGATGTTGGATTCACGTTTATTAAGTTTTAAAACTTGTTTGCGTTTAAGAAATCTTTCAGTTGCTGGTATTTGTGTTTCCTATGTTTCTATTTTCGTTATAATTCGTTTTTATCAATTATGGGAAAATAATTTGTTAAGTATTCACTGCCTTGTTTTTCAGCTATATTGGTATAACATAACCTGCATTCAATAATTTATATTATTGGTACATGGTAGTTGATGGTGCGTGTATTAATGTGCAGTCTTTAAATTTTTTTGATATTCTGCAAATATTATCATACAACGCATTTACCAGTATTTGTTGAGATTCAGTTTTAGTTAAATCGTGCTCCCGATCGGGATAGGTGTTAGATTAGAACTTAGGATTTATTTAATTATCGTTTCTTGCATGATACTAAAATTGTTAGTCTGATTACATACTTTCTGTCAAAAACATCTTTAATTTATTCCTTCATGTAATTACTGTGTATTTGTATATATCATTAACAGTAATTGTAATATATAACTTTTGTTTATGAATTGTGCTGTATATATATAACAACAAGTTGTTTATAGTAATCTCACATAACAGTCGTTTAAATCCGAGTTTAATTCTTGTGATCATAAGATTAACACCCACTAATCAGAAGCACTAATTAGTCTGTTAGGATCTCAGGCCAACAGAGGCTCTAAACCTGTTGGGAACGACTATTTGAAACAGCTTGGAACCTGTCCTAAGGATCCCGGACTGGGTCGTTTTCCCCCGTTGCGGGCATAATCAAATACAACCGTCAACAAGTATATGCTCTGGATAAATGCTAGGAGTTACTGAAAAATTAATATGTTGAGTGAAAATGACTATGATAAAACATTGATTGCATCTTGCTTATTTTTAAGTGCTTAAATGAAATTTTGAATTTTTGTATCTCATCAAGTACTAAAGATCTACCATGTTATACAAGGAAATCCAACATGCAAGGAGGTTTCGTGTTGCCTACCCTAGTTGACGTAGCCCCTACCTAAAGGCC
>LPNX010581855.1:275830-301136 GCA_001517045.1 Pseudotsuga menziesii | reverse complement strand
TATAAAAGAGTAAGTACAAGTAATAATACTAGTAACTATGAATAATAATGAAAGGATCTCTATATCATTATTATTACTAATTTTAATTAAATATTAAATACCTACAAGAGTCAAAGTAGGAACTAGTCAAAAGTTCCTAAGTTAAATTTCAATAAATATTAAAATTACCTAAATTAAATAAAAAGGGTTATTTCAAGAAAAAAAATGATTCATGATTTAACTGATCATTTTCCTGAAATGTTTGTCTATAAAAACCCAAGCCAAAGACAAGGCTTGGGGATCTTTTGATTATTAAAAAATTCTACCTGATTATTCTCAAGAGAGTTCCTGGAGAACATTTTTTCCTAAGAGGAAAAAGGAAACTTATATAGAACTTGTTATCCCAAATAGGGAATCCTTACCTTAGGATCTCTAAGCTACTTGCATGTTGGAACCCACTCGAGGGGATCTAGATTGAAACCAGAAATGGTTCCAGGTCATGGTTGGGTGAAACGTTGTAGTTCCCAAGTTATTAGATTATATGAACAGAGGTCAGAACTATCTATGTACTTGTTAATGCTGGGTATTTGAGCGTGCAGGGTTTCCAACCATTAAAATAGCTTTAACTTACAGGTATGAGGTTTCTTTATTTTCCCTATAATTTACACAAGTTTTCTTATTAAATGAGGAGATTAAATTCTGCAAGGTTAAATAGTATCTGTCTTCTATAACTAGGTTATTTTATTTATTCAAACATGATTTTCTAGTTAGGGAAATATAGATCTTATCCATGTTTGAAATGATATACTTTCTCCTATAGATTTATCAGTTTTCATATATAGATCTTATCCATGATTGTAATGATATACTATCTCCTATAGTTTTATCAGTCTTCAAAACTATAGGAGAATTTGGTCTCTATTATTTTCTGCATTATTCTTTCATCATTTACATGTTATTTTAAGTCTTCTCTAAAGTGCATATTTGTTTTAACCGAGTTCATATTATTTTAGGTTAACTATATTCTTGATCGTTGTCAAAATTATTCAAAAGTAAAACAAAGATAGTATCTAGTTAAACTTCTACTCTACACCTTCCACTGCCGGCAGATTACATATTTCCAACACGTCTATTATTACAACCATCAAAACTATTACATATAGCTATAGCATAAACACTATGCATAAAATACAAATGAAATACTATTGTTGAAACTTAAACCATTATAACATAAACATGATAAATAGAGTTAACCCATTTAAAACTACCAAATAACATAACAAATATAATTATTAAACAAACCCCAAACAATTATTTCCATTTTATAAATCTCTGCATAACATGCGAACCATCGAGACCTGTTAAGGTATGGCCATAGGCCTAACAGTTATATCAAATACCTCTACTATCTACTACCAAGATAAGAATCGACTTTATACATAATACAAACTAACTAATGAACTACATATCCATTTAAAATATCCAGGATCGAATCCTGTTAGCATCTCTGCCAAAACAAAACCCACACACATGGTATTGAACCACCAACCCATGCAGCCCATGATCGAATGCTGTAGGCTCACCTTTTATTTACAAAAAAAAAAACTATATCAAAATTATGCCAGGAATTGAATCCTGTAGGATTCTATTTGCTAAACACAAACATTGCAAATCCATACAAGTTTCTACATAAACCAATTAAAACTACGCTAACAGAACTAAATGCATAGCGTAATGTCCATTAATACTTTACAAAGGCTACATATTCACATAAGGGTTGAAATTACCTCTATCAAGCTCTAACATAAACCCCTTCTTTAAACCATAATCCAAATCGCTACCTTGTTACAATGCTATAATAAATAAAATAACAAAATATACATGTTGCATTTCAAATACTAATTGTCATCACCAAGAATTAAACCCCACCATAGTCAATATTAAAACCAAGAACCCCAAACCATTTCAAATACAGAAAAGGAATTTATTTAACCCCACTGTCAACAATGTTACAGCCACGAATTCTAAACAACAAATACGTAGTAGTAAGATAAGCTTATGGCCATCACAATCACAAATCGTAGGCACGTTAAATAAATCATTAGAGAAAATTTCAACTCAAAATGGCCCTCCTAAAAAAAAAAAAAGTTAATAGTTAAAATTAATAAAATAATATTTATTAATTTTGGAGGAAGAAAAGAAAAAAACAACTCTTTTTGTTCGTATTTTTGACATATCGCCCTTTGAGTTTACTCAAATTTTGATTGGGAGAGCTCCCTAAATGAGAAATTAAATTTTACATCCAACAAGTACCCACTCGGCATACTTTTCAGGGATCCCGCTACCCCAAAAACAAGAAATAAATGAAAAAACGTGATGATGATGTCATCATCACGCATTTTCAGGTATTTCTTGTTTTTGGGGTAGAGGGTTCCATAAAAAGTATGCCGAGTGGGTACTTGTTGGATGCATAATTTAATTTCGCATCCAGAGAGCTCTCCCGATTGAAATTTGAGTAAAAACATAGGGAGATATGTCGAAAATACAAACAAACAAAGTAGTTTTTTTATGATACATATCCCCAAATTTATATTAAAAATTGTTTAATACCTATACGGTATTTCAAATTTAAATAAATTTCATTGGTTAACACATGATGACATGGAATTTGAATTAGTGTTGAAAGGCCCTCTTTGAGTTGAAATTTCCTCTAATGCATATATCTTTCAATAATAAACATTTACAAGTAAAACTACACACATTCGCAAATCAACAGGGTGTCATTGCAAGCAAAGACACTTCCATAGTTTAAAACATCATTTAAAACCAAAATGCAAAGCTCCCATTAATTTATCAAACCATACATTCAAAACAAAAAGAGGTTACAGAGCCGACTCTCATCTAGACATACATGGCCGAAGGCCCCACACTTAAACCATCATCAAAATGATATTTACACACACATCTCTAGATTCCCATTAACGCAAAAGATCCATAAAGCTGATCCCATAACCAAATATTAACAAATGTAAACCTTTCAACATAGAGATCAAAGCTCTGCTAAATATTTACACTCAAAGGTAACATGCCTAAGCTATCGTAGGGCTTACCCATGGAAGGGTATCATAGACAACCTTATAAACACCCATGACCCACAAATGGAATTCCCCCGTCACCTACAATTTTTAGTAGAGAACTTTCAGAAGTATGCTAAAACCTCCACTTAAAACAAATAATAATATAACATTGAAAATCCAGACAAAGAGCATACTTTCCAAGCGCAGGGTGAGTTTGTTTTCTCGACGTCGTGATGAAACCAAAGAGCCAAACCGTGTAGACAAACCATAACAGCAATGAATGAATCCCAAACAATGATAGATCCAATATTACGGTTCATTTTCCCCCCATCCCGAAGAGCATTAATTGCGCAACCCTGTTCTCCCCCATCGACGTAAGGTTTACCCACATGCATATAGTCCAAACCCCAACAATGAAATTTTGTTTTAAAACCTCCATCAAATCCCTCGTTGGCATAGTTAAGCCATGGTTTCATGGCATATGGAATATGACATGAAGGACTTACCACATAAACCATAATATTTAAAAACTTTAATATAATGTTGGTTAAGTCTTAGGACTTAAGCCTATAACCTTAGGGATTAACACAATCCATTTTACACTACTACATTTCGATCCAAAATCCGATGGAAAAATCCAACGGCGCATGGATTTCTCTTTTTAAACTTACCAAAAATCACAAGGATACATTTTTTTTTTGTAAATGTGGCCACAAGCGTCGGTGAAGCGATGACTATTCTCATAACTGTCGGTGAAGCGACGACTATTCTTAAAACCATGATAAAGCAAACAATTAAATATTTAAAATCATCGTATAGTTATTTATTTTTATTTAATAAAAATGAGGCAATACAGACTTAACACGGATCTCCGAAAAGCGACCAAGGGAATATAGATGCCATCGGATTTCATCTGCTACCTTTCATCATTGTTATTTCTATAGATTTACCATCGACTGTGAACTAGATCTCCGTCGCATCAAGTTTTACAGGAAAGCGTTCGAACTACGGCGAATCATTTGAAGGCTTGAAGGACGCATTGTTTTTCAAACTTGACACGATCTGCTGCACAAGGTCTGCCAATATTTATGCTTCTTGTTGCTTGTAGAATTGATCAGTGAGTTTGTGATTTTTCTAAAGTTATGTATGGATGAATGCATAGTATTTTCTTCTGTTGTTTTTTATGTTTGGTTAACTGAGCCTCAAGCAAATCTAGGTCATGCTTTACATACTTCCTTTGTTGAGATAAATTAAAGAGAAGGTTGAGGATAACCTACAATTATATAATAGTTTCTGGGTTTTATTGGCTTTTGGAGTTTTCAATCTGGGTGTAATTTTTATGGGCTGGCATTGCTCCATGGAACTCAGTAGATTGGGTTTTATGTGATTTAATGAAATTCATTAGCTCCGAACTCAGTAGATGGGGTTTCATGTGATTTAATGAAATTAAGTTGCAACACTTATCTGTTGAGTTGATTGAGAACTCTGCTCTGGATATGAAGGTCCCATCGTGTTGGGTTGAGAATTGATTAAGGAGTTCTTGTGGTATCTAAATCGTTCCACCAGGTAGTTTGAGGTTCCATTTTTTCTGTGTGCTTTTTCGGTCTCCTTATTTGAGATTGTTGTCTTTGTAATGCTTGTATTGTTTCTGTGTGCTTTTTGGGTCTCCTCCCTTTGAGATTGTTGTCTGTGTAATGTTTCTATTGTTTTTGTCTGTGCTACTAAAACTCAAAGTGGCATATCTCTTGTTGAGGATTTCCTTCCATGTTAATATTGCTATCTATTCCCTCCGTGCCACATGGTATTGGGTTATGTGGGTAGGTGCATTTTCATGATCTGTGGCCTAACAGGGGTGGGATTCATGCCCACAGAATGGTAAAAACATTAGATAACACCCTGCTAATTCAGTTTATCTTCATTTTACATTAGTGAGCATTACATTTCTTCTATGTCAAGATGGCATGTTTAACAAAGCAAGATGTTCGTGGGCAATGATGAGGCATTTAGGAGATGATGAGAAATTCCATGATGAAGAAAAATTGTAAGTAGCTGATGTGGGCCTCTCAAGCCACAGTGAGAATACAGGTGCATAATAAGCATGGAGTTAAGTTTGAGCCCTGACATTTGCCAGCTCAAGATCAAATCAGTTGTATTCAGATAATTATAAGGTGTTCATGAGCTAGTGTTATGTGTTGTGCCAAAATGATAGCAGCATACCCCTAATAAAGCATCAAGCTATTCTATGAGCAATATTTGCGGCAAAAAAGTCTCACATTTAGTAAATACGAAGACCTGATTGTTACAGTTAATTCATATACTTAACAATTTATATGCCATCTTTGGATGTTGGAGGATCTCCATACTGGCAGTTTTATTTTCCTCCTATGATGTTCTTGTCAGTGAGTCATCCTTTAGCCAGACCAAATTTTATCCCAATCTTAAAAGCTTGCAAGAAAACCCTATTTGAATTGGATGAGAGAGGAACATGAATGCAATCGGTAACCTTGTAGAGTAGTTATGTGAAAAGTTTCCATGTTTTTAATCTATCAAAAATAGTTGGGGAATCAAGATGGCAAACTTGTTAGTTGCACAGAAGAGCAGCCATTCATATGAAAATTTAAAATTATCTTTTCATAGGAATTTTTATCTTAGTTGGTTTAGCTCTGGTCTTTGTTTATTCAAGGATGTAGCAAAGAAAAAGTATTTTCTAGGAGAAATTGATGCTCTTCAAAAACAAGGTGTACTGTATCTAGAGACGGAATCCAGAAGATTGGTCTAGTAGTCAGTCTGACCAGTGCTCATTGAGATCTCTGGTTGTTGGTAACAGGGATGATGCTTGTAGAATTAAGTTCACTTGAAAGGCATTTGAAGAACAATTGTTCACATGAAAATTTAAAGTTATGCTTTCGTAAAAAATTTCATCTCAGTTGTTTTAGCTTTGATCATTGTTCATTCAAGGATGTAGCAAAGAAAAAGCATTTTGTAGGAGAAATTGATGCTCTTGAAAATCAAGTTGCACTGTATCTAGAGAGTGAATCTAGACGATTTGTCTATTAGTTAGTCTAATCGGTGCTCATTGGCATCCCCTGTTGCTTATAAGTTATAACAGGGATTGTGCTTGTAGCATTAAGTTCACTTGAAAGGAATTTGTCATATGCAAATGCCCTCTGATCTCTTTCTCATTGATTTGTGGTGATGCCAATTTGAATGATGACTGAGCTTTTAGCTCATTGATAAGTTTTTAAAACATGATTGCAAAGTCAAAATAGAGAAACCTCAGAGATAAACATGGCATTGGAGAAGAAAATAAAGAAACATAGCTAGCAATAAAGTAGGTCAAAGGTGGGGATACATGCAAATGCATGGTAAGTTAGTAGGTAGGCTGTTTTTTCATGTAGTCTATTAAATTTGAACTACACACCCAATTACTTATTTGAAACAATTTTCATAAGCCTACATAAGTGACCATCATGCTTGATTACTATTAGCATACTATGTAGCATCACAATGAGAAGAAGAGAAGTGGTAGTGAATAAACTTTGTATTTGATTTTGGCAAGTATATTGTTACAAACTGAATGAAGGCAGGTTTGTTGGTGAAGGTGAGTGTACATTGTAGACTCTGGAAAATGTGGAAAAGCAGCAGAATACATAGCCGTTGTTTTTAAATAGTTGCAAGAAATTATAGAATGCACTTCTCAAGTCACATGTAATTAAATTATGGTCCTAGTTCAATTCAGTTCATCAGTTTCATAAAACTGTTAACAAGATTATTACTAATTAGTAATAATACATTGGCTTTAGCTTATTATCTCTTAGATCAACAACTCTCCTGGTTTTTCTTCTCAGTTAGCTATTAAGTTCTACTTTAATTAGTAGAAAGAACTGAAAAGGCCATTCCATTAGCCATGTTTTTATTGAAACATGTGAAAATAATCTCATCTTTATTTCAATTTTCCTTGTGTGCAAGCAAATGGGAAATGTAGATGTTTCCATTCATTATTACAAATTAGTCACTACTTCTCGAATATTAAGTTAGTAGCTGAATGTAGTGATTTAAAGATGCAAAATTTAATTGTTTCATTTGTATTGAGTGTTTTCTAAAACTTCTTTTTCCTTTCTGCTTTTATGTAATGCAGATTGAAGGGAGTGACCCTTTAGCTTTCTTACACATCCTTATAGTGATTCTGTTTTGGGGAGCTGGAATATTATACACCATGGTTGAACAAGAATTTAATGTTGGACCTTAGAAAGGGGTTCTGCATAAATCTAGAAGCTCAGAGCTGAAAACAAAAGGTAAAAGTCTATCTTGACGAAAAGGGATGTTTTCATCGTTCTATGGATTGTGGAAGTACCTCTTCAGTAAAATAGAATTCCATGTCCTTATTCTAGGCATCGATAAAGCTGGCAAAACTGTAAATTTTCTTTCTCTTCAAATTAATTCAATTTAAAATTCTGTTTCGAGTGATGTGGGTGCCTTTCTCAACATCCCCTGGTTTAGTTTTTTGGTTAAGATCCATATCCACAGCTAAAAGGTTTTGTTGAGTTGCATTTGAACTGAATAATAGGAATCCAGGCAAGATTCCATTGTTCTCATTATTACTGGTTCAAGGACTGTTTTACTGAGTATATTTTAAGTAATATATTGATGATGTTCTCTTTTATGTTTATTTTGTAATTGCTTTGTCCAGTTTAAGAACTTCTGATAAGGCTATGTTCTTATTTTATGGTTTATGGATGTTTGGCTTGGCTTGTGTTCATGTTTTGATGATAGACATTGCTGGAAAAGCTGAAAACAATGTATTCATATTTTGAAGGACTCCCACCGGATCGAATTGTTCCAACTGTTGGACTCAACATTGGTCGTGCAGAGGCATTGAAATCAAATCTTGTTTTTTGGGACTTAGGAGGTCAGGTATGTATAGAATCTTAGATACAAATATTAGAAAAAAAAATCACCTGGAATTTAATATAGGTTTAAAGTTTAAACATACAATGAAGAATCTATTTTAAGAATATGATAATCTTATAAAGAGTGTGTGGATGAAGTGTATTTTCATAGCTTAGTTCTCATGAAACACTTATAATACTGTTTTACTTTTTAGTTTTTAACTTGAATCATTTCATTCCCTGAAATTTCTGTCTTGTAACTGGCACGATATATGTCCCTTTTTGAATATTACTGCCAGGCATAGAAAGTAAAGTTTGTCACCATTATCTATATTTTGGTTGCTAGATGTGCGTGAAAGGAGAATTTCACTCTCATTGTTGCATACTTATCACATGAAATAACTTTTATTATATTATGTTTTTATGGTTCCATTGTTCTACTATTCGATAGAAGTGGTCTATAAGTTAGTCTATTCTTCAAATAATGAAAATTTGTTTCCAGCATTTAGCTACAGTAGACGTCCACAGAGTCCTTGATGCCTATCCCTTATGGCACCTTGTCAAGTAATCAGTGCCTCATCTTTCACTTGACAAATAGGCCTACGCACAATTTGGGAAAAATACTACGAGGAGGCACATGCAGTAATATATGTTGTTGATGCAGCATGCCAGTCACGTTTTGAAGACACAAAGTCTGCTTTAGGTAAGGGTCATATTTCAAAAAAAAAAATTTACAGGTTTTCTTGTTAGTTTTTTTACAGAAGCCATGTTTTAGTATTGGGGTGCCAACTATGGCATGATGCAATTCCTAAATGTGATACCTTGTGGCATTTGTATAGTTTGGATAGTTCATGGCTAGGATTTAACATTTTTAATTTTGTTATTTAACCTATTCTGTGTAACTAAACAGAAAAGGTTCTCAGGCATGAAGATCTGCAAGGTTCTTGATCTATGCAAATAAGCAGGTCTGTGAGATATTCCGATTTATATTTGATTTCCCATTTTCTATGTTCCTTCTTAAATCTAATTGAAATATAAGATTAAGTATCTTTATATTGCTAATACATTACCTTCTTAATAAGATATATAATTTTCTTTGGGTTGAAACTTGAATCATTGAACATGACTTTAACTTCTCAGTTATGTTCTGCTTTAATGGGTATAATAGTTGGTCATATCAAACTTTAGGTTTTCTATAGTGTACATTTATAGGGGATGATGTCTTAGTGTAGTTAGGTAGGCTATACTGTGCTAAAAGGAGAATATGAATTCTCATACTTTCAGGAATTAAGGGTTTGCAACTTTCAAGTAATGCTATTTGTAGTGCTTCCTTTTTGGCACCACTTTTGAGACATGCTGTGGTGAAGTCACATGTAATGTTCAAAGGTTAGTGCTGTGGTGGATTCACATGTAACGTTCATTTTGTTGCTGCTATATGTAACAAGTATTCAAGTTTAAGCATGTAGTATGATCTTGGTACTATTATGCATGCTCATAACCACATTAAAATCTTATATATCATTTTTGGGATTATCTGCATAGTGTAAGTCATTAATCTATGACCCATATCCCATGAGTATAGTAGCAACTGACCAATTTCTCATGGTTTTTGAATAGTGGGATTGAGAATAGTGAAATGAATTGGAATAGCATCAGTTATCATCTCTGGGGCTTGGACTTGGTATCCAGTACTTCCCGGGAGGTCACCCATCCCAAGACTCCTCTGGCTCAAGCAAGGTTAAATGTGGAGTTTTCCCCCACAATCAAGCCCACTTAGCTTGTTTCCCCATTTGCTAAACCTTAGGAAGTATTGTGCCTTATGAATCATTCAGTTAGAGCTCCCTTGAATCTTTTATTTCACTGAGAAGTTGCAATTCTACAGCCTGGGTGGGGGTAGAAGTGTCAGTTTGTAGTGTAGCATAATGGAGCCCAAGTGGGGGAAGGTGTTCCTCTGTACCCCCAAAACAATAAAAATAAAAAGAAAGAACGCACTGTGTGGGAAATGACATTCTTTTGCAATCCTGAGATGGACTGTGGGGAATCTTTGAGCACTGGGCCTGCACAGCATAAATAACTGTCCTCCTCTCTAGTATAAATTGCCATGTCTCTAATAACATTGTGCACTGTTATATAGCATTTTTCTAGATATTCACAGGTTTTTTGACAATGCCCTTGCTCTACGTTTCAAAATTGAAAATTTGAAATAAACCATCTTTACATACCTACGTCCAAGGGCCAAGTCCATTGAATATGTTGCTTCTTTGCTTTTAACAAATCCTTCAGCAATCCAAATTTTCACCACGCCCTCCACATTAATTCTCCAATCATTGGTGTGTTGTAGCATAATGGTGAGAGGGATGTGTGCTATAGTTTAGTGGTTAGAGGTTTGCGGATTTGATCCCTCTTGGTGCTTTGTAGAACTGGAGCTAGATGGGTCTAGACTCTTTACCGGTTTAAGTATCGGGGGGATTTCGCAGTCCAACATATTGATATGATATATCATTTTTGGGATTATCTGTGTTGTGTAAGTCATTAATCTATCACCCATATCCTGATTCCCATGAGTACAATCGTAACTGTCCAATTTCTCATTGTTTTTGAATAGTCCATTCTCATTACATTGGGTGATACTCCCAGGGGTGAAGAAGTGGGATTGAGACTAGTGAAATGAATTACATAGCATCAGTCATCACCTCTGGGGCTTGCACTTGGTAACCTAGAAATACTCCACAGTTAAGCATACTTGAGCCAGAGGAGTCTTCCTGATTGAGAGAATCGAGGACCATTCCTTATTGCCTTCCAAATTCAGGTTGGACCATTCCTTTCTGGGATTTTCCTGAAACCATAGACCTCTGGGGCTTTTCAGGTTTTTTCCAATTTTTGAGTTGGGGTTTTGAAACCCTTCACCACCCTGCTTGGCAGGACCCTTATTTCTAGATGGCCATATTCATGACATCCTCTACATATAGGAGGGATGTTCTCATAAAAAACAAATCCTACTTGTGCACCCCAGGCCCCAATTTTGAAGGAATATCTAGGTTTACACTGGTACAACTTGTTTTTCTAATAGCTAGGCCCATTTATTTATTTGCCCATGAATTGGGTGCTCTGGCCATCTTACCTGGTCTTTTAATTTTGTGATAATGATGTCTCTTTTGCACGTATTCAACTTCCTAGGATAGCTACGGTTATATGTTCATCACAGGATCTTCCAGGAGCTATGTCTGCTGAAGAGCTGGCAAGATATTTGGACTTAAAAGAGTTGAATGAAAGGCCATATATGTTTCAAGCAATTTCTGCATATGATGGGTAAGATTCTCAATTGTAAATGTAATATGTAAAACTTCTCCATGTGGCTTTCCTACTTGCATGTTGAAAGTTATAAGTTAAAACAACCACACTTGGAGAAAATAAAATAATTGAAGTACTGGATGTTTATTGTTAATATCATGGTTTCTGCACAAATATTCTTGCGACAGGTTGAGGGTCAAAGATGGGATAAATTGGTTAGTTGATGCTATGGAAAGAAGTAAACGCTTTGAAGTGTTAAGGCAACGGGAAGATGTAGCTGTTGCTGTATAGAAGTGTTTCCTTCAGAGTGTTCTATAATATGTTGTTTCTAACATTTGGTTTTCAAAAATTAAAATATCCTGCAATGTATCAACTATTTGCCAAGGTCACGTGGAATGTTTTATGGAGTTTCCAAGTTCAACTTATTGGAGTTATGACTTCAATTTGATATTTTATTATAATGTGATTGGAAGTTTATTTTCCATGCTCATATGCAGATGTTTGTCTCATGCATTCCATACTCATTTATATAAATGGGCTTAGAATGTTGTAATTTGTCAGCATAGTGAAATATTGTTTACAATATTCATAATTTTCTTCTTGCAAAGCAAAGGTAGTAAAACCCTAAAGGGAACGTGGCAGTAGGAGAGCACATTTCTTGTGCTTTTATCTATCGTGGTTATAATCTATATGGTTTCTGAAGGTTCCAAGGTCAATTTACAACTTTATTATACCTTCAATTCAGTTTTTTCATGAAACTCTGTATTGTTCAAGGTTCATTGATCAACCTTATAGACAATGCCTTGAGAAGTTTTTCTATTGACGTTCTCAGGCCCAGACCACTTCAAGACACTATGAAGACATGCTTAATCCAATTTAAAACCATTTTTTGGTTCCTATAAATCTACATGTTTATAAACAAAACACAATAAGTTTATTGAACTATTAGAGCAACATCTCAAATAAGATATTATCATGATCGGTGCCCAATAGAAAATCTAAGCACTATGTCATATATGGTTTTTTCCAATTTTCAATTCAAGGAAATCATGTTCCTTCTTGGCACAATACAGAAGCTAGTCAAAAGCAGATTTTCAATACCATAGCCAAGTACAAGGCATGCATAAACGATCTTGATTTTGAGGTGGTGAAGCACAAGGCTCAAACATAACTTGATGCTTATTACCCTCTCACTTTCTCATTGCAGCTTGGAAGGTCCACACTGGTTGTTGATGAATTTTTGATTGTTGCGGTTGACCTGCTCATGATTTCTCTCATAGCAGTCCTGTTGCTCCAGGGTACTTTCCATGTTACCTCCCAAAAGGTGGGGGGTGAATCTTACAAGCCCATTAATTTGCATTTCCCTGAAGAGAGGGCAGGGTATTACCTGTACGAACATTGGCTCATTGGTATTAGATGCTGGATATCAAGTTGCAAAAACAAGTGGTAAACCACATCAAACAGCGATGGCATGTGTCTCCAGTAATTTGGGATTTGTATTTTTTTTTTTAAAACACTTATAGCCGTCGGTTAAGCGACGGCTTGTAGGTATTTTTTTTTTTAATTCAATACCGTCAGTTAAGCGACGGCCTATAAGTGTAGTTTAAAAAAAAAAAAAATCTCAACCGTCGCTTAACCGACGCTTATGTTTTCATTATCGTCGTTTAAGAGACGCGTGTTTAAAGTTTAATATGAATTATATATCGGATAACCGATGATTTACATTTAACCAATGGTAAACTGAGCTGTCACTTAACCGATGGATTGAAAAGATGTCGGATAACCGACGAGAATCCACCGACGCTTAAAAAAATCATAGTGTCGTACATGCGACAGGGAAGTGTCGAACAACCGACAATACGGCCATCAGATTTTTGGTTGAAATGTAGTTGTGTTATACGTCATAAATACATAGAAAAGGGATAAAAATTATCATATTCCTAATCCAGGATAAAGATTCAGGCCATATAAACCCCAAATCTACGTAAAAAATAATGTAAACAATAGCAGTAGGAATGGTTACTCCAGGAATTTTGTCATTTTTGTCTTTGATAGGCATAGGATAGCGTAGAGTGGATAGCATGCCGTAGGATTCCAATTTTAGCTGTCGTAGCGAGATTTCATCATCTAATGAACTTGCACAAAGAAGGGAGAAGTTTGAATTAGTTCAACATGAGCTAAGTAAACCCTGTAACAGAAGGTTTAACCAGTAACTTCTCCAAGTGGTCCCATAAGGGATACAAATCCCACCACTCCGCCCCTTGACAATTAAAGATAAGTCAGGACTTTCCATAAACAATGAACAAAAATTATAACCAGGAAGTAAGATATAAATGAATGAGCATACACACATTCATGATAAATAGTAATCAATAAACAGAGTAATCATTTAAACCAGATCAAGTAAAATAAACATAATACATAATCACATTAATAACTACATAGGAAAACACATAGAAATGGTAAGGACAACTTATGACACTTCGAATTAGAACACAATGACTGACATATTCTACATAAGGTGAATTAATGTTTAGAATAGGTAGTAATTAACTAACCTAAAAAAAAAATTCAAATTTTGGGGACATTACAAGTGGTATCAGAGCCCAATTTCAACACTAAGAGACCTAATGGGCATGCCAAACATTTGTTGCAGAAAATAAAGTATGTTTTTGAAATTTTGTTAACTAACATAAATTTTTCCTGCTATTAAAATTTTAAATTGTATGATACAAGAACAGTTTAGATCATGAACAATGAAGAAGAAAAAATCCGGCAAAGAAAACTAAATGCCCCCACACATGAAGAAGAACTGGTGGTTGAACTAAATTATGACATACTCAAAACCATACAAAGTCTTCAAGCAGGATTATAGAGTTTCAAGCATGATAAAAATGAATGAATGAAAAGAACACCAAGTAATTAATGAAGCCTTGCTGTGGAACATTACGGGAGGAATCCCGCATGGAAAACCCGCTCACTCAACCAACAAGTTTAAGAAAGAGTTTTGTCATAAACGGGCCAGCAACCCAAAGGAAGAAGGGAAAGAAGAACACACCTGTGAACCTCCAAAAAGAGATTATCATAGTCTTTCTAGTGATAATTCCCTTTCTCCTTGCAAAAATAAATAGAGGAATGATGACAACCTCTAGGGAGAGTTCAGAAAGATAAGATCCCCAACCTATGAAGGGGAGATGAACACGAGGGAAAAAGATGAAGAATGGCTTCTTGGTATGAGAAAATAATTATGAGTACAAAACTACTCAAGTTAGATGAAATCCCATCTCACCATCTATAATTTAAATGGGAAAGCATCTAGATGGTGGTGAGACCTAAATCATACCAAGAAAGATGAGGTAAAAGAAATACAATGGAGTAAGTTTCACAGAATTTTTCAGGAAAAATACATGTATGAAATATTCATCGATAGAACATTGAAATAATTTCATGAGTTGAGGATGGGTTCCATGACTATGGATTATTTTATTAACATATTTTTGGATCTGTTACATTATGTGCCATACATAAAGGACCAGAAAGTGAAAATAAAACAGTTTTTAGCATGTCTTCCTCTCAAATTTTGGGAGAGGATTGAATTCGATATGCCTAAAACATTGGACACCACCTTACATAAATCTAGGCTTTTCTATGAGCATGGATGACTGAGGCAAGAGAACATCAAAAAAAGCACAGACAAGTCTAGGACCTTCTCAGACAACTACAAACCATGTTTCAACCCACCTCCTTACATAAAATAGAAGAGTAGTTTTCCAACCAATAAGTGTTAGAATAATCAACCCATAGTTAGCTACCTTAGACATTAATTAATCCATTTTTGTCTTATTTTCCTAGTTTCCAATATTCCAATCTATGTAAGTTGTCTTCCACATGTCCTAGAAGTCAAAATTGCTAAAACTGAGTCATGTAGTGCTTGGGAAACCTCCTGGAATCCATATTTAGCATATTTTCTTTATTCTAGATCCTCCCTAGCGCATGTCTGTTTTTTCTGCTTTATTGCCTGCTTTACTGAGTTTTATGGCAAAAGGGAAAGTAAGACTAGTTGCATTTGACTTGTTTTTTTCCCTCATCATCCTCCATTCTTTTCTCCTAATAAAAGCATGTATGATTTGTCTTTCCATCACCTATTATCTTTCCTACTTGAATTTTCCAATTCATGAGCTCCTAGGCAGATTTGGAAACTGCTTTATGCACCTATGGGTGATTTGACTAGATTTAGTAAGCCTGCTTTTGACTATTTCGAATGGCATCCTTATGCATTCGAATCTCTCATGTAATTATTTATTGCAGCAGCCTATGACTTCACAAGGTTGGACATTGTACACTTATTCAATACAGATTAGTGTTATGCTCCAATTTCAGTCTCCATGTTTGATTAGTAATTTTGTGAGTGCAATTGATCTATCACTTAGGTTCAATTTCAACATGGTATCATAGCCTTTGTATATTGATTTCTCTCCTTTGATATTGCTATTGCAGGTTCGACATCTTGACTAGGAGCTATTCTGCTGACTGAAGGGACAATTTCTGAGCTATGGATCAATCTCAGAAGATCATCTTGACTCCATTTAACTTATTTGAATGGAAAGTAGAGATGGAGATACTGTTGAGATTGGAAGGTCTCTACAGGGTGACTATGGAAACTGAAGCAGATCCCAATGCAGCTGTAGAGAAAATTAAATGGCACAATAGGAGGGATGAGGCTTATGGTCTCTTGTGTCTGAGCATATCCAAAGACCTCCTCTTCCATCTTGATGGATTGACATCACCAAATGAAGTATGGGAGAAGATTGTAGAGCTTTTTGGTAAGACATATGAGATGAGAGGATCAAGAATGAATTGATCTCCTTGAGTCCCAGTATCATCGAATCCCTGCAACTCTACTTTTCCAAGTTTAAAGCCCTTGTTTTGCAGCTAAAACAGTGTGGAATTGAAAAGGAGAAGAAAATAGTTTTGGCCATACTCTTGAAGCTTAGCCCTAACTATTCAGTGTTTTTTTTGACCTTCTATTCCACCAAGTTGATAGCTCGAGCCTGGAAGATGCCTAAGCTTGCAGATTTCATGGAATCCCTCACACAAGAACAAGATAAACTGGTGATGATGGGCACCATCAAAGCTTCAAAAGACCAAGCTATGGTTGCTGTAGATTTGAGGGTGGATTCAAAAGGCAAGAATAAATCTAAGAATCCACTTGAGTAGAAGAGAGACAAGAACAAGTCTCAGGAGGAGTTCCAAGGCTCCAAGAAGAACTTCCAGAAGAAGAAGAACAAAGGAGAAATGAGGAAGTGCGCATATTGCAGTAAGGGATTTCATCTTGAAATCTCCTGCATGAAGAAGAAAATTGGCATGATGACCCAACTCTTGGAGAAGAATAACACATCCCTTTCTGATAGCTCAAAGAAAAGGGAAGGAGGATCAAATTCAGAAGACAGAGAGAGAGTTCATGCATTGGTTGCTGGCACATCAAGCTCACCTAGATTCATCATAGACTATGGAGCTTCAAGACATATGGTTTTGACCAAGGAGGCATTCTCCTCTCTTGGCATGTCAAAAGGTCCACCAATAGTGCCTAGATATTACTCTCTCACTGATATTTTGGGCAAAGGAAGGATTGATCTTGACCATGGTAAGTTCAGCAATGTATTGTATGTTCCAGGTCTTGCCTCTAACCTCTTGTTAGTGTATCATATGACCCACACAGGGTCTCCAAAGAAGGTCATATTCTCCCCTGATGATGTTGAGATCATGGAGATCTCGAGTGGTAAAGTCATTGAAAAAGGAGTTGTAGATCACACTTCGAAGGTATACTATTTTTCACATTTTCCACCCTACTCAAACCCCTCTGCTCTTCTGATTCATGCTAATGAAGCAAGCAAGATTTGGCATGAAATATTTGGTCATATTAAATATAAGTATATTTATGATCTAAGTGAAAAAGAAATGGTCATAGGGTTACCAAAGATTAAGTTTTCCAAGGGAGTCTGTCAAGGTTGTGTCCTAGGAAAACACCCAGAGCATAAATTTGAGAGAGCTAGTCATGAGAGAACCTCTTCACCTCTTGAGTTGATCCATAGTGATGTTTCTGTTCCATTCCCTCATATTTCAATGAGTTAGGCCAAATATTCATTAACTTTCATAGATGAATTTTCCAGGTACTGTTGGGTTTACTTCCTGAAGCATAAGTCTGAAGTTTTTGGCCTCTTCAAAGTCTTTAAGGCTTTGGTTGAAAACCAGTCTGGGAGGAAACTCAAGATCCTCAGATTCGACAATGGTGGTGAGTATGTCAAGTCTGAGTTCAATCAATATTGTGAAGATCCAGGTATTCAGATGCAGCATTCAATCCCTTACACACCACAAAAAAATGGTGTTGCTGAGAGAAAGAACAGATCACTGAAAGAGATGGAAACCTGTATGTTGGACTCTAAGACTTTGCCACCAAAGTTTTGGGCCGAGGCTATAAATTGTGCATATTATATCTAGAATAGGTTTCCTCATAAAAATCTTGATGGTATGACTCCTTTCGAAGCATGGAGTGGGCACAAGCCATATGTGACCCATTTCAAGATTTTTGGCTCAAGGGCTTGGGCTAGAATTCCAACAGAAAAGAGGAAGGCTTTGCAGCCCCAAAGCCAAGAGTGTCTATTTTTTTGTTACTCTGAAGATTCAAAAGGGTACAAGCTAATCAATTTGAGCACAAACAAAGCCTTCATTGAATGGAGTGTTCATTTCCAAGAAGATCCTTTAGCAGCAGTTGAAGTTAGAGAGTTTTATTCACCACCAAAACCATTGAATGTAAGTGAAGAGACAAATGAGTTTGCTTATTCTGATATGTATGATAATTATTATTTAATTGCATATCCTAACATTCATACAAGACCAAAATGGGAAGAAAATACCATTCATGCAGCTGGGGAACTAGCTGGAAATCCTACTGATCCTGGGAGGACTAGATCTCAGTTTGAGTGTGCCTTGAGCATGAAAGACCCCTTGTTTTCAGAGAAATGATATCTGATGGTTGAATCAGACCCAAAAACATATGAATATGTAGCACATGATTCAATATGGCAAGCATCCATGAAATAAGAATTCAGCTCACTCCAGAAGAACAACACTTGGGAGTTGGTTGATCTTCCCCCACGGATGAATCTAGTTCAATGTAAGTGGTTTCTCAAAAATAAGTTTGATGCTGATGGTTCACCTTTGAAATATAAGGCAATATTAGTAGCCAAGTTCTACTCATAGGTACATGGTATTGACTACATTGAGACCATTGCACCAGTGGCAAAGATGGACTCCATCAGGCTAGCCTTAGCCATTGCAACTTCGAAGCAGTGGGAGGTACATCACATGGATGTGAAGTGTGATTTATTGAATGGAGATATTACTAAAAATATTTACATGCAGCAGCCTCAAGGGTTTTTTACTAATCCATATTTTGGGTGCAGGCTAAAGAAATCATTGTATGGGCTTAAGCAAGCCCCCAGGGCTTCGTATGCCAAGATTGATGGCTTTCTATTGTCGTTAAGTTTTGTTCGATGCAAGTCTGATCCAAATGTTTATTTGAATATGATTCATGGTTCTTTGATGATTATTTTCTTGTATGTGGAATACCTTCTGATTACAGGAATCTCAAAGAAATAAATTTCCTCCTTGAAGGATGCAATGAACCATGCATTTTCTATGACTGATTTGGGCTTGTTGAGCCAATTTTTGGGTCTTGAAATTGCTCAATCGCAACATGGAATAAAAGTACATCAGTCCAAGTATGATTTGGATTTCCTAAACAAGTTCAACATGAAATATTTCAAGCCAAGCAAGACTCCCTTCCTTAGGAGTTAAGCTTGAAGAAGCAGGTTCTTCTCCTATGGTAGATAGTACACTGTATAGACAACTGATTGGGTGTTTGTTGTACCTTACACACACTTGACCTGATATTTCTTATGCAGTAAGTGTGGCTTCAATATACATGGATCAGCCTCATGATATCCATTGGAGAGCAGCCAAAAGGATCCTTAACTTTGTTTAGGGAACAAGAACTCATGGGATCTTCTACAAAGCTAAATCTAATCTTTTTTTTGATTGGGTTTACTGACAGTGATTGGGCAGGTGACAACATAGATTGAAAGTCAACATCAGGATATTTGTTCATGATTTTTGAAGGACCAATCAGCTAGCCAAGCAAGAAACATAGTTTCATTGCACTCTCATCTACAGAAGCAAAGTACAGAGGAGTCGTAAATGCAGAAACTCAATGTTTATGGTTGCAGGGGTTACTTGGTGAGTGTGGCTTCGAATAAGAGTTCTCAACTAATATCTATTGTGATAATAATAGCACCATTCACAATTGCAATGATCCAGTTTAGAGATAGAGAACCAAACACATTGAGATCCATATGCACTACATCAAACAGCTTGTGCATGATGGCACCATTCACCTACTCTTCTGTGCATCTTCAGAACACGTAGCTGACATCTTCACCAAAGTTTTTTGTGAGAAGACATTCAGCAATATCAAATCACTACTAGGGATTTCTGATCATGTTGTGAAGCATGATTGATGAAAATATTTTCAAATTTTGTTCTACTGTCCATGTTTAAGGGAGGATTTTTCCAGTGGGTTTTTTCCTCTTTCCTTGGTTCAATGGACATGCAGTATGTAAAGGGTGACTAAGGCTTGTTTCTAGGCCCTATATTTTTATGATATTTACTCAAAATTTAGGATTAAGGGGGAGTTTTAGAATAATTAATCCATAGTTAGCTACCTTAGACATTAATTAATCCATTTTTGTCTTATTTGCCTAGTTTCCAATATTCCACTCTATGCAAGTTGTCTTCCACATGTCCTAGAAGTCAAACTTGCTAAAACTGAGTCATGGAGCACTTGGTAAACCTCTTGGAATCCATATTTAGCATATCTGCTTTATTCTAGATCCTCCCTAGTGCATGTCTTCTTTTTCTGTTTTATTTCCTGCTTTACTGAATTTTATGGCAAAATGGAAAGTAAGACTAGGTGTAGTTGACTTATTTTTTTCCCTCATCATCCTCCATTATTTTATCCTAATAAAATCATGTATGAGTTGTATTTCCATCACCTATTATCTTTCCTGCTTGACTTTTCCAATTCGTGAGCTCCTAGGCAGATTTGGAAACTGCTTTATGCACCTATGGGGGATTTGACTAGATTTAGTAAGCCTTCTTTTGAATTTTTTGAATGGAATCCTTATGCATTCGAATCTCTCATGTAATTATTTATTGTAGTATCCTATGACTTCACAAGGTTGGATATTGTACACTTATTCAATACATATTAGTGTTATGCTCCAATTTCAGTCTCCTTTGTGTGTAAATTTGCATGTTTGATTAGTAATTTTGTGAGTGCAATTGATCTATCACCTCGGTTCAATTTCCACAATAAGAAATTCAATAAAATAGGTACAAATCCATATGTACCAGCACTGAATGCTAACAAATCAGCAACAAATGGGGGAGACAATGTTTCCCTGTTGCAAATCAAATTTCGTAAATTACAAGGGCCCCATTATGCCCAAGACTGTAAGAACAAGACCAATGGAGTCTTGCACAACTTACAAGAATAAAAAATGGTATAGGACATAGCTGGAACACCATGGAATTATGCACCCTTGGATGGCCGATAGGCATACCATCAGGATACCATGGTTGAGATAGAAGGTAATGTTTTTGATACTTCCATTTCAATATTGATTGACTTGGTGCTTGCTAAAGCTATGTATCACCTAAAATTGTTGATGTTTGTAAACTAGACAAAGTTAAACATGAGAAAACCTGGCTGGTGCAATTAGCCATGGGTATGAAACGAAATGTTCCTGAAATAGTTAGAGATTGTGAGGTAAACCTGAATGGTTTTCCTGCTAGAATAAATTTGAACATCCTACCCTTAGGATAGTATGATATACTTATTGGCATGGACTAGTTGGAATAACACCATGTCATGCTTGATTGTTTACACAATTCAATCTTGTCTACAGATAGCCAAGGGAATCAGGTAAATATCTAGAAATACCTAAGAAATTTTCCATAAGGAAGATATCCACTTTCCAAGAAAAGAAGTGCATTAGGAAAGGATGCAAACTGTTTGCATTGAACATCCAGGACATAGAATCTCAAAGAGAACAGCACATCAATAATTTTCTAGTTCTCGTAGACTTCATATATGTATTTCCGGAGGAGATACCAGGATTACCACCGAAAAGAGGCCTATATTTTTCTATAGAATTGACACCAAGGTCAGTTCCGAATTCAAAATCCCCTTACCGCATCAGCACACCAGAGTTGCTGGAACTCAAACTATAGTTGTAGGAGTTGATTGAGAAGGAATATATCCAATTGAGTGTGTCCCCTTGGGGAGAACTGATACTTTTCTTAAAGAATAATGTGCATCGATTACCGCTAACTTAACAATATGACCATCAAGAATTGATACCCACTCCCTAGGATCCATGGCATGTTTGTGTTGGTATTATTAATCCTCCCTTGATCATACCCTCCATTAGGTTAATTGGCCTAACTTAGGAACCTTAATTAATTATTTGGGTCCACTAGTACAATTGGGACCACTTGGCCTAATGGGACAACATGTACCAGTCACTGGAGTGTGGGGAACACTACTAGAGGTTAACTGCCACTTAATTAATGTGCATGCGTTAGTTTGGGCACCTCCTAGACCAATCCCTACATTTTAGGAGCCATTAGGAGTCCCGACACCAACCTACTTCAGTTAGTTGGAGTTAGTACTAGTTATTCTCAGTTAGCCCCAAGTTAATTTCAGTGGGTTCACAATCAGTTATCTAGCGCATGTCTTGCATGGATAATGCATGGATGCATGTGAAGTAGGCACCTTTTGCCATCTAACACACTCACTTGCACTAAGTTAACTAGCCATCATTGATTGATTGAGTTGGTCAGACATCTTGTAGTTGATTTTGGACTCCGATATTGATTGAGGCACCATGAGTTAGAGATTCAGTTAGATACATTCATATCCACTTAGGATATTTGAATTGCTACCCCATGCATTTGAATTATTTATATGTAAAATATTGTAACATCGAATATTATTAAAGTGAATGATACTATAAATTCCTGAGCAATACTTGTCTGTTTCCTGTGTGGTTTGTTTTGTTCAGTTTGTATCTTCATTATGCATTTACTACAAACATTATTAGAACTGTCTTCTTGAATATCTAAATGGAATTCAAATTCTAATATGGTATCAAATCCTTCTAAGGTAGTTTTCGTGCTGGTTTCTCCCCATCGAACATCAGAAGCAGTTGGGTTTCCACAGAAGTCCCCTATGATGATTTTCTAGCTCTAGATTTATTCAGAGCGGTGGAGAGGGTGTGATAGACCCTAAAAACATGTTCATGTTGGGAGGAAAATCATGATTCTAACAACTCATATGTTTTAGTGTGTTATTGCAGTTAAATTGCCAGGTACTACATAGCGTGTGTGAAGTTTTGCAGTAGTTCCACTTGGATCAATTATGAGTTCTCAAACTCATGAACCATAGATCCTCACAACTTCCAATTATCTTGATTGGAGGACTGATATGCAGTTGGCCTTGCACAAGAATCACTACCACAAGATCATACATGGAAGGGTGCATGAGTCTCATCAGTTGGTAGAATGGAACAAGTTTCTGAACCATTGTGATGAAGAATTCGAGTACTTATGTACTTATATATCCAAAGATATCATCTTCCACCTAGAAGGATTGAGGACTCCCAGAGAATATTGAGAGAAGCTTGATAGGTAGTTTAACAAACAATACGAGCTTCGGGGACACATTCTAGAGAATGAGTTGGTATCTTTACATCCCAACAGTTTCAAGACTATTGAGAAATTCTTTACTAAATTCAAGTCTCTAGTACTCCAATGTAGATAGTGCGGAATAGAGCGCAAGGATTAGAAAAATGTCCTTTCCATACTCAGCAAACTAGGCCTTGAGTGTTCTGTGTTTGTTTCCATATTTCATTCCAAGCAGGAAAGCTTTCAAGGAGCAAGACAAGCTAATGAGAATGGGAGTCATCAAGACCTCCAAAGATCAATATCTCCTAGTTTCTGACTCTTCCAAAGTGTAAGCAAAGCAGAAATCAAAGAATAAGGATCCAAAGGTAGCTTAGTCAAAGCATAAACAAAATCAGCAAACTTTCGAAGGGGCCTCCGGCTCTAAGAAGAAGAAATTTGAGAAGAAATTATGTCACTATTGTGAAAAAGGGTACCATCTTGAAGATCATTGTATGAGGAAGCAACTTGATGAAATGAATTCTCTTCTCAAGCAGCATAACATTGCTTCCCCACAAAGAGCAAAGAAGTCAGATAATGGACATGAAAGATGTCATGCTTAGAAAGGAGGACTACCTCGGTCTACAACATATTTGATTTATTCTGGAGACTCCAATGACATGGTGGCCTATCAAATAAGGGACCACTATTCACATGGGATATGATTCCCACGTTCTAGTAGAAGGAAGAGGCACCATCAGAGAGAATCATGGTGTGTTCATAGATGTCCTATATGTTCCCTCCCTTGCAGCTAATATGTTGTCTATTTATCAAATGACTCACACTGGCTCATCAAAATAAGTGGTGTTTGGACCCGACTCAATGGATATCACAAAAATATCAACCAAGGAGCTTGTAGTGAAAGGAATTGCTGATCATGCCTCCAAGGAGTATATTTTCTCTCACTTCATGCCATACATAGTCCCAACATCACCACATCTCTAATTTGAAGCTGATGAAGGTATAAAAATTCCTTCACTTCCTATTGCAGATTCAGTTTCTATTCCTGACATTTCATATTAAGATTCAGAAGAGGAGTCATCCCAGCATGATCCAAACATTGAGCTTACACGTCAAAGGGGTCTAGATCTAGATCCATCATCTACCTCATTCCAGTAGCCTAAATGGGATAAGTGGCTCATAGAAGCAGCTGGAGATGGTGCTGGGGATCAATATGACAAAAGAACAATGAGGTCCCAGTATGAGAAGGAGAATGTTGAACTGTCTCACACAGATCCTCTTCTTCCTGAGAGGTATTTTATGATGCTTGGGTCAGATCCTCAATCCTTGAGAGAGCCTCGCCATGATCTTAGATGGCAAGCATCCATTGATGAGGATTTTGATTCACTCAGATGACAACCAGACCTAGGAACTTGTCTTCTTACCTCCAAGAAGGAAGCTCGTACAGTGAAAATGGATCTAAAAAACCAAATAGCTGTCAATGGGACCACAACCAAGTACAATGCTCGGTTGGTGGTAAAAGGGTACTCTCAGGTCCAAGGATTGGACTACAATGATACATTCACTCCAGTAGCTAGAATGGAATCCATTAGGCTAGTATTGGCCATTGCTGCTTCCAAGAGATGGGAAGTACATCACATGTATGTGAAGAGTTCCTTCCCCCATGGTGATTTGGAGGAAGATATATATATGAAACATCCTGAGGGGTTTATTGATAATCCTTCCTTAGTCTATGTTATCAACCCAAATGGCACTTCTCCTTCTGAGTGCCAACACTTCATATGTTGGCACATAAAAGGACATTTATGGATTGAAGGTTTCCTAAACACTATAGATGGGCATGACATGAGATGCATTCACTATCCAACCAGTTTGCCATTTTACCTTTTTATATGTTGATTGTTGTATGTGACTCTTTCCATAGAAACTCCCGTACATATGCAACTATCTCCACAGCATACTGTGTACTATACACGAGTATTGTCATTGCAACCCGCATACATATTTGTACGCGGGTTTTCCTTACAGCAACTCGCGTGTCATACGCAGGTTGCCAGTATCAATACTCGTGTATGCCTCCTTTTGAAATTAAAAACAATATAACATGATTAATGGATATTTGTTAAGCCCTAATCATTAACTATCTTAACTGTCTCCACCTCCTCAACCTTCGAAACTGCTCTATTTCCCTTAGTATAAATAGAGGCCTTGGGGAGGGCATTGATCAATCATACTTGGGGAGAAACGTTATGCTGGTGGTATATATTT
>LPNX010581855.1:248283-275544 GCA_001517045.1 Pseudotsuga menziesii | reverse complement strand
TATATATATGTATGTATGTATGTATGTATAACATTGTATTTGGAGGATTCCCTCTTTGTAGGTGAAGGAGGTGCATCCCTGAAAGCTTTGGAGAGGAGCAAAATTGGAGAATAGAAAGCTTGGATCAACCGTCGCTAATTGAGTGAGTTCAACATTTCTTCCTATTCCTTTTCTGTACTTCAAAGTTGATTTCCTTCATGTTTTAAGAGTACGTTGGTAACCTGAGACCCTCATTTACAAGGGTGTTTATTCCTGAACAACAGAACTAGCAACTCCACTATGGAGCCCAGACTGCTGTGGGTTATTTCTGTTTACCGTTGCCCAGTCTTTTCCTTGAGTCTGTGTGTGGTATCCTATCTTGGTTCATGCTTAGGATAGTGTTTGAAGAACTTGAAATTTTTTCTTTTTATTAGAAAATTTTGTACCTGTACGCAGGTTTCTCTTGCATACATTCACGTACAGAGGCCTGCATACGCTAGTTGCTCTCTAGGACAGTCACGTACAGTACGCGGGTTTCCCTTATATACAGTCGCATACAAACCTTAGATTTGGACTTTTTTGGGTTAGGGTTTGCTTGTCCCTATCCCTCTATAAATTCTGTTGCTGGTTGGTTTTCCTTGTAAGCAGTCTACGGTGAGTTTGATGACCTTGTTGGCCACACCTTCTACTTTCTTTTAAAGCCCTTGAGTTCTTTTGTTTGGATTGTCTTTCTATTTCAATTTCGAGTGGATTTTCCTGTTTGGGTGATAGGTCCAAGTGTTGGTTGTCTGAATCAGTGATCAGGGTTCTAGACACTGTTTATACCTTTCTATTTTCAGATAGTGATTGGTTTGCCACCTGCCTTTGTGTGATTTCAGTGATTTCCTTTCATTGTATCCACTCAAGCTAAGGTTCCAAGTCTTCCTTAGGTGGTTGAGGCTTGGTATTATTAATATGTTTACATTGTCTTGGTCTTATTAATATGTTTACTTCACTTTGCTTACTTTATACAGTTAATTTAATTCAAACATACTCAAAGTTTAGTGCGTTTAGGTGCATAGTAGTCTTTGAGCATTTTAAAAAGTGAAAAGAAAAACATTTAAAAGATTTTGCATTTGATTTTGCATAGAGTAGTTTTACTTTTAGTTTTTAAAATATAATCTCAAAAACCTACAAAAATATAGTCTTAGTATTCTCTTTATTGTTGCATTTTTCATCAATTTATATTTACAAAAAGAAAAAGAAGTTTTTTTTAGTAGTGATAATTTGCTTTGAAAACATACACCTTTGCTTTTTATATTTCTTATCGAGTCAAAAACATCATAGTCCTTCACTCCACTTCCTTATGAGTAAAAAATAGCCTTTTAAAATGAACGCAATAACTAAAAGTTATTAGTAACTTTTAGTTTTTAGGGCCATACACCTACTAGCTTAGGTTAGACTTGTGAGATAGGAAGTGTAAACTTCCCATAAGTTTTAAAATTTAGACATAATGGGCTTATCGATAGGTAAATCCTTCTCTTTATCGATAGCATCTGGGAAGCTCCTCTCAAACGGGAGTCAAGCATGAGGTTGCATGGAGGAATTGGACTGAGTAGATAACCCTCTGATTCCTTGTTGAAACATAAATCAAGACATTTATGCATCTGGGGATTCTATCGTAGACAGAGTTTCGGGCTCAGCTACCCTGCCCATGCGTATGAGTCAGGGTTGCGACTATCCCCCTAGACTATTGGTATAGCTAAGTAGCCTTTAGTCTCTTGACATCTAGGGTTCATACCTAGGTAAACCGTAAGGCTATTTCTAGTTCACCTTGGATGGGCTTGGAAGGTAACCCTTGTTGAAAGTGTAGGAGGGCGGTGGGTGATTCGTCTACTTAAGCCTAAGAACCTCTTCAAGGATGCCAAGTAACTATTCTTCATCTTTCTTGAGGAAAGCATATCTTTGACCCTTGCTGACTGTTGAGACTTTAGGAAATTTCATAGTGATTTCTCTGTGGTATTGTCTGTGTTTATCCGACCTTAGGGTTTGAATTGTCAAATTTACAATCGTGGAGGACCAACCTATTAGAAGGTCATGAAGGTTGCAAAACCTTCCTCCTCTCATCACATTGGAACCTCCACCTCCACCTCAGAGGCGGAGATTGGACACAGACGGTTCATTTGAAACAATAGGAGTAAGTGAAGTTCCACGTGAACCATCACTAAGAGCTAACTATTCTGATTTTAATACAGTTGAGATAGAAGACTTGTAGGATGATGAGTTTGCAAGGAATTTTAATACACCCTTGACTGACTTAAACGATCCTGTGATCGTCCAGGTTAGGCCTTTTGATTCACCTGTTTTAGGTGTCCCTGTGGGCAGGATAATGTCTACTATGGGAGAAAGTTCTTTTGCTTTCACCTCAGCCTTTTTGGCTGAAGGGGTACTACCTCCCTCGGTAAGTGCCCCTAGATCTAGCATACCTACTACTCCATTGACTCCAGTGAGCAAAGTGGTCCAACTTCCGGTTCCCACAAGCCTAGCAGGTGCTTCTGGTGACATGGTTACTGGGATTCCCAGTATACCTATTGTTCCTTCCTCCTTTGCACAAACTACCCAGAGCAGTCTGGTAGGATCCTCGACTTTCATCCAAGGATTTCCTTGGGATGGGGGGCATATTCCCCCATCCACTCCATACATAGGCCCATCCCCTTCTTATGTAGGAGTGAAGTTTGGAAACACTACCTCTTACGGGAAAGGTTTCCAAAATATGGTCTCGGCCCTGTTCATGAGCTCTCCCTTTTAATTGTTTAGCGGAGGGATACCTGCTCCCTTTTCTCAAACCCCAGTTTCGACTAGGATGGCCTGAACCTCATATACTTCACCTCCCACCCACAATCATGTGGCTTGCGGATGGAATCTGTTTCAAAGTAATCCATCCACTTTGTAACTAGCGGCAGGGGGAAACCCCACCTTTACATATGGGCATTCGGGGGAAAGTCCCTCTAATCCCCAGACTGGCACCTTTAGTGCTCTGGTGCGACCCAAGATTCCTTTCCTGACAACATTAAACTTGCCAGATTATTCAAAATTGATGAATGACCCGGTGAGGCATGACCCCTCGTGGCCATCTGTCCCCACCAAATTTCCATCGGACATCCCTAAATCTGAGGGAAAAGTGGGTGAAGATCCTAGGGCTCATGCCACCACCTTTCATTTATGGTGTTCTTCTAATTTGCTGAATGAAGATTCAGTTAGGTTGAGGCTGTTCCAAAGAACCTTAATGAGTACTGCAGCAAAATGGTACATTGAGTTGCCTTCTGCTACGTTCAGTAGTTTTTGGGACCTGGCTAGTGCATTTCTTAGCCACTTTCAGCTTCCAGTCCGATACAATTTCAGAACGGACTTGTTATCTACCTTTAGGTAGAACAAGGCTACCCACATCTTGGATCACATCCAAGAGTGGAGGAGGCAAAAGAGCCTTCTAAAATCCATTATTCCTCCTAAGTTCTTATTAGAGTGGTTCCTTAAATCCCTGTTGCCTTACATATCTAAGGACGTATCGAATTCAAAAGTGACGAATGAAGAAGAAGCCATTCTTAGGGCCCATCAATTGGATTTGATTTATTCACAATCTGGGATCTTGTATGAGATTATCCCTGAGGCACCGAGGCCTACCCATGATACAGAGAAACCTAAGCCTAGAACCCATGCTGATGGTGTGGTTGGGTTCGTAAACTCTCCCACTATAGAGTCTTTGGCCAAATAGCTTCATCAGCTGTCCATCAAGCATTCTATGACAGAGGAAGCAAATTTTTCCCCCTACCCCCAAAGTGCAAATGTTTTTGCACAAACCTCTCAGAAGGGAAATTAGCAGCCTAGTGGGAAGAAGAAGACAGGAAAGAAAGGGGAGGGAAATCAAAACAAGCAGAAACACGCAAATAGTGCTGATGGGGGCAAGAAAGAAAAGAAAAAGGTAAAGTTCCCATGTGATTTGTGCCATGAGGATCACCTTACTCACCTTTGTCTCCTTATGGAACAAGCTCATAAGTTGCTAAAAGTTCAACGACTGGTTGTCCTCAAGGATCCTTTTCCCCAAGGGAAGAACTTAGCTTCAGCTTCTAATGTAGCAGGGGGCACTCCAGGTGCCCTTGACCCCAACTATATCAACATGGTTCAATCTTAGTCTATGCTACAGACTAGGAATAAAAACTATGAAAAAGGGACTTCTGAGAAGGATAAGTCTATAGGTGAAACTTCTAACCCTCTCACAATTGAGAAGCCTGCTAAAACTATGCCTAAGATACCAAAAGGTGTCTTTAAGAAGACCTTGCATAACCTTAATTCTAGGGTTGCTTCAAACTACTCCGTGGTTGAAGACTTAGCCCAAGCCCCTTGTGCAATGTTAACTTTAGAGGTGTTATAGAGCTATCCCACCCAGCGGGATGCCCTCTTAGCAGCCTTAGGCAGCATGGACTCGTCGAATCTCATGGTGAAATTTCACTTGTCTAATGTTAAAATTCGCCTACCTTACCATGTAGCCTTATCAATTGATGTCATCCATGGTGGAAAGACCATTGGAAGGGCAGTTGTTGATGAGGGTGCTTCTACATGCATTATGTCCTTGTCATGTTGGAAAGCTCTTGGATCCCTAGAGTTGGTCCCTTCAAACACTCTGCTTACTACTTTCGACGGAAGGTCATTCCGTCCATATGGTATCCTACCAGCTTCTGAAATCAAACTAGTAGGGAAAGTAGTGTCTGTTGAGGTGGAAGTGATTGATGCACCTTTGGAATATAATTTACATTTGGGAAGAAGCTGGACTTATTCCATGTCCACTATTGCGTTGGCCGTCTTTCGGGTGGTATTTTTTCCACACGAAGGAAAATTGGTTACTGTTGACCAACTCGATTTTACTCGAAAAGGCCGCATGGAGTCTAATGAGTCTGCTGTACCATTGGTTGATCAGTTCAAACCTATTGCACAGAGCTTGGGGGCATGAATGTACGCATCACCGATGGGAACATTTGATCTTCTAGCCCCGATTAACTATATTGGTTCTACTAGTGTGGGGAATTCCATAGCTACTATTGTTGATATGAATGATCCTTGGGTTCTCCCTTCCCCCCATGAACCGAAAGTGCCCTTATCGACAGTGGAAGTGGCTTACCAAGCTATCACTCAAACCATTGTTGATCCTATTCCAGACCCTCTCATAGTCTCAAAGGACCTGGAAGAAGTCTATTTTCCCACTTGGGAAGAAAACTCTTTGCACTCTACAGACTGTTTAGATATGGTTTTACCTTCTGATGAAGCCATGTGTGGACGTGGTAAGATCTATGAATATATTCACCATCGATCTTGTTTTCTTCCAGAGCTAAGCAGGATAGAAAATCAAGAGTTTCATATGAGACTGTCAGATGATGTTGATACACCCATCAATCCCTTACCCAGGGAAGGAATGTTTGCTGAGGGGAATATGGAAAATATTTCCGCTACCATCCCTATCAACATCTCTGTGAAACCAGATGTTGTTGAAAATATACATCTAGGTGCAAACTTCTCTCTTGAGGAGATTGCAATCTATATGGACTTGTTCAAGGAATTCCACGACGTCTTTTCCTAGTCATATGAGGAGATGCCAGGAATTGATCCATCGATAGTTGAACATGAGATCCAAACATACCCTGACACTAAACCTATTCAGCAAAAGTTAAGACCTGTTAACCCGCGTAAAGTGATGGCTGTGAAGGATGAAGTTGAAAAACTGTTGAAGGCTAGTTTTATTTATCCCATAGCTTTGACGGAATGGGTATCCAACCCTGTTCCTGTTGATAAGAAGCAAGGGACCATACATGTATGTACTGACTTCAGAGATTTGAATAAATCCTATCCTAAGGACAACTATCCCATGCCATTTATAGACCAAATTATAGATTCTTGTGTGGGAAGTGAAGTGTTCTCGTTTATGGATGGTTTCTCCAGATATAATCAAATTCAAATAAAACTGGAAGACCAACATAAAAATGATTTCATTTGTCCTTGAGGTACCTTCGCATACAAAAAAATGTCCTTCAGATTGAAAAATGTTGGGGAAACCTTTCAACAGGAAATGAACTTCGCCTTCCATGATACCAAAGCCATTGTCAAAACTTACCTTGATGATATACCTGCACATTCTCGTAAGAGGATTGACCACCCATATCACTTACAGTTGATATTTGAGCGATATAGATACTATAAGATTCACTTGAATCCCCACAAGTGTGTGTTCTATGTCGATTCAGGAAGACTGCTCGGATTCATTGTCTCTAATAGAGGCATCCAGGTGGATCCATTAAAAGTAGAGGCCATTGTAAATATACCTCCTCCTCGTTCTATCAGGCAACTTCAAATCCTACAGGGAAAGTCTAATTTTCTTCAATGTTTCATTGTTAACTATGCCAAGATTACCAAGGGTTTCATGCGCCTGTTAAAACAGGACACCCCATTTGTATTGGATGAAACTGCACAACTCGCTTTCAAGGAATTGAAAAAATCTTTGTTGTCAGCACCTTTACTATGTCTGCCAGATTACTCTAGGGATTTTATATTGTATCTGGAAGCGTCTGAGTCAACCATTCGGGTAGTCCTGGTCCAGGAAGATGATAATCTCCAAGAGCATGCTATTTACTATCTTACCCATGCTTTAGCTGGACCTGAACTCGGGTACTCCCATGTTGAGAAATTGACCTTAGCAGTTGTCTATGCTGTCCATAGGTTATGCCACTACATTTTACTGAGGACTACAAAAGTAGTGCCAGATGTGAATCCCTTTCAATATGTTTTGTCTCGATGGATTGTTGGGGGGGAATTCAACAAATGGATAGTCATTCTCCAAGAGTTTGACTTGGATTTCCAGTCCACTAAGTCTAAAAAGTCCTTAGTTTTTGCTGAGCTTATAGCAGAATTTCCAACAAAAGAAGATGTAGTCACTGAAGAAGACTCATTCCCAAATGAGCATATCTTCTTAATATCCACCTCTAATCCCTGGTATGGAGATATACTTATATATCTAGAGACTTTGAAGTATCCTGCAGCTTCCTCACGGGAGGAATGACGTAAATTACACCTTCATGCTAAGAACTACCTCATCAAAGGAGATACTTTATATCGAAGAGGGGTAGATTCCATTTTGCATTGATGTCTTACCCATGAGGAAGCGAAGATTGTCCTGAATGATTCCCATAGTGGAGCATGTGGGGGTCATTTATTTGGGTTAGCAATGACCTAGAAGATACTACATGTTGGTTATTTCTATCCCACAATATTCAAAGATTGTATGGAATCTATGAAGCGTTGTCATCCCTATCAGCTTTACACCAAAAAAATATGGTCACATCCTGCTCCGTTGTTTCCCGTTGTCACGGTGGGCCCCTTCATGAAATGGGGGATTGATTATGTGACATGCAACCCAGCCTCAGCTGGGGGGCACAAATATATCATTGTCGCTGTGGACTATTTTACGAAATGGGAAGAGGAAATTCCCACCTTTAAAGCCGATGGGGAAACAACAACTTTCTTCGTGTTCAGTTAGATTATAGCACGGTTTGGTATACCCAAGGTGATTGTCATTGACCATGGCAGTTATTTTCAAAATAGCATGATGACGGAACTGACCACTATGCTTGGAATCAGACAAGAACATTCATCTTCATACTATCCTCAAGCAAATGGTTAGGTTGAGGCTGTTAACAAGACTTTGAAGACTATCCTAAAATGTACAATTGATGCAACTCATTCTAACTGGCATATCATGCTATACCTTGCTCTTTGGGCGTACTGAACTAATGTAAAAACTGCTACGGGTTTCTCCCCCTTCCAACTCGTTCATGGAGTGGACGTTGTTACCTCGGTTGAATGTGAAATCCCGTCATTGAAAATAGCTATTCATGTGTTACCCGATATGAAATATCTTGAAGAATGTCTAGTACACTTAGAACACCTTGATGAAAAGTGTAGAGATCCACTAATAGCTAAACAAGATCACAAGAATAGGGTCAAAATCCAATATGATAAGTTGGTTAAACATTGGATTTTCTCTGAGGGGGAAGTTGTTTTGCTTTGGGACCAAGACAAAGAACCCCTAGGGGCAGGAAATTTCAAGGCCATGTGGTTAGGACCTTATGTTGTGTTGAAGGTATTAAAGAAGGGCGCATATGAGTTAATTGATTTTGATGGGAATAAGCTGCCTGAGCCTAGAAATGGGCTCTACCTGAAGAAGTACTATGCTTAGGCTTAGCGCTTTTTCTTGTATTTTATTGTATGTATTTTATGTACACTAGTTTGTTGGTTTGTGTTTTTTATACCATCTGTTGGTTGTTTCAGATGTCTTCCAAGAGGTACATAGGTTACGCTGATGGTGCCAGTCGCCACACTTGTAATCTTGCTTTAGCGGCATGGGTCATTTATTCTCCCTCAAGACAGTTAGGTGCCTCAGGAGGTGCTTGCTTAGGTTCTGCTTCTAATAATGTTGCCGAGTATAGAGCTGTAATTGAGCTTCTATGGGATGCTTTGTCACGTGGTATCACCTAGATGGAAGTTCGACTAGACTCTCAATTGGTGGTTTCCCAGCTCAATCGAGATTATAAGGTGCAGAACCCTATTCTATTGTGTCAGTTCATGCAAGTTAGGTTATTGGAAAGAAATTTTGAGTTCATTACATTCAATGACATTCCAAGAAATTAGAATTCATTAACTGATGCATACGCTAATTACATTTTGGATTGGCATCTAACACATATTTCATAAAAATATACAGCATACACATAAAAAACATTTGTAAATAAATCGACACAATATATATATATATATATGAATATCTGTCTATAGATAGGTCGAGTCTCTGATCCTCAGATCCATTCATAACTGTATAGTATAGAAAAAATATATAAAATATGGATCACAGTCCATCAAATGCCCTAGATCTAAGCTGGACCACCCTAGTCACTTGGACCACCATGTTCCCTCCGGTCTCCCTGTAGTCTGGCTTATTCAGCCTCCTTGGCTTCGGCAGCCTCAACATCATCTATGTATACTAAAACTGCTCTGGCTACCCGCCACAAAAGGCGTATCCAGACAGGTGGAACTCCAACCACAAACTCCTGCATGATGGCTGGGATGTGCTCTATCCACAAGGTCGGCACTCTCTGGGTAAGCCTGGCCAACTTCCCCCCCAGAACCCTAATAAGCCCATGGTCTTCGCCTAAGACAAGACACACATACATGCGTGGATGCCCTTCAGGGCGGACCGGTCCAATATCTGCATTTTGACATGTTTATAGGATTAGAACTCTTATGCATATGTATATCTCTATATTTTAAAATTCATAAAAATTTAAAAAACTTGAAAATTAAAAATTACCTAGCTCTCCCCATGCTCCTCCTGGAGGGAGGACAAGGTCTGGGTCACCACGGAAATCCATCCCAGCATATGGAAACTACTCCAGTGTTGGTAACTACTGCTCCCACCAAAAGTAGAAGTCATCATCGTATACACTTTGCACTGAGCCACCTCCTCCCTGGTGGAGGAAGATATCTCCCCACCTGCTCAACCTAGGCTGATGAGGAGATCAGACTGGTAGGGGTATTGTAGGGCTCAATCCCAACACTCTCTCAAAGAAAAAGGCAACTAGTATGCTAGAATACCCAAAGTTCTTCCACCTTCCTCTCTTGAAGTCAGAGAGTTGCTTTCTCAAAATCAGGACAACTCCCGAACACTAATCATATAAAGCCCCCTGCATGCAATCCATTGCCAACCTCATTTGGTTCCATGTAGCAAGATGAAGAGAAGATGATCCCACAACCCTCACTATGGTATTGGTCAGTACCTGTAAAGGAAGATCATGTATATGTGCAATAGGGATGCAACTCCCTCTCTTTTGGGTACCTGGTGCGCAATATATATCAATGTAGTTTTTGACACTTAGAGGATCACCGTTTCTGCCGATGCCCTCCAAGTTGACTAGAGCTCCCTGTCGTGATAGACCAATGATGAAGTAATATCCTCTTATGTAATCTCCAAGGATTCACCTTGAAGGTCAAACATTCCTAAATCACGGTCCCAGTAGGTTATCATGAACTCTAACAGGTGTACATTGGCCCGCATAGGTGATGTGCAAAAGAAATTCAACAACCCACTTGAACGTAAAACATTCACTGTGGGGGAATCCTGGAGTGCTTCTTGATCCATATCTTCATGCTCACACTCCCTCCACTCAAGCACTATCTTCAAACCTAGCAAAACAACCATTGTGAACCTTTAGTTTCATGTAAAAATTCAAAAATTTGACCAAAAATACTTCTTTTCCCCTTCACGCAGCATACGCGACTATCTAGTTAGACATGTCGCGTACTGTACGCGAATTTCCTTTAGGGAAACCTGCGTACAGAATGAGTGTACGCGAGTTTCAATATAGAGAACCTGAATACACTGCATGCCTTGCTTAAAGGTGCTCAAAAATATAAAATTGGGGCTTAAAGTTAAAATTTGCTAGGATCAAATTGAAGAGCTTGGGGTGTAGCCTTACCTAACACTTGCAGAATTGGATTTCGTCCACCGGATTGTCCACACCGATCGAATAAAGGTAGAGGTGAAAACTTGCTTTTTATGGCTAAATATCAAAATGGTGAGTTTTATTTAAGTTTTTGAACTATTTATAGAAATTATATTTCTTATGTGGGTTTTTTCCCTATAGTTCACATTTTATCAAACTAATACCATCCCTTTTTTCCTTGTAACAGGTTTTGCATCATTCTAAAGTGTTTTTTGCTCATATAGGGTGATTTTTTGTCATTTCATATGCATTTTGCATCTATATTTAATCCATCTTAAACTTAGCAATCAAAATTTTAACCACGGACTATGGTATTTTTAACCATTAGATCCTTGTCTTTACCATCATTCTTCTGTGGATAGGGCTTTCCTCTCATGAGTATCCTCATTTAGAACCTATGTTGTCTTTCGATACTCATGCTGCAGCTGTCTTAGGTATAGGGGAATCCTTTTAGCTAATTTTCACACCAAATGGAGCCTCATTTTCATCTCTTTTCACAAGATAGCCCTTCATAGGACTCCCCACCCTTATGGACTTTCTTTAGGCCCAAGTCTGACTCCTTAAAACAGACTTGACTGTCGAGTTAACTTGTCCGTTCAAGCTTGTTAAGAATATGTGAATGGGCATCCGCATTGGTGGTAGGTTATCTCTTTCTCGGACCATGCAGAATAACACGAGAAAGGATCACTCTCTTTTCTACAGAATTGAGAATAATATTCTCAGGCACAGGTTTATCACTTTTTCTGGACCTGGGGGACTAAATTTATGGAAAAGGAACTCCTGGTATGAGCTTAGTTTTCTCTTTTTCGTGCTCTGGACCTAAACATGAAAAAGATTCCGAGTGTACTTTATGTCTTTGTCATGCTCATTAAACACTAAATAACAAAGCATCGAGTTTATTGTTGTAAGCCCCATTCCTCATACTCAAACGGATCTTTTTGAGTGATCTTGCTTTCCTTCACACTCGCAAAACTCAAGCTATATGCTTCTCTTGAACGAGCGTTGGGTAGGTGGTAATTTAACCTTTTTCGGACCTCCCTAACTAAGTATGAAAAAGGTTCACCTTTTCTTCTACAGAACTTAAGAGAGTTCTTATGTGGTATGTTTTATACTTTTTTGGCCTCAGGAGACTAAATTGGACGAAAAAGGACCCCCCTGGAGTCTTCTTTGGAGTTTTCAGACTCTCTAAATGCGAAAACACCAATTGAGCATGTACTAGTTCGGGCTCATTAAATCCATGAATCAATGACACTATCAAGCATTATTTCCTCTTCTCTTCAAGATTGTTAAAAAATGAAGAGAGATTCGAGTTGAATTTCCTGGACTTGTTAAAATTTAACAGGGAAGGTAAGGAAGAAGTTTTCTGTTGGTTTTCAGTTAGTGGCAGCATGTCATCCTTGAACATAGCACTCTCTATCTTTTCCGATACCCATGTCTTAGTGTTCACTTTCAGTTCAGATAGTACTTCAAGTTTATTACTCCTCCTCTTGTCAGTTCTACCTGGGGAATCTGATCATGTCTCCTACATGATAGATAAGTCTAGTTGTTCTATCTATAAAGTCAAAATCTGCCTTGGGTCATCTCTGTGTTGTGCTCACTGTTCAAGGACTTAACTCAATGTCTGATCTATATCCTGATCCCATCATCATTGTATCTGTTATCACTTGTGTCTCTCTTCCTTTACCTAGTTCCTAGTCACTCTTGTGATCCGTTGGAGGATCTATTGCCTTCCTTATCACAGTATGGTTCTGCATCAGTACATTCTGACGATGAAGACCTAGAGTTTTGACGATCGTACCTCAGGATTCACTTTCATGATTGGTGAATTCCTTTGCTTCAATTGTCGATTATCACCTATTGATTAACAATCTATTGAATCCGCTCCATGTTCAACTTCAACCTACATCTATTCACATGGCTTGGATTGTATTGGTTCTTTGGGATTGTTTATGAAGACCTTAGTTCCCAGTTTATGGAATAAGTTGCGCAAGATTATGTTCTACCTATCTACACATCTTCTAGATCTTTGAACAGTCATCATTATTGTATATTGTGGCTTCGATCCACCTTTGTAATATATGTGGTCTTGTACTCGTACTATATGATGTACTCAAACATTGTAAAGGAGCTAGTGTTCCAGTATATTGAACATAGCATCCTCAGATATGATTTTGTATATGAAATTATTATGTATTTGTTTCAGGTACTACCTCTCCTCCATTGGAATTCTGAGTTCTCCAAAGATAGAGATTATAATGTATTTCAGCCATCGCTTCCCTCTGACCTCACACATTAGGGGGCATCTGTTATCAACCCAAATGACACTTCTCCGTCTGAGTGCCGACACTTCATATGTTGGCACACAAAAGGACACGTATGGATTGAAGGTTGCCTAAACACTATAGATGAGCATGACATGAGATGCATTCACTATCCACCCAGCTTGGCATTTTACCTTTTTATATGTTGATTGTTGTATGTGACTCTTTCCATAGAAACTCACGTACGTATGCAACTATCTCCACAACATATCGCGTACTGTACACGAGTATTGTCATTGCAACCCACGTACAGATCTGTACGTGGGTTTCCCTTATAGAAACTCGCATGTCATACGCGATTTGCCAGTATCAATACTCGCATACACCTCCATTTTACATTAAAAATAATATAACATGATTAATGGAGACTTGTTAAGCCCTAATCATTAACTATCTTAACTGTCTCAACCTTCGAAACTGATCTATTTCCCTAAGTATAAATAGAGGCCTTGGGGAGGGCATTAATCAATGATACTTGGAGAGAAAAGTTATGCTGGTGGTATATCTTCAGAAGTCTTTGGAGCACCAGAACTTAGAATCCTTTGGTTGTAGAGGAGTCCTTGTTTTAGACGTTGGGTTGTACACTTATCTCGTTCACTATTGTTAATAAAGAGAATCCTTCTTCCAACTTTGTGTTGAGTCTTTTTCATGTATCATGGTTTGATGAATATTTATGATTAAGCACTCTATATATTGTTTAAATAACTTTTCATATATACATGTATAATATTGTACTTGGAGGATTTTCTCTTTGCAAGTGAAGGAGGTGCATCCCTGAAAGCTTTGGAGAGTAGTAGAGCGGGAGAAGACAAAGCTTGGATCAACCGTCGTTACTCAGGTGAGTTCATCATATCTTCCTATTTCCTTTCTTTAATTTAAAGATTATTGTCTACAAGTTCTAAGAGTAAGTTGGTAACCCCAGACCCTCGGTTATAAGGGTGTTTATTCCTGAACAACATCCTGCTTTTCTGTGGATAAGGTAAACCTTGTAAACTAGGAAACTGGCAACTTTTGATGCCAACCCATCCTCCATTATTTTCTCTTCATATTCTAGGGTTAGAAAGTATTTCCTTTACTCAACATCAATCACACATGCTGTTTCTAATTCATGAGGTGCTTGATATATTGGGAAAGTGCTTTAGCCAACTATGGGGTTTATCATAAATAGTAATCCTACTTTATGAGCTAGCTTAATTTTTCTTCTAACAACTCCTTTTTCCTTTATAAGTATGTATTACCTATGTAATAATATTAATTATCGTTTATTAATAATTCATTAATGTGTGTTCATTAATTCTTCTTCTTCTATCCTTATGCTAATTCTCTACAATTTTTTGTGAGGTTAATCGTGTTCCTAGATTCTTAGCTTGTTTATGAAATTCCTTATGCCATCAAGGCTTTATAGTTTCTACATGGTATCAAAGATCAGGATATCAAAGCTCTACATTATACCAAATCTTTGAGAGTGCATTAATTAATCCTCCTTTTCATATTTGTAGGTTTATTTTGTAGGTTCAACTTTGAATGGATTCAAGAGTATCAGTTCCTCTTCTTTCTCCATTCACAAGCTATTCAGAGTGGAAATTGAAGATGATTTCATCTCTAAAGAGACAAGGTATCTATGAGATATCTATTGGAGATGGTGACGAGTCTTATGAAGAGCCAAGTGTCTGGCTGAATGACTATGATGGAGCAATTGGAGCTATTTGTCTAGCTATCTCTCCAAGCATGTGCTACCTTATTGATTCTGTTGAATACCAAAAGTATCTATGGACAACATTGGATAGAGTTTTAGGAAAGGACAATGAGTATCCTTCTATCTATGTGGAGAGTGCCTCTATCTCCTTAATGATTTCTCTCTCTCAAGATGTCTCGGCCTCTACAGTCTCCGAGGAAGTTGATCATGAAGATGGAGTTTCTCATACAGTTCTTGTTGCTACTACTCTCTTTGATTCAAATGCTTCCTCTTTCAATCAAGAAGTAAATATTGGAGAGCCATCTTTTTCTATGTCTCTTGAAGTAGTAGATATTGATTCATCTTCTTATGATGTTGTTGATGAAAAATAAGTGATAATGGAGCTACTATTTCTATTGATGATTCACTCACACATTCAATGTTCTCTATGTTTTCTATCATGCATTTTGAGATCCATATGCTAGACCTCTCACACTTTGTGCATGACTCTCTTCTTGATGGTGCGCAACCCAGTGACTTTCAGGATGTTTTCTTAGCCAAATAAATTTCTTTTAGTGTCTTACCACTTACCATACTTGATCCCATGTGCTTCTGCAGCTCCTCCTTTGTTCTTGGCACTCATTCTCAGAGCCTCCTTGAATATTTTGAACATCACTATCTTTCCTCCTCTCATACTTCTACCATAGAGGATTCTTTACCAGTATATTCCCATGAGTCTACTATTGTGCTTATTTGTGACCTCTTGGATTATTTGGAAGCTAGATCAACCCATGGAGCCCATGCATTCACACTCTTTAAATCCTATGCCTTCTCTATGTTCCTACAAGATCACTTGCACACATCCTCTCTGTGTAAATGAAGATGGAGACATTATACATTCGCTTGGACAATTATTTCACCTATCTAGAGCTCATTTATTCTCTACTGGTTGGAATTTCAAGTCATCTCATCATCTTGGAGCTGATTACAAGTCTCAATATCCTTCAGAATTTCTTTCACATCATTGGATCTCAGTTGTTCTACATGGTCCTAGTATCCATCTTGCAGTTGTTTATATTTTTTATCTGGGTGAGAAAATTTATCTTCTTCCCAAGAAGAAGATTCCTCTAGACATCATCATTTAGTTTGGAGCAACAGAAACACCAGTAGTTGAACAGTTTTGGTATTGCTTTTCATGTCCTTTCTTGAGGGAGGATTTCCCCCCTGAGGTTTTGCCTCTTTCCTCATTTCTTTGGACAAGATAATTTGTAAAAGGGTGACCATAGCCTTATTGCTGGGCCCTATATGCATATATATTTCTGATTAGTTAAGGGATATCATCATAAATTTAGGCTTAAAGGGGGGTTTTGGAATATTATAAACCCACTCATAAAATAATTAATCATTATTTGATTAATTTCCTACCCACTAGCTTAGATAGTTGGCATCCACTTGTACCTTAGAGTCAACACTTTCCATCTATATCCCATGAATGATTTATTTCTGATTCTGGGTTGATATTAACCACTTTATGGCCATCCAAAATTGGTAACTGTGCTTTACAACAGATTCTGCTTTATTATGCTTTTTCTACTTTATCTTGCCTTTCTGTGGATAAGGTAAAGCTAGTCAACTAGGAAACTTGCAACTTTTGTTTTCAGCCCATCCTCCATTATTTTATCTACATATTCTAGGATTATCAATTCTTTCCTTCACTCATCATCAATCACACATGCTATTGCTAATTCATGAGGTGCTTGATATACTGGGAAATTGCTTTAGCCAACTATGGGGTTTATCATAATTAGTAAGCCTTCTTTATGAGCTAGCTTCGGTTGTCTTCTAGCAACTCCTTTTTAATTTATAAGGATGTATTACCTATGTAATAATATTAATTATCATTTATTTATCATTCATTAATGTGTGTTTATTAATTATTCTTATTCTCTCCTTATGCTAATTCTCTACAATTTTCGGTGAGGTTAATTGTGTTCCTAGATCCTTAGCTTGTTTATGAAATTCCTTATGCCATCAAGGCTTTATAATTTCTACAGTATTATTCCATTGTCTGATTACCGATCATTGATGTATACCATTAATAGACACGAGATCACCCATCGATAATAAAAATAGAAACAAGCATCTTGCAACTTTTCATGAAGTTGCTCATTTTGAATTGTGAGCTTAAGATTATCCTCATTATTCTTCAAGTATGCATCATGTAACAATTCATTAAGCTCAAACAAATGGTTTCTATCAAAAATAAAAGACATGAAATCACCTTTGATGTGGCACATTGGTCTTTGAATCTTCTCCATGTATTCAAGGAAGGATGTTTCCTCCAATGAAGTAGCTCTCCAACAATAATTTGACACTAATTCTTGAGTGTCATGGATTATATGAAGGGATTATTGGATATCCCTTTCACTCATATTCTTGGACCCTTCAATGAAGGATGGTTCATGGGAGTGAACCTCCTCTTCTTCTTCATTATGGATTTGAGCAACTCCTTGAAGCTCAAGTGGTGATGGGGAAGTTGATCTTGGTTCTTCATTTTGTGCTATGAGGTATTCATATTTTTGCTCATGAGAAATTTTGATTGCAACAACATTTTCAAAATTGATCTCTATGTCACCAACATAGAGGTGTGAGCACCCATCAGTAGGTACTCCTTCATAGTTCAAACATCCATCATTAGATTCTCTTTGTTTCATTTCCAAGGTAGAATGTGTTTCGAATTGATCTTCAATATTTTTAATAGAAACTTATTCATACTTATGTGATGTCTCTTCATATTTTTCAGAGTCACTTTGGAGTGAATTTCAATCCTCTTCATGTACTACTTCTTCTACTACACCTATTTCAGAACTAGGCGGGCCACGGGTCTCCTCCTTTTGCTCGTTCAAGTAAGATGATGCCTTTTTCCCTTTGGTTTTCTTATAATCAATATATTTTTCCCAACTTTGGATATCCAACAATTCGAATCCTTTCGTAATATTCTTGTTCATGTATTCAAGGATGGTTTCCATAAATTTTTTGTGCTAGTTTCCATAAATTTTATGTGCTCCTCACCATCATATGAGGTTCCCCTTCCATCCTTAGTGATAGTTTCCTCTTCAACAAAAGCACTTTTGGGTTTCAATATCTAATGGTGGTCCCTGAATTCTTGTCCTCATAAATATCAGACCACATCAGGTACCAATATCATACTTTGATACCACTGTAATGACCCTTTTTTAAATTTTTACCAAAATGCTCAATTTTCTAATTTTTTCACAATTTTGGCTCTTGATTAGTTTTAGTGTCTTGGTCTCCAAATCAGCCCAATTGGTTCCAAATATTCATAGAATGTGTATTAATGATATAATAACTTAATTAATATGTTCAAGTATGTATTATGTCCCTCCAATCACTTTTGCAAGTCTGTACTAAGTTTTGAACAAGATAGATGATTGTACTGACAATTTTGGGCTCAAATCCCCCCCAGGGGTAAGTGGTAGAAATGGCTTCCCAAATTTGCAGAAACCCACTCAAATTATTAAATTGAAGCAGCGTATGTGTAGAAAAAATTATAAGAGACTCATATGCATAACCAATCGACCTCCCATGGCTGTTATCACTTCTTTCAATCAGATATAAAAAAACTACTTTTGGACCCTTGGGGAAATGAGGTGTAGTTTGCTCCAATTTCTCTGAAATTAGACCCAATGGCCACAAATTATAAGTTACTGAAAATTTAACCCATAATATACTTTAATTACATTCCATTCATTCTCAAATAATCAATATTTTATACATCCATTCGAATCCATCAAGATTACAAGAGTTTACAACAAGGTAGTGGGGAAATGGCAACGTTTCTTCATTATTGAGAGATAATACATGAGATTTATTGGAATTTAGAACTGAGATATTTCTGAACTTAAATATCAGATAATTTACATCATAATACAAAATACTAGATCAATATAAGCTCCCTCAAAGAGATGAATAGCTCACCAAGTGTGCCTCACTCCATGGAGCTGAAATATGGTGAGAAAACTTGAGATGAAAGGAAGAACAAGATGAAATTTGATGTGTCCATGAGATGTTGTAGCTTGAAACTGTAAATAAGACTCCATTGAATCTCCTTTAAATACCTGAGTGTACTCTCCAAACACCAACTAGGATCGGGATCTTTCACCCTCAAAATTGGCTAAGGCATGAACTAGTCATCCACTAGCTCTCTCTTCACAATAACAATTTTCACAAATGATAAAAATAAATTATATTGGATTATTAATTTATTTTAAAAACATATTTATCCTTATAAGGTTCCCAAAATCATCCATAAACCCAAGCCAAGTCGAATTGGTGTGGTTGATCATGCTTTTCCATGTAGCCTCTCTCTTCCTCTTCCATCTTCCCCCAAATTCGAATAGGAGCATATTGGCCTTATCCAACTCCCATGACCACCCTCTAAGATGATATATTCAGCCATGACATGTCATATATATCATATTTCATCCTCCAGATCTGACTTGTGTCATAACTGTCATAGAATCTCCATCATTGGTGTCATAGATGTCATAAATGTAAGGGGAATTTAGCCAAGTGTCCATGAAACTCCCATTTGGCTCTTCCTCTCCCATGTAAGTAACAATTCATCCCAAATTATACCTATGAAGTATATGGAAAATTATATTAACCTTATAATCCATCCAAAAACAATAGGCTTCCCGTATATTCGATATTGCAAGAGGAGGATGCCATGTGGCACCAATTTTCTAGCTTGTGTGGGACCCATAGTCTCCATGTATCTCCATGCTCCATTTCCACTTAAATTTTCTCTTGTATTTATTTAATAAGCTAAATTATTAAATTTTTATCCGCTTCTAATTTATATACATCATTTATCATCCCCCTTTTCCCAAATCTAAAAGCTTCCACCCCCAACCTAGGAAACTAGTGATTTTCCTCCTTCGCAATTATTTGACTTTTAGCATCCATTTGACAAATTTCATGAATATGGAAAATGCGATTTGGAAATTGTGACCCAATGAAAATTTTGGGACATTACAAACTATTAAATACAAATTCCCCATTCCATTTATCAATGAAATGTTGGACGAGCTGCATGGTGCAAGGTACTTTTCAAAATTAGACTTAAGGTCGGGATATTACCAAATCAGATTAAGGCTAGAAGATGTGGAAAAGAAATATTCCCAGACCCATGAAGGACATTATTAGTTTAAGGTATTTCATTTTGGGCTAACTTAAGCTCCAATGACATTTCAAGAAACCATGATTAACTTATTTTAGCCATTCCTAAGGGATTTTGTACTAGTCTTTTTTTATGACATCCTCATATACTGTAAGACATGGAAGGACCATCTCGTACATATTGAACAAGTACTTTCTATTTTAAAATAAAATAATTTCTACGCCAAGATGTCCAAATTTACATTCGGTAAGGAAGACGTGAGCTATCGTGGTCACATAATATCTAAAGAAGGTGTCAAGGTAGATCTAGAAAAAATCAAATCAATCACAAAATGGCTCAAACTCACTAACATATCAAAGTTAAGGGTATTCCTCGGGCTACCTGGATACTACAGAAGATTCATCTAGAATTTTGCACACATAACCGCACCCTTATTCAACCTTCTAAAAAAAATGCATTCCAGTGGAGTGAAGAAGCGGATAACTATTTTGAACCTTTGAAAGGAATTATGTCCTCCACACTTGTACTAGATACCCCATACTTCTCAAAACCATTTCTAATAGAATGTGATGCTTCATGTTATGGGTTGGGAGAAGTACTAATGCAATATGAACACTCAATGTCTTTTGAGAGAAGGAAATTAAAAAAGCAAGAACAATTGAAGTCTACATACGATAAGGAAATTTTGGCAATTATGCACGCATTGTAAATGTGGCGATAATACCTCCTAGGGAGAAAATTCATGATCCACATAGAAAAAAAAGTCTTCAATACCTACTTCAATAGAAAACATTATCCAAAAAACAACACAAGTGGATAGAAAAAATTGTTGCCTTCGGCATGGAAATAATACACAAAAGGGGGAAAGAAAATGTAGTTGCAGATGCACTCTCCAGAAAAGATGAGGATATTACCTCTTACTCCATTTCAGTCACAATTATAGAATGGCTAGATGGAATACAAAGCGAATACGCCAAGGACCCATAAACAAGCACTATAATTAACAAATCCAATCATGACCCCAAGTTTGAATGGAAAAATGACATCCTTTGGTATAAGGGGAGGATTTATTTAAACTGAAACTCTAAGTTCAAGGTTAAGGTAATGAAGGATTCCCATGATTCACCAACCGCGGGACACATAGGACTCTTCAAATATTATTATAATGCAAGAAGGTTATTTTTTTGGAAGGGAATGGAAAATGATATCCAGCAATATGTGGCAGAATACGACAAATGCCAGAGGAACAAAAGAGAAAATGTTTTAACCCCATGGTTACTCCACCCCCTACACATTCCAAACCGGAAATGGGAAGAGATATCAATGGACTTGATCAATGGGTTATCTATGTCAGAAGGAAAGGACAAAATGTTTGTAGTGGTCAATTGATTAACCAAATTTACACACTTCATGGCAATAAACAAATAGACATGACAAAAAAAATTGCAAATATATTTTGCAAGAATATCTAAAAATTACATGGCCTCCCAAAATTCATCGTCGGCAACAGAGATGCAAAATTTAATGGAACATTTTGGAGGGAATTTTTCAAACAAGTAGGCACGTCACTCAACATGAGCTCAACTTACCGCCCCCAAACAGATGGTTAGACTGAAGTCATAAATAAATGCTTAGAATCCTATCTACGTTGTTTTGTAAAAGACAAGAAAAACCATTGATCTAAATGGTTACACCTAGCATAATGGTGGTACAATTCAACATACCACCCCTATGCAAAAATGACCCCCTTCCAACATTTATGTGGGTATGAACCCCCAAATTAGAAGAAGTTGATTCTAAACGACACTAATGTTCCTAAAGTAAGGAACCAACTAGAGGAATCTCAAAAAATGATTGAATTACTCAAGGATAACTTAGTCACTGCATAAAACCGTATGAGGAAACAAGAAGATCAATGCAGAACCGAAATAGAATTTGAAGTAGACGACTGGGTTTTCGTAAGACTCAAACCCTATAAATAGATATCTCTTAAACAATTGGACCATACCAGATGACCAAAAATATTAGCCAAGTTGTGTATAAATTAAAATTACCTGATAAAAGTCATATCCACAATGTCTTCCATGTATCATGTCTCAAAAAAATGTTTGGGCAACATCAAACGGTCCAAACAATACTTCCTATATTAGATGACGAAGGAAGGGTCATTTTGGAACCATAGGGAATCATTGCAACCAGAGAAAGAAGACTTTGTTATCGAACACTCAAGGAATATCTCATTAGGTGGAATAATTTTCCAGATGAAGACACATAATGGGAGACATAACAGTTTCGTCATTGAATATTCGTCTTTACCCCTGCTTTGAGGAAAACACATTCTAAAATACGGTGGAAATGTTATGTATCTAAGTATTTTAGAGCAACTAATTTAAATATTAAATGTAATATTAATTAGCTAATCATAGGGTCACACCATTTCATTGAAACGGTTTGTTTTAGACCTATAAAAGGTCTTCTCTCTTATTGTAAAAACCCATTATTCAATTATTCTATTCATTGTGAATAATTTGTGTTTTGTGGGTTTAGAATTCGTTCTCTCTAGGCTACTTCCCCCAACCAAAATTCCCCTATTACAATAGTTTGTGAGTTCACCCAGTAGTTCCCTAAAGCAAGCTATGAAAATTGAAGGAATGACTAACAATCTAACTGCTACCACAATAGGTACCTCCTCATCAATTATATATTTATTGTAGGTACAGAACAAGCTTGTGGAAATAACTGAAAGAATCCAATATTTGACTATACCAAAAAAAATCTGATCGCATGTCTGGTGTATGGGATGTATGATAGAAGGTCATCGTTTAACATAATATCCCGAAATGAGAGGGGGATATATTCCACTAAGAGTACCACTTAATGGGGTCCAATTGCGTCTATTTTGGAGGTTGTTGTAGTGAACCCCTTTCATTCAACAAGATAGCTAATGTATTTGGATCCATCGAGTACTTCTTCAAATGATTACTATGAGAAATCAAAATCATTTGTCCATTCACCATGGCTCTGCCCAATTATACAAAATTACTCTTTAGTTCCAAATATGGTATACTGTGAAATTTGTGTATCTACTGTACATAGTAATGAGGAATGTAAAGTGTTAGATGCACTGATAGAGAGATTATATCATTCTATATATCAAGTAGCATACCAACCACTGGAAAATGAAGGTAGTGGAGGATGCAAAAGAGGTTTTAGAGATAAACAAGGAGGAGGTCACATAGGTCTGATTTGATTTTTGGACACCTCACCTGATATTTCCCTTTACCTAAGATACCATGGTGTACCTATTTTCATACAAGCACTCGCACTATTGAATAATGACTAAAACTAATTTCAAAATGGGAATATCGTGCAATATAGGAATATAATGTTGTTGCTCGGAAAGGAGTGAGAACTAGAGTCGAGCAACGTAGACCAAATTCACCAGTAATAAGAAAAGAATATCTGGGAATTACTAAGTCTATCCTTGTCCAATAGAAAGAGATTTTTTTTGATGTTGTCAAAATGTTTAAATGAATACCAACGCTGCCATCCAAGGACAAGGTAGTACCATCCAACCAGTATAGAAGGGATGACACAATGAGAAATGATGAGAGAGGAATAATTACTAACGAGATAAGATATTCTAATTCTTTGTGGTTTACTCTGCTAAAATATATATTGGAAGATGAAAGTGCGACCTATAATTTTCACAAAACACTTCACGAGATGCATTGTGTTGTGGAAGCCGAAGATGAATTTTTTTCCTTTCTACCTAAGAGAAACATTTAACTTGTATAGACGAGAAGAAGGAAGAGGACTGATTGATAATTCTAAGTAGATATGTAAGTCCATGGATATTATAGTAGGAATGCGATGCTATATATGTGTTATTTTGTGAATATACTCCCAAATAAGTCTTGGAATCAATGGGTTGTAATTCCCTTGTATAGTCCCCTACTTAATTGAGAATGGTGAGCCAATAACGCATCTTCCCAATCAGACAATTGGAGAATGTTGAAGTTGATTTAGAAGGTGTCAAAAAATTCATTGGTTTGAAGTAAATGAGATTGTGGAAGGAAGTGATCCTTATAAAGAAATATTGGTAGTATTCTAGGATTATGATAACTATGGATTTATTGACTTGAAGAACAAGACAATGACCTTTAAAGATGACAATATAAAGGTTACACAACCATTGGACCCACAACAAGGACCTCGATACACTAAGCCAATGCATGAGAACATGGAAATATATTTTTTGGATGATCTCCCTGACTGGAGAACCACCTAGATAGCATTAATGATCAAATTAAATCATTATAATCATGCTAGCAGAGTGACATAAACTTACATGGGAGAGACAAATCCCTATTCTCACATTAACTAGTGCGAATATTAGTGGGAAATAGATGGATTACAACCATATTTTTGGGTCCATTAATTCTTACATGAGATAGGAACTAATCTTAAGGATTGGTACTTGCATGAGGAAACAAGATGAAAAATAGGGTGTTGGAAGAAGATGCCTGCAAAATTCTATCAATATTTTTCCTTTTCTGTAACCATCGATTTGGTGACATAAGCACTAACAATTACCATTGGATAATTATTCATTAATAAATTGTAGAATGTGGGAAACTTATATATCTATGCTACTCATTAAGAAATACCAAACCTGACATTTATTCTCTCAAAATTAGCATCTCCTCTATGTTGCGCAAAGGTAGAATAAGAGAATTCAGACTTAAATGAATTAGAACACTAACAACATTAAACCTTTAGGGAGTTTGAGGGAGCCTGATAATTAAAAAATAAAAAAAAAACATAAGAAACATGATCACCTTAAACACATCCACTAAAATTATAGAAAGGTTAATATTGGTATAGAGGAGTACCCAAAAATGGGATCTATAGGAGACTATTGGGACAAACAAACTGTATCTGAACTAACCTCACTGTTGAAGGAATATGAAAATTTGTTTCTGCAATACTTTAGAGAACTCAAGGGGATACACAGATATTTGGGAGAAATAAATATTTCATTGAAACACAACACCAAACCAATAAATCACCATATGTATAAACTGACTTTTTGATTGAAATAGAAGGTGAAAAATGAAACTGATTGAATATTAAGTGTTGGCTTGATTTTCCTAATGGATGAATTGTACTAGATCAACCCCATAGTAATCCAAATAAACAAAGGTACCGAGGATTTTCAAGTTCGTTTTGATTACCACAACTTGAATGTTGCATGTGTGCATGATCCATTCCCAACACCCTTGAATGATGAAGTCTTGGATCAAGTGGATTGAAATGAGGCATAGTCTTTCATAGATGGATTTTTAGGTTATCACCGAGTTATAATTGCAAAAGAGGACAAAAACACTTATAATCTCATGTAATTTGGATTGAATAATGCACATGTTGTTTCCTTAAGGATTGTCATTGCAACTTTTAGGGAGTTTCTTCACAATTTTTTGGAAGTTTACCTAAATGATTGGACAATTTACAATTTTTTTAAGATCATGTTTTGTTTCTATGATTGATGCTAGATCGCTTCCAACATATGTGGATATATTTGAACTTGTGAAATTGCATCTTCTGTGTTCCTTTTGGAAATATGTTGGGACACATTGTCTTCCACGACAGAGATTGGTAGGATCTGTGTATATTGCGATGATCGTGAATCTCTAGGAACCTACCTCAGTAAATAATTTGTAATCCACCCTTAGACATACAAGATATTATATAACATTGATCTAAAACTACGCCTCTATTATTGCTCCACTAAAAAAATTGTTAAAGAAAGTTGAATATTTTTAAGTGGATTGGGGACTATGAAAATGCATTTGCAATATTAAAAGATAAAATGTTTATCGCTCTGATATTGTCATTCCTTGTCTAGAAAAAAGAATTCCATGTGCATTTTGATGCATTGGGCCCTTGGTACTATATTATATTTTCCAGGACCAGGTGAGATGGATCATCTAGTATATTTCACCAGCAGAAAATTATCTCAAACCAAACACAACTACACAACCACAAAATGGGAAGGACTAGCTATGATCCATTCCTTACAAAAGTTCCTCCAGTATTTGTTGGGAGGAAACTTAAAGTTTTTCATAGATCATTCAACTCTTAAATACCTAGTGAACAATTTAGTCCTAGAAGGTTGTATCTATCATTGGTTACTACTTCCATTTCAAAATTTCTCTTTTGAAGTAATAGTCAAACCATGGAAACATGACTATTGACTTGATCACCTATCACAAATATAATCATAGCAAGATGATATACTAATTGATGATCAATTATTGGAGACAACACTCTTCTAGGTAGAAGTTATTCTTGGTTATTTGTAATAAATTGCATTATTCCGCACAATCAGGAAATCACCAAATGATTATTCTACAACACAAAAACACCACTTAGTTAGGTGAGTTGTGAAATGTCAACTGATTGGAGTACAACTATATAAGTTGGGAACTAATGGAATTTTACATCGATGTCTATGATATCGTGAATGACGAAGTATTTTGTGGAAATTCCACAATGTTCAAATATGATGAGGAGTACTCTAAGAAATGTGATGTCTTCCAATGAGTTGGTAATCCATATTTACTGGATGAACTTCCACAATGACTAGTAAGAGCTTTGCAGCTATTTGAAAAATGGAAAATTGATTTTGTGGGACCTATCAATCTGTCAACGAAACATTATCAATATCACTATATCATTACTGCAACATAATACCTATCGAGAGGGGATGAAGCAACACCAACCCAATGTTGATGTATAGAAACACAACTAAATCCATTTATTAAAATGTCATCACTATGTTTGGGTGTCCCAGAAGCCTCATAACTGACCAAGGTATGCACTTCCTAAATACCACTATTATGATGCTAATGAAGGAATTCTTGATACAACACCACAAAATCACTCCATACTACCCAAAACAACTGATACAGTAGAAATCCTTCAACAAAATTCTAGTTATTGGGACGAAAAAAGTATGTTGTGTAAACCAGGATGATCAGATTGATAGGATTCCAATTGTGTTATTGGAATATAAGACTAATACAAAGAAACTTCACAAACAAACTATGTTCCAACTAATAAATGGTAGAGTAGAAGTAGTTCTGGTGGAATTTGTGATTCCAAGCCTTTACATTGCACACACAAAACACATGGCAAAGGAATATTTATTAGTGGAACGGATTGCAAAATGGATGGAACTAGAAGAATCTTGATTTTCAACCAACTATCACAAAAGAATTGAAAATTAATGATATAATACCTAACATTGAAAGTAGTCATTACGCAGTGGAAAATTGCAAGTAAGAAGGAGCTGCGTTGGGGAATTTGAAACTCTCGACGTTTCGATCCCTACTCTGGGATCATCATCCGGAGACAAATGAATCCTAGGGTGAAGTAACTAAGAAGCCCGTCAGTATATATATGTGTAAACAACTTATGTGAAGCATAGTTAGTTCTAGGTTT
>LPNX010581855.1:194908-245820 GCA_001517045.1 Pseudotsuga menziesii | reverse complement strand
CGACTTAAAACCTAGAACCAAGTATGCTTCACATAAGTTGTTTACACATATATATACTAACGGGCTTCTTAGTTACTTCACCCCAAGCTTCATTTGTCTCTTGATGATGATCCCAGAGTAGGGATCGAAACGTCAAGAGTTTCAAATTCCCCAACGTAGCTCCTTCTTACTTGCAATACCTAACATTGCTGACACATTAGGAAAAAACAATTCAACTAAGGAGATAGAAGTTCTAGTCTATGACAACAAGTTCATGAAACATCTAAGAAATCCCCAAATGCATTGGTTGGGACCTTTAATCATTGCAGAAATTAAATATTTAGGATCTATTAAGTTGGCACCACTTGATGGTATTATTCATCTAGGTTGGGTGAATAACACACACCTAAAGCCATATGTTTTTACTCAGTGATTCTGTAAGATGCACTCCTATAACTTGGAGTGATTTATTTAGGATTTAGGTTTCTAGTCATGATTTTTGAATTAAGTATTAGCTCTAGTCATTCATTTCAGTCGAGTTGCTTGTTAGTTAGTTTGCACCATTATGGTCGGGAACCAGTTTTATTTTGTCTACAGCCACTTCCATGTTACATGAATCTAGATCATGTTTTCATCATTTAAGAGTCATTATATCCAAATCGATTGTATCAATGCTTTCCCATATGAAACCATCACTTGATTACTACAATCAATGACATAATAATTTCGAGCCACACCACACCATTTATGCAACACCATTGACCACCCAATAATCACATCCATATCACTACATCGCTCAACAATCCATCATTACCACCCATTCACACACCTTCACACACTTGCTTTTGATGTTTTGTATCCCAAACTGTTACGCCTAGATCCAACCAAACACGAAGGGACTTGTCTAGATGCAATGATCGTGATTTCCACCTATCACTAGGTCTTCAACACATAATTTATCTATCCAATCTGTGCACCACAAAACGCCACCTTGAAATAATTTCACATCTTTATAAAGGAACACATATCCGTGCTAGTACTGGCATACTATTCCAATAGTCCCAACATTGCATCCCACCTGGTGATCGCCATGAACATAGCTCTCTTTCTCCTCTTACTTATTTGTATCCTATTGTATGAACCCCCTTATCGCATCAATCAATTATTCATTGTTATGTTTGCAAGGGGTTGGAGGTAAGTGAGTTGCGTAGCATCTAGGATGTTGCACGTACTTACGTGGCACCATGGAAGGAAAAGATAGCACGATAGGCAGAAAATAGTCCACTTTTTTATATTTCCATGTCACTTTTTGTACTTATTGACCATTTCTTCGGAATATTGGTCCTTAGTGGTTAAGTTAATTAGAAGTTTGTTAGAAGTTAGATAGAAGTGGACCTTGAATGTAAAGGCACAAGCCTATAAATAGAATAATTATGCATTTAAGAGATAGAGATGGAGAATGGATGATGAAGGTGATACTCGACCAAGTGATACTGGATCGTTGTCTGTTTTTATCTGTGACTTGTTCTATGGATTTAATATGATGTGATGTGGATTGATGTGAACTCCTATCACCTTTTATCTTTTCATGTTTTACATTACTATGATTCTTATATTGTATGTGTTAGAATAATCAACCCATAGTTACCTACCTTATACATTAATTAAATCATTTTTGTCTTATTACCTAGTCTCCTAGATTCCACTCTATGCTAGTTACCTTCTACATGTCCTAGAAGTCAACACATGCCAACACCGAGTCATGGAGCGCTTGGGGATCTTCCTGGAAAACCATTTTATCATGTTTTCTTTATTCTAGATCCTCAAAAGTGCATATCTGCTTTTTCTGAAAAGCTGCCTATTTTATTGAGAATTAAGGCAAAAGGAAAAGCTAGACTAGGTGTAGTTGACTTGTTTTTTGCCTACATCATCCTCCCTCCTTTTCTCCTAATGAAAGCATGTATTAGTTTTCTTTCCATCCCTCATTAGCTTTCCTACTTGACTTAGCCAATTCGTGAGCATCTTGGTGGATTTGGAAACTGCTTTATGCACCTATGGGGGATTTAACTAGATTTAGTAAGCCTACTTTTTGAAATTTTAGAATGGAATCCTTATGCATTATAATCTCTCATGTAATTAAATATTGTAGCATCCTATTACTTCAAAAGGTTTGCTATTGTACACTTATCCAATACAGATTAGTGTTATGCTCCAATTTCGGTCTCCTTTGGTGTTAATTTTGCATGTTTGATTAGCAATTTTGTGAGTGTAATTGTTCTATATCTTGGGTTCAATTTCCACATGGTATCAAATCCTCTGTAGATCGATTTATATCCTTCCATATTACTATTGTAGGTTCGAAATCTTGACTGGGAGCATATTCTGTTGACCGAAGGACATAGTTTCTGAGCTATGGACCAATCTCAGAAGATCATCTTAACTACATTCAATTTCTTTGAGTAGAAAGATGAGATGGAGATATTTTTGAGAGAGAAATTTCTCTATATGGTTACTATGGCAATAGAAGGAGATCCCAATGCATCTGCAGAGAAAATCAAATGGAAAAACAAGAGGGATGAGGCCTATGGTCTTTTGTGTCTAAGAATTTCAAGAGACCTCCTCTTCCATCTTGATAGATTGACATAACCTAATGAATTATGGGAGAATATTGTAGATATTTTTGGTAAGACAGATGAGATGAGAGGACATAAAATCGAGAATGAGCTGATATCCTTAAGTCCCAGTATCTTCGAATCCTTGCAACTCTATTTTTCCAAGTTTAAAGCCCTTGTTTTGCAGCTAAAATAGTGTGGGATTGAAAAGAAGGAAGAAAAAATAGTTTTTTCCATACTCTCGAAGCTTGGCCCTAACTATTCAGTGTTTTTTTCGACCTTCCATGCCACCAAGTTGACACCTCGAGCCTGAAAGATGCCTAAGCTTGCAGAGTTCATGGAATCCCTCACACAGGAACAAGATAAGTTGGTGATGATGGGCACCATCAAAACTTCCAAAGAAAAAGATTTGGTTGCTAGAGATTCAAGGGTGGATTCAAAAAGCAAGAAAAAAGCTAAAAAGCCACTTGAGAAAAAGAGAGACAAGAACAAGTCTCAAGAGGAGCCCCAAGGTTCCAAGAAGAACTTCCAGAAGAAGAAGAACAAAGGAGAAATGACCAAGTGCACATACTGCTGTAAGGGCTATCATCCTGAGAGCTCTTGTATGAGGAAGAAAATTGACATGTTGACCCAACTCCTGGAGAAGAATAACATCTCCCTTCTTGATTGCCGAAAGAAGAGGGAAGGAGGATCAAATTCAGAGGATAGAGAGAGAGTACATGCCTTGGTTGCTGGAACAACAAGTTCACCTAGCTTCATCATAGACTTTGGAGCTTCTAGACATATGGTTTCGACAAAAGAGGCATTCTCCTCTCTTGACATGTCGAAAGGTCCACCAATAGTTTTGGGAGATGAATCTCTCAATGGCAGTTTGGGGAAAGGAAGGATTGATCTTGACCATGGTAAGTTCAATAATGTGCTGTATGTTTAAGGTCTTGCCTCTAATCTCTTGTTAGTGTATTAGATGACTCACACTGGGTCTCCAAATAATTTCATCTTCTTCCTTGATGATGTTAAAATCATTCAGATTTCGAATGGTAAAGTCATAGCAAAAGGTGTTGTTGATCACACTTCGAAGGTATACATGTTTTCCCTTTTTCTACCCTACTCAAACCCCTTGGCTCTTCTGATTCATGCTAATGAGGCTAGCAAGATTTGGCATGAAATATTTGGCCATCTTAACTACGAGTATCTTTCTGATTTGAGTGAAAAAGATATGGTCATAGGGTTTCCAAAGATCAAGTTTTCCAAGGGAGACTGTCAAGATTGTATCCTAGGAAAACACGAAGAGCACAAATATGAGAGAGCTAGTCATGAGAGAATCTTTGCACATCTTGAGTTGATCCACAGTGACATTGCTGGTCCATTTCCTCATATGTCCATGAGTCAAGCCAAATATGCACTGACCTTCATAGATGAATTTTCTAGGTATTGTTGGGTTCACTTCCTAAAGCATAAGTTTGAAGTTTTTGACCTCTTCAAAGTCTTTACAGCCTTGGCTGAAAACCAATCTGGGAGGAAACTCAAGATCCTCAGATATGACAATGGTGGTGAGTATGTAAATTCTAAGTTCATTCAGTATTGTAAAGATGTAGGTATTCATATGCATCATTTGACCACAACAAAATGGTGTTGCTGAGAGAAAGAACAGGTCATTGAAGGAGATGGCAACGTGCATGATGGAGGCTAAGAATTTTCCACCAAAATTTTGGGCCGTGGCTATAAAATGTGCATCCTACATCTAGAATAGGGTGCCACATAAGTATCTTGATGGTATGAATCCTTTTGAAGCTTGGAGTGGGCACAAGCCAAATGTGACCCATTTCAGGATTTTTGGCTCAAAAGCTTGGGCTAAAATTCCAACTGAAAAGAGAAAGGCTTGCAGCCCCAAATCCAAGAGTGCCTATTTGTTGGGTATTCTAAAGATTCAAAAGGGTACAAGCTGATAAACTTGAGCACTAACAAATCTTTCATTGAAAGAAGTTTTCAGTTCCAAGAAGAGCCTTTAGTAGCAGTTGAAGTTGGAGAGTCTTCTTCACCACCGGATCCATTGATTGTAAGTGGAGAGACTAATGAGTTTGCTGATTCTGATATGTCTGATAATGATGATTTGATTGTAGATAGTGAAATTCCTACAAGACCAAAATGGGCAGCAAATACCATTCATACAGCTGGGGAACTAGCTAGAAATCCTAGTGACACTAGGAGGACTAGATCTCAGTTTGAGAGTGCCATTTGTGTGAACGATACTTTATTTGCTGAGAAGTGCTACCTCATGGTTGAATTAGATTCACAGACATATGAAGATGCAGCACATGATACAAGATGGCAACCAGCCATGAAAGAAGAATTCAGCTCGCTCCAGAAGAACAACACTTGGGAACTAGTTGATCTTCCCCCACGGAGGAAGCTAGTTCAATGTAAGTGGGTTTTCAAGACTAAGTTTGCTGCTGATGGTTCACCTTTGAAATATAATGAAATATTGGTAGCCAATGGATACTCACAAGTACATGGTATTGACTACAATGAAACCTTTGCACCAGTGGCAAATATGGACTCCATAAGGCTAGGTTTAGCCATTGCAGCTTCGAAGCATTGGGAGATACATCACATGGATGTGAAGTGTGCTTTCCTAAATGGAGATCTCACTGAAGATATTTAAATGCAGCAACTTGAAGGGTTTGTTTCTAATCCATATTTAGTGTGCAGGTGAATGAAATCATTGTATGGGCTCAAGCAATCCCCCGGGGCTTGGTATGCCAAGATTGTTGGCTTTCTGCTGTCATTGGGTTTTGTTCGATGCAAGTATGATCCTATTGTCTATTTGAAGCTGATTCATGGTTCATTGATGATTATTGTCTTGTATGTGGATGGCCTTATGATTATAGGAAGTTCAAAGAAAGAGATTGCCTCCTTGAAGGATGCAATGAACCATGCATTTTTCTATGACAGATTTGGGATTGTTGAGCCAATTCTTGGGTCTGGAAATTGCTCAATCCCAACATGGAATAAAAGTACATCAATCCAAGTATGCCTTATATTTTCTGAACAAGTTCAACATGAAATATTCTAAGCCAAGCAAGACTCCCTTCATTTTAGGAGTTAAGCTTGAAGAAGCAGGTTCTTCTCCTATGGTACACAATACATTGTATAGGCAGTTGATTGGGTGTTTGTTTTATCTTACACACACTCGACCTGATATATATTATGAAGTTAGTGTGGTTTCAAGATGCATGGATCAGGCTCATGAGATCCACTAGAGAGTATCCAAAAGGATCCTAAACTTTGTTCAAGGAACAAGAACTCATTGGATCTTCTTCTTCTATGCATCTTCAGAACAAGTAGCAGACATATTCACCAAATGTTTTTGTGAGAAGACATTCATAAATCTCAAATCACTACTAGGGATTGATGTTAATGCTATGAAGCATGATTAATGACAATATTTCCAATTTTTTTTTTCCTATCTATGTTGAAGGGAGGATTTTCCCACTAGGTTTTTGCCTCTTTCCTTAGTTGTATGGACAAGCAGTATGTAAAGGGTGACTAAGCCTTGTTGATAGGCCCTATAGTTTTCTGATATTTACTCATAAATTCAGGCTTAAGGGGGGGTTTTAGAATAATCAACCTATAGTTACCTACCTTAGACATTAATTAAATCATTTTTGTCTTATTACCTAGTCTCCTAGATTCCACTCTATGCTAGTGGCCTTCTACATGTCCTAGAAGTCAACACATGCCAAAAATGAGTCATGAAGTGCTTGGGAATCTTCCTAGAAACCCATTTTAGCATGTCTTCTTTATTCCAGATCCTCCAAAGCACAAATCTTCTTTTTTTGAAAAGTTGCATGTTTTATTGAGAATTAAGGCAAAAGGAAAAGCTAGACTAGGTGTAGTTGACTTGTTTTTTTCCCACATCATCCTCCCTCCTTTTCTCCTAATAAAAGCATGTATGTGTTTTCTTTCCATCCCTCATTAGCTTTCCTACTTGAATTAGCCAATTCGTGAGCATCTTGGTGGATTTGGAAACTGCTTTATTGACCTATGGGGGATTTGACTAGATTTAGTAAGCCTACTTTTTTACCTTTTTCGAATGGAATCCTTATGCATTCAAATATATCATGTAATTATATATTGCAGCAGCCTATTAATTCACAAGGTTGGATATTGTACACTTATTCAATACAGATTAGTGTTATGCTCCAATTTTAGTCTCCTTTGGTGTTAATTTTGCATGTTTGATTAGCAATTTTGTAAGTGTAATTGTTCTATATCTTGGGTTCAATTTACACAGTATGATGAATAGATATGCATATAAATGGATAATGTGATGCTTCCTTCTTACAAATACTATCATCTTTTAGATCTGTTTTCCCCATTGATAGATCTGTTGTAATGATGAATGAATAAATGTGACATGATGAATGGTTTAGTAAGTAGATTTTATCTCGAAATTAACTTGATGAACTTATTATGCCCCAAACCTCCTCTATACCATGAAAACTTGGTTTTGAAAGCTCTCCCTTGAACATCTCAGGAGATACCTCATCCGCTCTACGGGTGTTGTTGGACAGGGTAAAACTTGTCTGGGTCGATGCTCAGGGAGATCGCGGCGTGTTGAGCGTTGACAGAGTGGAACACCTGTCGACTTGGTTTTATTCATTGGGATTGCACCAAAAAATGGTTTCATTGTCAGGACCTCGCTGTGACTAAGAGGAGGTATTGAAGCATCCGACAAATGGTTACCCAAGAATGGATGTGGCATCCGAATCGACTGAAACTTCAAGATTGGTTTGATCAGAAGCTGAGAGAATTTGCTGAAGCAGAAAATCAGAATACTAGGATGAAAAAAAACAAGTGGTCAATGAGATATATACACGATGTTCCACATGAATACTTCTTCAGTGAATTTACTATCATATTGTACGAGTGGCTGGTGCGATTCACATACAAGAAGATGAACTTTCAAGGAGGAGAACTGACGTCTTGGACCCCTAACCTAATCTAGGAGCTCTGGGAAATGGACAAGAGAGCGTCTTGTGTCGTTGAGGTCTGGTTGGATAGTATCTTAGAGGGATATATCATTGATTTTGCTTTTGACACCAATAAATATTACAACAAAGCAAAGAGGGATTTCTTCAACAGACCCAGAGATAGGTTTTTATTGTCACTTCAATTGTCGAATAAAATGATGGTTTGCAAAAAGGGTATACTCAAGATGCACCTAGAGTAGTAACACTCTAGTGTGTGGAGGCTGTGGATACCGCGGCTAAGGCAGGAAACAAATGAGAAGATAAGGGATATATGGGTGCAAGTTTTGATGAGATTGTGAGGGAAGCCAAGGAAGGAAGTGGTTGTACAAGGGGAGGTGCAAGGTTCCAACTAGAGAAGAGGCAGAGGATAGGACAAGGTCCTACTATGATCGGAACGCAATACTACGAAGGACAACCACATGGGATGAAGTGACCCTATAGTGAAAATGAGGATGACCAGGACTAAGCTATGCCTAGAATGATGATAAGATCAAACCCGAGAAACAACGTACCCACGCCTCTGCGCACTACTCCAAACTCAAGAAAAACTCCAAGTCGTACATCGACTTGGTCGACGTGTCGGAAATAGTCTAGTAGTAGATCAACATATATCAGAAGGCAACCCAGGATGGAGAGCGATGATATGGAGCTACCCTTGTTCCATGGAAATGGGACAAATGATCCTGACAAGTACTGGTTTTTATGTGAAGCAGTGTGGAAGAAAGGCCACTGAAGATGATGTCAAGAAAGGACAGTTAGCGACTACTCTGAGGGGTCGCGCACTTGACTTGTTTATGAAGTTTATCCAAGTTCATCAGGGGACTCTAGTGAAGACATTGGATGAGATACAGATGGGACTAATCGAGGAATTCACAAAAAATAAGTCGAAAACACAATACATTACGAAGCTGAAGGAAATCAAACAATTTCCTAATGAGACCGTCTGGGATTTCGATCAAAGGTTCAAGACAGTGATGACCAGAGTCAATTTTTCTATGAGTGATGTCCAACATAAAGAATGGTTTATCACAGCATTGGTTCCCATATCTGACAACCATTGATGCAACAAAAGATAGTGACACAAAGCGAAGCCTTGGAGATTGCGATGAAGCTTGAAGCTTCACCTATCAAGGAGAGTGCAGTCGGGATGAATCAAATTCAGTTGCAGCTAGAAAACCTCGAACACCAGCTACAGGATATCAAGAAAGGTAAGGAGGAACACGTAGATCTTTGGTGTAATCGATGTCACACGGATGGCCACACCAAAGATACTTTCCTTGACTTTTGGAACTCTCTGTTATCTGGAGCTACGAACCCATTGAGTAGCAGTGTTGTGCCTTGGTTTTGCATATGCTAATTATATGGACATCAACATCATGAATGTAGATATATGAAAAATATGGTGTCGAAGCCTGCTCAGTCAGGCATGAGGATAGAGACTGTCAAGAATACGATCTGCTTCAGACAAAACTTATGATTCATATTTCATGAATGGAGAAGGTCACCATGCAGTCCAGCAACCACATATGTAGCCTCAGATGTTCAGTTCTCAACCACAACTGTAGTACACACCGCCATCACTGATGCAGTTTTTGCCACCACATCCACAGCCACAGTTTGCGCCACAACCGCAGTTCACACCGCAACAGCCATATAATCAATTATCGACGACCCAGGTAAAACCTCAATACATTCAAGTAGTGCACTTTGTTCAGAAACAACCGATCCCCCACCAAAACAAGTAGCTCAGTTGTAGTACCCATAGCAAGGAGGATTTTGAGGTAGAGGAGGAGGATTTGGATGAGGAGGGGGACGAGGTCATGCATCTGTCCAATTTTATAATTGTGGAGTATTTGGGAATTACCAAAGAGAATACCCACACTTGCAGTGCTCATTTACGTACTATGCAGCGACTGATCATACCATGGATAACTTCCCGTGATTAATCACAAGATGGAAAAATGAAAACATTCAACAGTTGCAAAATCAATCCCAGTTGCAGACTCAGAATCAGCTACCAGCCCAGAACCAGTTACATATCCAGGCTCAGAATCAGGTTTTGCTCCAAAACCAGATTGTGAATTAGCCAATGAACCCACTAGTAAACCACAATCCACCACTGGCTTAGACTCCACCGATAAACCAGACTCAAGGTCCAACAGTTGCGGCGATTTCCATTGAGCCCATGACGTAGGATGTCGATGTCGCCATTGTCAATCACAGAAGTGCAACGACAGGAGATGATGGACCCTGGCCACAAGTTCGATTAGCTAGCAAGAAGAAAGCAACATTTGATATTGCAAATGAAAAAGAGACATTTTTTGAAACTCGAGATGTGATCAAACAAAATCTTGGTAAGTTTCCTGTCTATGAAATGCCATTCGCCTTTGATTTATCCTTAGAAGCAAGACCATCACGGCAGCATACTACCTTGCAGAATTTCTTTGAGAAATGCTTAGCACTGGCACGATATCCCTAGGATCTTGTTGATTTAGAAAGGTTGTTGTACCATCCAGGAAAGGAGCTGAAGGACTTTGAAGTGAACTCCTTGCAAAAGAAAACGATAGGTAAAGAGATGTGTATGAATATCCAGATTGGTGACTATGAGGTGGACTCATTCATCCTGGACTTGGGATCAGATGTGAACATCCTGACTAAGAAGACCTAGTAGAAAATGGGGATCCCTAAAGCTGGGTTGGTCCCCTGTGCAGCTACGATTGGAAAACCAAGCTAAGGTGCAACCAATTTGGACGGGTGATGAAATTGGTTGTCAATGTTGAACGTATGAGAACACATGATGAATTTGATGTGATTGAATTCAATAATGGGGAAGGTTCCTATCTCACACTATTTGGGATTGGATGGGATATTGACAGCATGGTTGTGATTAATTTTAAGAAGCAAATGATGACATTCGAAAACCAGGACATTCGAGTCATCGCACTCATGGATCCAGGCGAGGGTCGGAGATACATTGAACTGGTGAAGGATGAAGTTGTCAAGGGGTGGTACCATGCTTGCAACATCTCTGAAGACTACATCAACCCGACTACTGAAGGATAAATTGGTTGGTGTAGTGCTATCTCTACTTCCTTTGATTTTGATGATGCACTCAAAAATTGGAAAAACCGCATGCATGAGGTATCCTTTAGAAAGTGTGGTCTAATTACACAATCTCTGCGTCATGTTGCGACTGAAATTGGTGAATTTACCATATATGAAGGGCTGCTAGAGCTGTATCCATTCTTAACAGTATTTAAAGAGATATTCTCAACACCACAGCGACTGTTCGCAGTGGAGGAAGAACTGATGGATACTCCAGCCCACTAGTGGACAACTCATAAGAAAACGATTACCGGATGGAAGCATCGTCGCAGGCTGATGGAATTCCATTTTGGTACTGCAAAGGTGTACCACACTAGGAAGTATTATGGGAATAATGACCCTAAAATCCACTTAGTGGAGTGTCAAACACTATGGGAAGCGCAACCATGGGATGAATGGGTCCATGACTTTATTCATACCTTGGATGAAATTTCGAGGTCCTGGTACGTATCTGTAGAGACGCATAAATAAATAAATACCTAGGAGGATTTGATGGTTTGTTTCACCCACACTTTTAGTTTCACAGATGCCAATCCAGATGTCCACAATGCACTTCAGATCATACGGGATGTAGTCTTTAAAGTTGTGCCAGTCACATATCCTGTGGATCCACATGCGCATTGCCACATGCAATCGAATATGGAATGCTATAACATGTATAGTGAGCCAAAGGATGATGATGAGGTGTGAAATAATAATATTCCAGAGACTAAAGGGAGTCAAGATGTCGCAGCATTGGATGTGCTGACCGATCCCATGACTCAGCCACTGAAGATTAAGAAAGTTAACATTAGGACAGATAAGAATCCGAAGTTCGCAAATGTTGGAGACTACTGGCATGAGGAGACCATGGCCAAGATCACGGATCTCCTGCATGAGTTTCAAGATCTGTTTTTGAAAAAAATCTCTGAGATGAAAGGGATATTGGGAAACCTAGGGGAAATGAGAATCCTGCTAAAGCTAGATGACAAACCAGTGTGACAGAGACCATATCATTTGAATCCACGATACAAAGATAGAGTCAAAGTTTAGCTTGATCATATGTTGGATGCTGGAATCATTGAACCTATCGAAAAGTCAAAATGGATCAATCTTATGGTGGTCTAAGACAAGAAAACTGGAGAAGTTCAGATCTGTGTTGACCTCAAGAAACTAAACATTGCCTATATGCATGACCCATTTCCAACACCATTCACTGATGAGGTACTTGAAGGATTAGGCGGAAAAGAAATGTACTCTTTTACAGATGGGTTTTCAAGTTATCACCAAATCAGAATCACCAAGGAGGATCGACATAAAACAACATTCATCACTAACTGGAGATGCTTTCAGTATACAGTGATTCCTTTTGGGTTGAAGAATTCCCCTGTGGTATTATCTTGGTTCGTTGTTGTTTCTTTCAAGGATTTCATTACAAAAGTTCTTATAGGTGTACATGGATGATTGGACAGTGTACGGTGTAATCAAGGATCATTTGGCTAACCTTCGAATGATGTTGGAAAGGTGTCGACAAAATCAGATCGTGTTGAACTCGAAAAAGTGCATTTCCTGTGCACCATTCAACATACTGTTAGGTCATATTGTGTGCAAGCAAGGGTTACTGGTCGACCCTACAAAGATAGCTCTCATCTTGATTTTTCGCCCACCGACCAATGTAAATATGCTTCAAGAAACATTGGGGCACATGGGATATTATCACAAATTTATCAGAGGCTACGCTGTGATCACTACCCCTATGGAGAAATTCTTGAAGAAAGACATGGTATTTGAATGGATTCTAGAGTGTCAGAGTAGCTTTGACACGCTGAAGGCTAAGATGACTTCGGCACCAATACTTGTATTCCCAGATTGGAACAAGGAGTTTCACATTCTTGTTGATACATCTTCTATTGCGCTAGGAGTAGTTCTCACACATCCAGGAGACAATGAGTTGGATCACCCTATTTCTTTTTGGAGTCAAAAGTTATCATTCATAGAGAATAATTATACAAACACGGAGTGTGAGGGGCTAGCGATGGTTTATGCACTGCATAAATTTAGGCATTACCTTCTAGGAGGTATCTTCAAGATGTTTACTGACCATTTGGCTTTGAAGTACCTAGTCAATAAGCCTGTGTTGGGGGGGAAGATATGCATATGGATACTCCTCTTTCAGGAATTTGATTTTGAGATCATCATGAAGTTGGGTCGCTTGAATGTTGGCCCCGATCATTTATCTAGAATTGAGACGGGTGAGGAACCTACTAACATTGAAGATGGACTGCCTGAGCGTAGTTGTTTCAAGTTGACATGCTAGATGACCATTATGCTCCAATAATCCAATTCTTAGCAACGAGAGTCACACCATAAAAAATTTCCACAAGCCAAAAGAAGCATTTGGTGGTTAATGCTTCCAATTTTCAGTTGATTGTTGGACACTTGTATAAGATGGGACCTAATGAAATTTTGCAATGATGTGTCCTCCTGCATGAACAAGATAATATTTTGGAAGAAGAGCATGTCAGCATAGCTGGGGGACACTATGGAGGATGGGATGCCATGCAAAAGGTGCTTCATGCAGGGTTTTAGTGGCCCACTTTTCATAATGATGCAACAGTTTATGCGTGGACCTGCGATGTCTGTCAATGCATTGGAAAACCATTTTGGTAGGATGAGATGCTGCTCGTACCCCAGGTAAATTTAAAACCTTTTGATAAATGGGCAGTATAATTTGTGGGTCCGATCAATCCACCTGGGAAAAGAACTAGTGCATGCTACATAATCACTGCGACGGACTATCTGACGCGATGGGAAGAGGTTGCACAAGTTGTGGACTGTACTGCTATGACAACAGCCAGATTTATATTATTGTGATGCATTTTGGGTGCCTGAGAATATTGATGAGTGATCAAGGTAGTCATTTTATCAAGCACACAGTAAGAGCATTGACAGAATAATTGCAGGTTGAGCACAACAAAAGTACACCATACCATCCATAGGTGAAGGGAATGGTGGAGGCATTCAACAAAATATTGGAGCACGCACTTACCAAGGTATGTAAAACTAACTGAGATGATTGGGATCTAAATATTCTTGCATTCCTATGGGCCTATCGCACCACATGCAAGAGATTGACGAGGAAAACACCGTTCAAATTGGTATATGGGAAAGAGGGAGTTATGCCTATGGAATACATTGTTCCCAGTCTGCGCATTGTTGCTGCGACCAAAATGGATGATGATGCTATGCTAGACGCGCATAGTGCAACTAATATAGCTTGACGAAGGCTGTTCCATTGCGGGTTTCCACCATTGTATTGAGAAATACTAACAGAAGGCGTGGCATGATCACCACATAAAGAACAAACAATTTCAGCAAGGGGATTTGGTGCTGCTATATGCCAACAAGTTCTTGAAGCATCCGGGTAAGCTACATATGCACTGGCTTGTACCATATCTTGTCAATTCTATTACCCCTATGGGTGCAGTTCAATTATAGCAGTTAGATGGCGTGGTATTGCCAAAGCTCGTGAATGGAAGCCGCTTGAAGCCCTATTGGTCGAGTGAAGGACCGTGCAATGCCTGAATCACTACGCACAAATATATATATATGATGAAAATAGGAGTAGAGTAGATATAGGAGAGAAGGGCGCGCTAGGAGGGAGAGACTGCGCAAGAATAGGAGTTAGTTACATAGAGTTGTTGGACCCACTATGGTAGCCAAAGGGATGAGATATAGTCAAATCAACAATTAATGAAAATAGTCAGTCGACGGAGCTTGTTGAAACAATGTGCATTAATGGATGATAGAACCGTTGGATTGACAAAATCGACGGTGGATTTCGGTGATTAATGCAGGATTTAGTCATGATGGCCACGGATGATCTAGTAATGATGACTTATGGATTGGCTGCATGCCATAAGAAGGTCCTCAACGCAAGTCGAAAGCACCATTTGAGCTGGCTTAAGTTGAGTTGCAGAGGCCATTTGAAGCTGAGGTTTGTTGAGAGCAGTGTGTGAGTTGTAGAGTGAAATAGAGGGTGTGCGCTAGGGAGGTATATTGGTCTGGCATGCTGAGAAACCCTGAAACAATAGAGGTATAGAGTGAGCATGAGTCCTCGGTTTGACCAAATTCCATCATTGGAGAAATAATGAGCATGCAAGTCGGATCATCATCACGTGGGGGAAGCGAAAGGCCTAGAAGCTAAGCTCAAAACCACCACAAAAGAAGTAGACAAGAACTTCCATCAGAGAGGAAGGGGAAGGAACTACCCAAACATAGCCCTCTATTTTCAGAGAGGTCGAGTCAACGGTTTGCACAGGGATCTATGTGAAGGATATTCCAGAGTACATTTCTCCTACCCACCCTGGTGCGAAGCCTCGACGTCTGACAAAAAATCAGAAGTATTAGCCCAAATTACCACCACTACCAGAAGGGATGACCTGCACCATTAACATTATCCATGCGTTGATCAAGATGAATTATGAGGACCACGATTTATTTCTATGGAAGGATGTAGGGGATAAGCCCTATGAGTCATTGCCTGCGGTCGTAGGAGCACCCATCCTACATATTCTGTAGCCATGGGCAGAAGGACTGAACAACTCTGGGTTATTGGGGCTTATCAACATGCCATGGTTTGGGTGGTTGAGTGAAGCAAATGCATGCATCAAACAACTTTTGGCATGTTTTCATGGAGGAACATTGTGGTTGGACACACCAATCACACTCATGGTGGATTTTATTTTTGAGATTACGGCATTGCCGAAATGGGGAAGACCCATCGCAATATTTCAAATAACGAGATAATGATAAGCGTCTGGTGTCTCCGTTAAAGGAGTGGTATGATTTGCAACGTGATGGTAGATCCTATCACATCAACAACATCAATGAAATAACGATGCATATTGATGCACGAATACTAGCGACTAATATTGTCCGAAAGAAACGGCCCATTCAGTGCACTTCAGGAGTATTTTCATGCACGCAAAAATGCACTGAGGGAGTCCACATGAACTGGTCCCTATTTTTGTTGAATCAGCTGACGGAGGACACGATCGTAGTTCAGGTTGGAGAGCAAACATTTTCTTATATTTTGCTACTGATCTTGATCGTGTTAGTGACTTGGATGGAGCTAGAGGATTACCAAGGAATGACGGTCAAAACTACTAAGGTGTGCAAGGGTGCACGATATCAAAACTTGTGGTGGGTGGAGGAGTCTAGTTGGTAGACAGATTATGCGATCAAATTTTGGGTCTACTGGGAGGAATTTCAAGCAGCAACGGTCAAAATCCCTAGGTTATCATACGCATCAGCAGTGAAATATCAACGGATTATGTGGATCACCATCAGACCAGACACTATTCAGATCTAGGAACATCGTGACCCTGATAAACAATGTCTACCCATGGCCTATAAGGTGTCTGATGAAGAATTGGAAGCAGTAGTTCAGGCTTGGCCTGTAGAATGGCACGATTTGGTCAGAGCAGATGAAGTATCGAAGGGGCCACCTGCAGATGCCCCTGAAGAGCCTACGGGCCAAGAGCAGAGTCTTCATGAGTCTGATAGAGAGTCATTAGTTGATACTGATACTGACGCACAATGCCTCCTGGAAGAGATCAAAACAAAGCACATAATGGAGCAGGATGTCAGTAGTAGTATTATATCAGTGCTATAGGCACAATTGCAGTGGCTTATTAAGGTCGTCACAGATAAATATGATACAGCAGTGATTGCAATGTGCCAGTCCACCCAAGAAGGATTTTTCGAGGTAAGAAAAAAGTTGGATTCTATTTATAATGTTGTCTTAAAGAGAGAACTAGAGAGTGTTGTTGTGTAGGAATTTCCATCGATTAGCATCGAACCATAGGATAGGAACATCCAGGTTCCATTGACTGTAATCGACGTAGGAAATGCAGATATGACTTCCTCACTGCACCAGCTACAAAGTATCGCCTTGGATATCAACAATCTATCGACCCAAAATTTAGTACACACGCAGCAAGTCTCCAGCCAGGAGTTGGCTGATAGGTAGAAGGAGCTCAACGACCGGTACCTATAGTCACGAGACGAAGATGAGAAGCTCAGGAAGGAAGTAGAAAGGCTAAAACAAGGAAAGGATCAGCTCGCAGTAGAAAGAGCATAGGAGATTGAAGCATTGAAGATGACACAGGACGAACTAGCGAGGAAATATGTTGAGGACATTACTGCATTGAAAAACGAAACCGACCACCTTGTTATTGAAAAGAGGCAGCTTTTTTATAACAGAGGCGAGGTTGAAGAGGCTGTTGATGTGGCCTGTCAACACATCCATGAAAAAACAGCAGAACTAGATGCAGTCTCTAAGGCCAAGCGACTTGGAGAAGTCATTATGTAGCTCTAGATGGACAGACAGCCTGCTAAATGCTATGGTATACCCAGACACACCACTAGAGCAAGTTGTGGGGAGAAAGACTGCTATTGAGGAGATTGCGATGCAGTTTAATGAACTTGAGCAAGATGCTAAGAAGATCGATGAGGCAGCAACCTAGTTTTGGGGTGATATTGTTAAGGATGAGCAGCTATAACAACTTACAACACAATTGCAAGAAGACGAGAACCACTTGGCCACACTGAAGAAATCACTGCGGACCATGCTGCCCATTATGTCAATCATGCGATCCACCGAGTTAAAGGAGCTGCAACAGCAGGTCGTAAAATATCAGGATCGATAGCAAAAACACAACAACCAACTCAATGAGTTATAAGATATTGGAGCCCAACTGTTGGAAAAATTTGTTGCTACACTGCAAGTGGTGAAGGACGGTAACAAGGACATCAATACAAATATGGTGGAGCACCCATTAAAGAAGGATCATGTTATGTATCAAGATGTTGCTGAGAAAGTCCGAGTGTAGGTCACCGAAATTTCTCAGCAATACAACGACTTCAAGATGAATACCAATTAGTACACCATGTCCATCTAACGTGGCTCGAGGATGAACCACAAGACTTTGTTGGGGGCCTATTGGCAAGGGGTTGGAGTTAAGTGAGCTGCATAGCATAGCGCGATAGGCTGAAAATAGTCCACTTTTTTATATTTCCATGTCACATTTTGTACTTATTGACCATTTCTTCAAAATATTGGTCCTTAGTGGTTAAGTTAGTCAGAAGTTTGTTAGAAGTTAGTTAGAAGTGGACCTTGAATGTAAAGGCGCAAGCCTATAAATAGAATAACTATGCATGTAAGAGATAGAGACGAAGAATGAATGATGAAGGTGATACTAGACCGAGTGATACTAGATCGTTGTCTATTTTGATCTGCAACTTGTTTTACATATTTAATATGATGTGATGTGGATTGATCTAAACTCCTGTCGCCTTTTATATTTTCCTATTTTACATTGCTGTGATTTTGATGTTGAATGATGAATAGATCTGCATATGAATGGAGAATGTGATGCTTCCTACTTACAGATAGTGTCATCTTTTAGATCTGTTTTCCCGACTGATAGATCTGTTGTAATGATGAATGAATAAACGCAACATGATGAATAGTTCAGTAAGTAGATTAGATATGGAAATTAAGTTGATGAACCTCTGATGTCCCAACCCTCCTCTATTTTGCAGAAACTTGGTTCTGATAGCTCTCCCTCGAACATCTCAGGTGAGACCTCATCTGCTCTACGGGTATTGCTCGACAGGGTAAAACTTGTCTAGGCTGATGCTCAGGGAGATCACGATATGTTGAGCGTCAATAGAGTGGAAGCCCTGTCGACTTGGTTTTGTTGGTTGGGATTGCGCCAATATGTTCCCTTTACTCCAAATTTCTCAATCATTCCAAACCACGATAATTCAGTTTCACGACAAAAGAATACTTCGATGAATAAGTTTGTATAAATATATTAGCCTTGCCATGGAGAGATCCATGAAAATAAAGCTTGGTCATTATGTATCTTGCCCATGCTATTGTTTATTATGTGTCTCATTTTCTTAGTTTCCTTGCTTCTCTAGTTGACCAATGTGTTTTCTCAAGGAGTCTAGTCTCTTGTTGAAAGAGAGGTTGTAGGTTTTCCAACCATGATGGCATGTCAAATGGTGTTATTAGAGATGAATAGTTTGAATACTAAGTGGCACTAGTCAAATTCAGTCCCTATAATTCCAAAGCCAAGAGACAGATAATATTTTTTGAAGACATTGATGTTATTTTTGATATGTGGTGATATTCGTTGGTTTCCTTGATATAGAAGATAAATACATATGTTGTTCAGTATTAGATTTTTTATATCAATGTTTTTCAGTACCAAAGTTGGATCCTTCGTTTAAAGAGCCTACACCAGATGATGTGCAAGCTTTAGGAATTCATCCAAGTTGACTTGAGGGCGAGTCAAAAATTGTGGCCGAGGCCTATTGGCTCCTTAATTTTTTGAAAGGCCCCTAATAGTTGAAGATAATGCAAGGTAAAGAGGTAGAAGTTGCATAAGCCCCTAATGGTTGCAATGGTTTTGGTTCTGCCTCCACGACTATTTAAATAAGCATGATGCAAGAATAAGAAGAGAGTAGTAGCAGATGATAGAGAGGAAGAGAAAACATAAGAGAAAGAGAGAAGCATCAAAGAATAGAACCAAATCAAATATCGAGTCGCAACAGAGCAACAATGAAGCTTAGTATTATGTATCTTGGTTATGGTAATGTAATTGGGATATGGGTTTTCTATTCTTTGTGATTCTGTGATGGGCCATTCAATGGATGATGATTAAGGTTTCTGAGCCATGGATATGAAATGTAGCATAAGTTGTCAATAATACAAATGAAGGAATTTTGGCCCCCTAATTTTTTTTGTGTATGGATGATCTATATTATGTTTGTTGTCTAGTGGATAGATCATATTTTATATATGGATCTTATGTATAATATATTTACATTTTGATAATCAGCATTGTTGTGGTATGAAGAACAACAACACTCATATGATTACCCTTGCATTTAACCCTCCTTATCACACACAAGTATTGGTTGTGCTTCGGGTGAGACCTTCTCCTTTGGGGGATTGAAAATTCCAGCACACTAGACTACAACGGTGCCTTTTGTTGTCCCCTTTGCAAGAAAATAGTTTCTAATTTTGCACCAAAAAGGTGGTACATAGTTGATTATTGTCTCATAAATTTGTCCTGGATTGTATCTCAAGTATGGAAAAACATAGGATTTTAGTAGAGGCCATTCCAATTTCTAGCATTAAAAAACCATTGTTCTTTCTACTCCATGATGACAAGAAAAATGTAGGATTTAAGTAAGGTCCATTCCAATTTTAACTTCAAGGACCAACATGTAATGGTTATTTCATCTACAAAATTTGTTCAATGACAAGAAAACAATGACACTTTTGATTGGAGATAATTATACCAGTGAAAAAATTAGAGAGGTGACATGTGCACAACCCTTTGGTGAAGAGATTATCATGGTGAAACCGTATTGTTGAAAAAATAGACATTATTTAAACCCTCCATGAGCATATCTAGTTGGCTTTGAGTTTTTACACGCAACAGATTGAAAGGATACAAAATATTGGGGTGATACCATAAAAGAGTGGTGAAGAGTGCTAGAGTATAGGTCCATCATCCTTACATATATTGAGTAACTCCAAAACACATTTAGTTTGATGAAAGTGCAATAAAATCCTTAATAGTAATCTACCTAACCAATGCAAAATCCATAATGAGTACCATATTGAATCACTATGATAACTAAAACATAAAATGATAGAAATTGTTATGACTAGACTATATAAGTGTTTGGGGCAGTATGAAAATATTTAAAAATAATATTATTAATTGTAAAACAAATATAACATTAAAATGGAAGATGAGTAGAGAAAAAAGATAAGGAATATGGTCAAGAGCTTAGTTTAAACACCATAAAATAATACTGAACCTACAAAAGTAATCCTTCCCTACAATATCTATGGATACTAGATAACATCTTTGATTGTAATGGTTCAAGTTGAATGCTTACTAAGAGTGACTAAGCTAGAAAATTTAAATTACATGTCTCTATTTAGTTGTCAAATTGTTACAGGGTGTCCAATATAAACGTTTTATATGAAAGTGTCATACCAAAGAAATGGCATATAAATCCATTCTTGTAAAGATCAAGTGCCATTATATGAATTCAATTTTCAATCCTTGATCTCATATATAAACCATTATCGACCATTTTCAATTTTTAAAGGATTCAATATGTAAGTTTTCCCATCTAAAGAGTAGAAGTGAGGCCTCTAGGATCAAAACTTTGCAAGGATTCAACATGGCATTCAACTAGTGGGAGTCTCATAACCAACAACCCAAAGACTAGATAAATCCAATCATAGTTTTAGGGATGTGTATGTGGAGGCAACACACAATGAGTACCATCTTTAAGTCGCTATGTTAACCAATACAAGTGTTTTGGGTGTTATGAAAATATGTAAAAAATATATTATTAATTGTAATTCAAATAAAAATACAAAGGAAGATGAGTAGAGAAAATTGACTAGGCATATGGTCAAGAGGTTACTTTAAACACCACAAAATCATATTCAACCTTCAAAACATAACTTTTCATATAATCTCTATGAAGACTAGATAACAACTTTGTTCACGTTGAATAGTTACTAAGAAGTCTAGATTAGAAACATTAAGCTCCATATATATGTTTAATTACAATTGTCAAATTGTTGTGGTGTGTCCAAGATAATATTTTATATAAAAGTGTGATAAACAAATGCCATGTCAATCCATTATACAATGAAATACCATTATATAAATTCAAATTTTTAGTCCTCAATTTCATTTATAAACCATTATTAATGATTTTCAATTTTGATAAGATTCTATAAGTAAGTTTTCTCATTTATGATTTTCAATTTTTATAGATTCAATATGTAAGTTTTCCCATTTAAAGAGTAGAAGTAAAGGCTTATTGGACAAAACTTTGTAAGGATTCAACATGGCATTTAACTAGTAGAATCACTCCAATTACTAGGGAAATCCAATCACAATTTAAGGGATGTTTGCGAAGGAAATGCACAATGAGTACCATATTTGAATCGCTATGCTAACAATACATAAAATAATAGCAATAAAATAATAGCAATTTGTAGGATTCTCCATCATTACTCACTTATAAAATAGATAAAATTATTTTAGTATAGTAATGATCATGACATGAAATTATGGCCAATAAGTACCAAATTGGAGTTCGACCAACCAAGTCATTATAGACGACTATAAATATTCTCTAAAGGAAAGACTCAAGTGTGTTGTTATAATCGATGCTATGATGTCTATATAAAGGAAAAACATGTTTGATACAAATCAAAGTACAAAATTAACAATAATAATCTTGTTTGGGAACCAACAAGAAAATATGGCGTTGCAAACATTTCAGGCTAGAACATAGAGTTCAGATACACTAGCATTCTATCCTCATCCTGTGAAACGACAATGACCCTTTCCCTTTTCCAAATTATACTAAAGTTGTTTTTGAATCCTCTGTTCTGAAAAACATGTTGCGTTTGACTTGCAGATAGATGTGCATAGTTGATTGGAAAAATTGCAAAAAAAACACATAATGATCAAATAAAACAAATTTGACAAAAAACGTTCCAAATGTGAATATAAAAATCATGGTCTTGAATAAGATACTGGCACCGAAGGCATTCAGTTTTAGCTTAGTCCTCATTTGGTCTAAAACATGTGAAGGTCCTTTAACATATTTGACTGAATGATTCATTGAGGCAAAGAGATGCAAAAAGCATGAAAATTTATGGATGAAATGTCTCATTATGATGTGAGGTGAGGTGAGGTATTTTTTTTTAATTGCGAAGAAAGAGCAAATTGTGAAAGTGACTTACATTGGTTTTGCATGTGAATTACCTTGTGAGTCCGCAGGAATTTTGCATGATGTCTTGTAGCAGCAAATGCATACTTTGAGGATATTGAAAGGGTTGCAACAATAATTCATTGAGGCAAATAGATGCAAAAAAAAACACGAAAAATTTATGGATGAAATGTCTCGTTGTGATGTGAGGTGAGGTGATTTTTTTTTGTAATTTTGTTTATTGCAAAGAAAGAGAAAATTGTGAAAGTTCCTTACAATGTTTTTGCATGTGAATTACCTTGTGATTCCCCAGGCATTCCATAGGTTGTCTTGTAGCAACAAATGCATACTTTGAGGATCATTCTTTGAGGATATTGAAAGGGTTTCAACACTGATCAAGGTAGCTCCTACAATAGTATTTCCTTTTGTGATTGGAAATAACTTGAAGTTAACTAAAAATGCAAGGAAAATAAACAAATTGAAAGATGTAGAAAATCCTATTAGGAAAATCAGGTTGATGCTTTCAAGGCTCAAGACGAGTGTTTCTAGACTAATTAAAAATACTTTGTAAGAAATGAAAGCAATGGCAAGTAATATGTACAATAAAATTTTGTTTGAAATATGTTGTTCCTGAATTGCAGTATTGTTGGTGAGTGTACATATTAATTGTGGCAACTTTGGTAGTTCTCTATGGTATTCTTAGTGACCATGGAAATTGTGCTCCCTGTAACCTCAGGCTAGGACAATATCATGACCAACAGTGGTAAAAATGTAGGTTTCATAAACAACAAACCCAATATGGGCTACTAGCCCAATGCCACCAATTGTAGTTGTTCTTTGAAACCCTATTAGAATTGCAATAAAATACGAAAAGATGAAATGAAAAATGAAATGCTTTAACATATTCTGTTTTTGGAATTAAATTGTGCGATTTTAGAAAAGATAGGAGTAATTAGTATTATAATGAAGAAATGAGTTATAACCTAAACCCAATAGCAAAGAAAAATCTATGCAGATGTAACCAGAATATAGGCATGCCATTGAATGCAAATTCTGAAACATGCTCCAACAAATTGGGGGAAAACCAAAATGCTATAACTGAAATGGAATAAATGTATGCATTTAAAAAATAGTACCATGAACTAAATAAAAAATATTTTTAGAGTTCAAAATGTGTTGTAGGAGTGAACCTTCAGTATCAAGGATTTACAACCTCTTTGTATGAATAGCGCTCATGACATTATCATTTTCATTATATTCACTAAGACTGAATTTATATCTCTGCATGGCTATTAATTGTTCATGTTGGCGAAAATGAGTGTATGACTTTAAAGAATTGAATTGAACATTACACATAAAGGTATATCTATGAATTAGAGATAACTATGTCAATTTTAAACTTATATATCAATCAATATTTAATATCTTAGACTTAGATAAGAAATATGCAAATTTTCCTTGATCAAAAGGTACTATTTTTCAGTCTCATTAGCAAATATAAAATTAATTGTTGCTAGATTAGATAGGATTTCTGTCCAATAAAAGAATTGAATAGAACATTACACATAAATGGATATGAGTGACTTATAGATCACCATGCCAAGTTGAAATTGATAAAGCAATAAAAATTTAATATGTTAGACTTAGATAAGAAATCTGCAAGTTTCCCTTCATGACAATTGTTGGGCCAGGATAGAGATAAAGGAAGAAATTGAAGCGCAAGCAGAAGAGGAAAAGTAGGAGCGCAATGGAGGAAAAGCAAGTAAAGGATGAAAAGGAAGCACAGAACAGAGAAATTTTTGATGAGGAGTGGCGCGACGAGGAAAATCACACCCAGAGTCGGTAGAATATTGGAAGGTAGAAGAGTTAAGGATGGAAGGCGATAGGTCAAGAAGGACTGCAGGTGCTCGGGTCGGTGGAATACTAAAGGACAGTTTCGCAGCTATTTATGGCCTATGTTACTGTAGGAAGGATGGGTTGGCGACCAGTATGGCATGTCATTAATGTAATAGAAGATATTTGTTGCTACTTATTATTATAATAACTAACTTGTACTCAGTTGACCCTACATGGTCTTGTAAAATATATAAATAAGATGAACTCGCTCTGTATAAGGCTTAGCTTCAGTTAGTTTCCAGTTATATTCATTAAGAGTTGGTAATAGTAGAAGTAGATTGAGGAGATCAGAGATAATTTTGATAGTAGAAGAATGTTGAGTCGTGGATTGCAGCTATGTGCACAGACCATTTTTGTAAGAGTCAATCTGTAGTTGGGTGCACATATAGTAGAGTAGAAGAGTCGATCTAGGCTATGTGTGAATCAGTAGGAGTTAGAATAAAAGCATCAAATATAGAGCATGAGAGCAAGAAGAGTATGAGCCAATTAGACATATCTTTAAAACGTTTGTAAGTCATAGACTGCAAGGTGCCATATATTTCTCATTCCAGATGAAGAGAACCTTGCTGGTTTTTACCTAGATGGGTTTCCACGTTATTTCCTATGTCGTATGAATGTTGAATGTGAATGGTTGAATGTTTAATGGTTAATGTTGAATGTTTTATTATCTTGAATTGTTTATAGTTATTGTTTGAATGAATGTTGCAATAATGATAACAAAAGTAAATGAATGAATTACTAAAGCATTGTCGAGCACTGTATATTATTCATGTTAAAATAATGTTAAGTTGTAATATTGTCGCGTCGTTTTCATTTACATTCAAAGAATAAACTACGTCGCATTGTTGCACACGTTGTTAAGTTGGAAAGGATAAGGTTGTGTCACATGCCGGCTATGTTGCACTGTTCTGCCACTGTCGAGTAGTAAAAGACTCCATCCTTTTGACTCTATCAAGCGCCTTGGTCGTACGCCAAGGGACTATAATCCCTCACCAACTGCGGAAACATTGTTCTGGAAGTTACACATTAAGATATCTCGGGTGAGACTGCGTCTACATCGCAGGTGTTTCCTGCTGAGCTTTCTTCGTCGAGCTGATATATTTTGGTGTGTTGTTGGTGTTTTGTTGTTGTTGAACCTCGGTCCCGAGAGTGGGGAAATGTAGGCCAACAAATGGTTCCATTATCGGGACCCTTAATAATTTGAGTCGAGGGAAATGTTATTGCATCCGACAAAGAGGGAAATAGAGGATTGGCTAGATTCCAAGACGCCAAAATTTGCACAAGAAGAGAGCGCAACGTCACAGTTGAATGCATAAAACTGGTTGGACCGGTATATATACTCTAATATTCATGATATCTTCTTTACAAAATTTCCTATTGTGTTGCATGAGTGGTTGTCAAGATTGGCGACTTGACAGACAAATTTCCAAAGAAGAGAAGCAGTCGAGTGGAGTGATCAGTTGATACACGAGTTAACCAATGTAAGTAACCCCATCTCTAGATTTGTTGATTTTTGGGTCGACAATATTTTGGAAGGGTACATTACTAAGTTTGCAGTATAAACGATTACCTCATATAGTGAGGCTGAAAGAATTTTTTTCCAAAGAACTCGAAGAAGGTACTTGTTGTCTATAAGTACATGGATAAATATGCTCATCTATTAGAAGGTTATCTTCCAGTTTAGTAGTTGAGTCACATATCCAGAGGAGGGGATATGTTGCAGACAACCTGTAGAGAAAATGGGAAATGGTGAGCTGAGATGTTTCAAGGAAGTACAGAACCTAAACTATAAGTTGGATTCCTAAGGATTAGAAGGAGATTTCAGTCAGGAAAGAGAAGAAATATAGTGGGAGGTAGATGGACTCCTAGTCTATCTGAAGAAAGTGAGTATGAAGTTGAGTCATGGCTAGACGAAGGGTCTTGTGATGAAGAGGAAGACTATAGCCTAATTTCTAAAGGAGCAGAAGAATACGAAGAGTCTACAGAAACACTGAGGCTAGGACACGACTACATCATGACAGGAGTATCGCCATAGGTAAGTTATAGAGCCTCATCTCCTGAAAGAGCTATTAATACTAATAGTTCTAGTACTCCGACTAGCACGCAAGGAAGCCTGCATTTATTAGGTTGTTCAGTAGATATCCCCGACGCCAACTCAATGGCTGGGGTAGAAATTAGACTACCCACATTCAATGGGAATGGAGTCAAGGATCCAGAGCAACATTGATTCCTTTGTGAAGCTTTTTAGATGGTTCAACAAGTTCATAACATGAACATAAGAAAATCACATATGATCATGACTCTACGGGGTCGCATGTTGGTCCGGTTTATGAATTTTTTCGTAGTACCAGTAGGAACCCCACAGAAGACCCTTGATGAGATACGACCCGGGATGATATGTGAGAATCCACAGTAGTTGTTTTGAAATTCAACGTTTCGATTCCGAACCAGGAACCATCATTAGGACAAAAGGTTGACTTTTTGTCCTAATGATGGTTCCTAATTCAGAATCTAAATGTTGACTTTCAAAATGACCACTGCAGTTTCTCTAGAAAACCCTATTATTAATCTACCTCACTGCACAAACTTATGAACCAAAATGATATGTGAGTTTAGAAAACCCAAATCTGAGTCGTAGTGTATCACTGAGATCAAGGAGATAAAGCAGTTACCGACGGAGTACATATGGGATTTCGATCAATGGTTTAAAACTTTGATGGCCAAAGTTAGTTTCCAAATGTCAGATGTGCAGCATAAAAAGTGGTTTATTGTTGTGTTGTTACCACACATTCAAGCTCCTTTGATGTAGTAGAATATTGTGTCGCAGATAGAAGCACTAGAACTAGTGATGAAGTTGGAATCCTCACCAATCGGAGATGGTGGTGTAGGAACGATGCAAATTTAGTCACAGTTGGCTAATATGATAGTACAACTTCAGGAAATTAAGAAGGGAAAAGAAGTCCAAGAGGGATTGTGGTGCACAAGATGTTGAATGGATGGACACATCAAGGATATTTTTTTGTCGTACATGAACTATTTCTCGTCGGGTGCGCCAAATCCATTGAATACCCACAGAATACCCTAGTGCCGTATATGCCATACTAGAGGGCATCGTGACAAGGACTTCCTATAAGTATAGAAGATTGTAAGTACTCTGACCAACCTTTTCTGTAAATTTTGGAAACCAGTAGGGCATGATGAGAAGGATTGTAGAGCATATTAGCTCCTTAAGGAGAAGACAATAGATACCTACTTGATCAAGAAAGATGAGAAGATTCAAGATGAATGTAACACCCTAGTTTTGACCCCATTTGCATTAAAAATGTATATGATGTATATATTGTAATTAATCATGGTGTGGAGCTAAAGGAAAAATCCTCACAATCAATTTAGAATTTTATGTTTCGATGATTAAAATCGTTACTGATGGTATTTCGTGCTAGGTGACACATTATAATTTTGGACATCATGTTAATATGAAATTTAATTAAAAACCCACAACCAACTATGTCAATGCAACAAATAATGAGATGGGGGCATGATTTCCTATGGATAAGGGGGGAGTATTCAAACATTTGGGCCAATGGGGAAAAGCCAAATGTCAAAGGGAGAACCCATCAAACTGTCAACTACCCATTTATTGTCTTTTTTGAATCATTTATTTCTGCTAGAAATTGGTTGAAGTAATTATTGCATGGGAATGGGAAGAGTATGAGAAAAAATTCGAATTGGGAAGAGCACCCATTTTTGGAAGACGCATTTTGACTCCTTGGGCAAGTAAAAACCCAAAAACATTTGACCATTCCCTCATGCATTCATGTCCTCCTCTTCATTCACGTTTCTGGAGCTCCTAGGAACTCTCACTCATGTTTTTGGATCTCCTGGACACTCTCACTCATGATTTTGGAGCTATTGTGCATTCCCCATCCATGTTTTCACAGATTTCATCATTTTCCCCATGACTGCGAAGTATTTTTTGGAAAGCTCAGTGGCTGGCATCTTTGCTTGATGGTTTTTATTGTGGTTTATCCTCATTACCCGGCCGAGACAAACCATTTTGGTGTTGTACATTGAATTGGAGGAGAGACCATGTTTTCTGGGTGTTTGTTGAGTTCGTTTGGCCCACGTGAGCCCATAGAAGTTTCTAAAAATAGAATCAATGTCATAGCATTTTTTTCCCTATTTTACCAATTCATTTTGTTGCCAAAAGAATTTTTCTTCAAACCCATAATTTTGTATCTTGCTGTGTGTGCACCTTTTGGCTTTGGTCAGAACTGATTTGGGAGCAGAAAGATGGTCTAAACTAGCTTGATTAATCTAGTGTGAGAAGGAACCTCACAGACAGATCTAGGGGGTTGGTTTTGTTCTTTGCACACCCTGAATAGCACTGGAAGGGAATACATGGCCTAAGGGACTGTGTAATAGAGAAGGGGTGCTTCCTTGTGTTGGGTGTGTAGATATTCTAGAAGCAAGGCTAGATCTAGTGCAGGTGTCCATAGCTCTGTGGTTGAGCTCACTAGCTCAGCAGTCAGCCTTTCCAACTCCTTTGTTTCCTGATAAACCCAACTGTGTTGGCTTGGCTAAGTTTTTTCGTATCCCTGGCTATGTGTGAGCTTGCTAGTGTTCTTTATTCCTTGTGGGAATCATGCACGACTTAGGGGTGGCAGCGTTGCTAATATATTTATGAGCACATTGGCCTATGGTTGGGTGGAACGTTGCAGTGACATAGTTGGTTGTGGGACAAGCTTCGCTTCCAAGATAAGTATCTTGTGTTTAAATATCTGTATTTACATTTTCTAATGAATTAATATGAACTTGTGAATGAATGCAATGGTTTTGTTTCCGTTGTATGTTAAATATTTATGCATCTGTGCATGTTATTAGTTCAATGCATTTCATTTTATGTTTATGGGGCTAGTTTGCCTGGATCATCAGGGGTAATGTCGCGTCCTCTCCACTGCGATGAGGGTGGGGACATGATAGTGTGGTATCAAATCTCACATTGCAGCATGGGCATCAATGGGCCATGAATAGTAGTGACAGAGGAAATATTACCCTTTGGTCAGCAAGAGAAAAATGAGAAAGACAGGAAAAAAATTTCCAAATTTGCCTAAGTGTTGGAAATTTTTCATATATTTACTCAATTGGTCGAGTCTTGCCGATACAGTGTTGGATGAAATGGCTGAGTTGAGCCGATGGCATGTTCAGCCTACGAGAAGAAGAGAAAAATAAAACTTTTCAAAAAATTTCTAAGTGGTGAAAATCAGGTAAACTTGGTGAGTTTTCCGATGCATCTAGGATGAATTCTCTGATGCGTCTCGGATGAGTTTTTTCGATGCTGAGGAAAGAAGGAAGAATTTCTCGAATGATTTTTCTGATGCATCTCGGATAAGTTTTCCAATGCATCTTGGATAAGTTTTTTGATGCATCTCAGATGATTTTTTCCGATGCCGAGGAATGAAGGCAGAATTTCTTGGATGAGTTTTTTGATGCATCTCAGTTAAGTTTTTCGATGCATCTCAGATGAGTTTTTCGATGCATCTCGGATGATTTTTTCTGATGCCGAGGAAAGAAGGAAGAATTTCTCAGATGAGTTTTGCTGATGCCAAGGAAAGAAACAAAAAATTTCAAAAAAATTTCTAAGTGTCAAAAATCCCATATCGGAAAGGAAACACAAAGTGTTTTTGATACATGTCGGGTGAACTCGGTAAGTTTTTCCAATACGTCATAAACGTTTGATGAGTTTTTCGATCGACAAGAAAAGGGAAAGCTTGTTGATACGTTGGATGAAATCGGTGATTTCTGCTGACCCATCAAAAGGAAACGACGATTTTTTTCGATCAAAAATACATGATGAGTTTTGTTGATGCATCGAAAGGGAAAAGGTGAGTTGAGCTGACATGTTAGAAAACTTTGGCGAGTTTGTTGATCGGGTGGAAAAGCTTAGTTGTTCCAAAACAAAGAATTTTAGCAGGTTTGCCGTGGGATTTCAGGGGCCAAAAATATGGAAAAATTGCAACGTGTTTATGTGCCATATTGGGAAAAATCAAAATATTTACAAGTCCCCTTGACCCCCGTCGTACCCCTGAAATAGTCGTTCTTTGTGAAAAGAAAATTCTGTGTTTTGGAAAATTTATCAATATGATATTTTTCCCAATGAAGGTAAGTAACTATAAATTCCTTTGAATGTTATGCAACTAAAAATTGTGTTTATTAACACATTTTGCAGAATCTTAGTCACCTTCAAAGCAAGTATTCCAGATAGTGCAGTTCGGTAAAGTGAGTTGTGGTTCAACCATGAGAACCTTTAGCTTGAATGATGCATATGATCCATATGAGAATGAGGAAGATGTTATGGGAGAAAACATTCATGTGGAAAATGCTAAGACAAAGTCTAATGGGAAAATATTGCAAGAGAATCCCCTATATTTTGCAGCCACCATGAGAAGCCTAAGGGTGGAGATGCAAAGTTACAGTGAAGGTAATGAAATATTGGTTAAGGCTCAGGAGGAGAAGAATCAGCTGAATGTAGCCATGCTGCAAATTTTAACGGACATCCAGAGGAGGATGAACTCTAGAGACCGGACAGTAAGACCGAAAGGTAGTAAAAGCAGTACCAGAAGAAGGAAGAGATTATCCTAGTGGGTCCTCTGAATCTAAAGGATACAGTAGTGGTTCAAGTTCCTCTTCTCACAAGAATGAGAGGGAGAGGCGCTACCAGAACCATTCACATGATTATTTTAAGAATTCAAGGCCACCTACCTTCAATGGTGAGGTAAATAATGGACAAGAAGCTGAAGCTTGGATTCGACAAGAAGCTGAAGCTTGGATTCTTGGGATGAGAAAATATTTCCAAGTCCAAGACTACTCTGGAAATATGAAGGCTAGGGTATCCATATTCAATTTGACTGGAAGAGAATCCATATGGTGGAAGCACTTCAAGCAAGTAAAGAAGATTAATGAAAGGAATATTGTGTGGAAACACTTCTAGAAGTATTTCAAGTAGAATTACCTCTCTGACAAGTACTATGATGAAAACATTAAAGAATTCCATGAGCTGAGATTAGGACAACAGACCATGGAAGAGTATGTAAACACGTTCTTGGATTTTTTGAGGTATGTCAGGTACATCAAAGATGAAAAAATGAATATCCAGTGTTTCCTGAGTGGATTTCCTCAGTATTACAAAGACAGAACTGAGTTTTATGAACCCAGAACTCTAGAAGAAGTGATAAGGAAAGCTAAGTATTGCTACGAGAAATGCAAAAGAAAACCTGATTATCATAAGACATGGAAGGACAAAAAGAATGAGAAGTTTGACCAAAGGAAGAAATGTTTCAAACCTTCTAACTTCAAGAATCAGCAGAAGTAGCCATCCCAAGTTGAGAATCAACTAGCCAGTGTCGTAGGAGAAAAGAAAAGAGATCCACAAAAAAAAAGAGAACCACTCTAATGTTGGAAATGTTGAGGACCCCACATGCGCAGGAATTGTCCACTTGAGAATGAGAATGCAAGACTAGCTTACAACATTCAAGAGGTAGAAACAGTCGGTCAAGTAGCAAGGGATGTCCCTAGGATTTATGCAGCACCGGAGGATTGCCAGGAAGATCACTAGTCAACTATGGTTGAATTTGCAGGTAATATTGTTGAGCAATCTATTTCTATTTTGATTGACCCTGGTTCTACTCATAGTTACATTACTCCTAGAGTAGTGGAGATTTTTGCTTTTTAAAAAGTAAAGCATAGAAAATATTTGTTGGTTCAGCTAGCCATTGGAACTAAGAGAAAGGTTAGTGAAGTGGTAGAGAAATTCCCATTGGTTATGAATGGATTGGTCACTTGTGTAGATATGAATGTTCTAATACTTGGTTCCTATGGTGTTCTCATTGGAATGGATTGGTTAGAATCTCACATGGTAAAGATTGACTGTTACAATAAGATTTTTGAATGCATGGATGAAGAAGGGAACCAAAGAGTTGTAAGAGGCATTCCAAAGGTGATTTTGGTTAGGCATATTTTAGCAATGCAGCTGAAGAATTGTTATAGGAAAGGTTGCAGAGTGTATGCAGCTCATGTTTTGGAAGCAACAAAGAATGAAACTATTAGGTTGGAGGACTATCCTGTAATGCAAGAATTTAGGGATGGTTTTCCTGATGAGATTCTAGGGCTTCCTCCAAAGAGGGACATTGATTTCATAATTGAACTTTTTCCAAGAGCAGCACCAGTGTCCAAGACACCCTACAGGATGAGTAGACCAGAAATGCTAGAGCTGAAGATACAACTGGAAGAGTTGTTGGAAAATAAGTACATCAGGACGAGTGTGTTTCCTTGGGGAGCACCAGTTCTGTTTGTGAAGAAGAAATATGGTACACTTGGGTTGTGTATCGATTATAAACAGCTGAAAAAATTCACTGTGAAGAAAAAATATCATTTTCCTAGGATTAATGACCTCTTTGATCAAATGACAAGAGAAAAGGTATTTTCCAAGATTGACTTAAGGTCTGGTTACCATCAGGTAAGAAACAAGGATAAAGAAATTCATAAGACAACCTTCAGAACAAGGTATGGACATTATGAGTTTGTAGTGGTACCATTTGGTCTCACAAATGCACCAGCTACATTTATGTGCCTTATGAATACTATCTTCAGCAGATATTTGGACAAGTTTGTTCTTGTTTTCCTTGATGAAATTCTTATTTATTCTAAGAATGAGGAAGAGCATGAAGAGAATCTAAGATTGACATTGCAATTGCTCAGGGTTCATAAGCTATATGCGAATTTGAGAAAGTGTGACTTCTATAAAGATAGGATTCATTATTTGGGTCACATTATCTCAGACAAGGGCATATATGTAGACCCTGAGAATATTGAGGCCTTTATGAATTGGTCTACTCCAAGAAATGTGACAGATGTAAGATCTTTTATGGGGCTTGCAGGATACTATAGGAGATTCATTGAAGGATTCTCCAAGGTTGCACATCCAGTCACTTCTTTGCAAAAGAAGGGAATAAATTTTGAATGGACACTGAGGTGTGAAGAAAGCTTCCAGCAGTTGAAGAATCTTCTCACAAGTAAACCAGTATTGAAGATTGCAGACCCATAAAAAAAAATTGTGGTGTGTACTGACACATGCGGTCAATGGCTTGGAGGAGTCCTTATGCAAGAGAACCATGTGATATGTTATGAGTCAAGAAAGTTGAAGGAGCATGAAAAGAACTATGCCACTCATGATCTAGAACTTACAGCCATAGTACATGCTCTCAAGATGTGGAGGCATTACATGATGGGCAGAAGATTTGAGCTAAGGACAGACCATTGTGGTTTGAAGTATTTATTTGATCATCCTACTCTAAATGCTAGGAAAGCTAGATGGCTGGAGTTTTTATGCGAGTTTGACTGTGAAATAAAACACATAAAATGAAAATAAAATAAGGTAGCTGATGCACTCAGCAGGAAGGTGCAGGAAATGCATGTGGCATCTCTTAGTATTTTCCAATCAGATTTGAGACAACATATTGTTAGTCATACTACTGGAGATGAGTTGTATGGGAAGCTAAAAGATAAATTGCAGCAGCAAAGTCTTGAGAAGAGGTATGAGGGATATAATTTGGAAGAAGATGGAATTTTTACTTATAAGAACATAATTTATATTCCAAATGTAGCAGAATTGAGGAGAGTTGTTATGGATGAGATCCATCAAGCTCCATATTCTGGTCACCCAGGATATCAGAAGACAATTGCTACAGCCAAAAAGCAATATTTTAGGCCAGGAATGAAAAAGGACATGGCTGAATATATTTCAAGGTGCATGAAATCTCAGCAGGTGAAGGTTGAGCATCAACACCCAACAGGTTTGTTGCAGCCTTTTCTAGTTCTGGAATGGAAATGGGAAGTTATTTCCAGAGATTTTATTACAAGATTTCCAATGACTTAGAGACAACATGATTCCATCATGGTTGTGGTGGACAAGTTGACAAAGGAAACAAATTTTATACTGGTTAATTCTACGCATAAGACTGATGACATTCCCAAGATCTTCATGAAGGAGATTTTTAAATTGCATGGATTGCCTAAGGCAATAGTCTCTGACAGAGATGTCAAGTTCACTTCCAATTTTTGGAAGGGGTTCTGTGCATATTTGGGTACAAAGTTGAAATTTAGCACTGCCTACCATCCTCATATTCATGGGCAGAAAGAGAGGGTGAATCAAGTTCTTGAAGACGTGCTTCGCATGTATGTGATGGACAAACCAACCAAGTGGGAAGATTATTTACACTTGGTAGAATTTACATATAACAATATGATAGCAAGAATCCTTGGGGATGAGTCCATATGAATTTTTGTATGGCAGGAGGTGTAGGAAACCAATGACTTGGGATAATGCAATGAACAGTATTGTGCTTGGGCCAGAATCACTCAAGGAAATGGAGCAAGAGGTTGTAAAGATCAGGTAGAATCTGAAAGAAGCTCAGTACAGGCAGAAAAGTGATGTTGATAAGCATAGGGTGAATAGGGAATTCAGTGTTGGGGATCATGTTTACATCAAAGTGAGGGTAAGGAAGAGTTCCTTGAAGCTTGGAAGTTGTGCCAAACTGTCACCTAGATATTGTGGGCCCTTTGAAGAGCTTGAAAGAATAGAACCAGTTGCATATAGACTTGCATTTCCTACTAGCACTAGAGAACATAATGTTTTTTCATGTTTCTTTTCTTAATAAATATGTACCTGATCCTAACCGTGTGATAAATTAGGATTTGATTCAGGTGGAACCCGAGGGAGAGTTCCAAATCGAGCCAAGGTGCATCCTTGACAGGAAGTTCACAATGCTCTAGAATCGAGCCATAGGGTAGGTAAAGGTGCAATAGGAGTACTACGGTCCTGAAGAAGCTGCATGGGAGCTAGAAGATGCCATGTGATTGGCACATCCGTTTTTGTTCAATTCTGTGAAGCACTGAGGGTGGTACCAGTGTAGCATTTTTGTTCAATTTTGTAAAGCACTAAGGATAGTGTTGTTGAAGGGGGAGTGGAATGTAACACCCCGGTTTTCACCCCGATTGCATTAAAAATGTATATGATGTATATATTGTAATTAATCATGGTGTGGAGCTAAAGGAAAAATCCCCACAATCGATTTAGTGTTTTATGTTTTGGCAATTAAAATCGTTACTGATGGTATTTCGTGCTAGCCGGCACATTATAATTTTGGACATCATGTAAATATACAATTTAATTAAAAACCCACCACTAGCTATGTCGATGCAACAAATAATGAGATGGGGGCATGATTTCCTAAGGATAAAGGGGGGCGGATATTCAAACCTTTGGGCCAATGGGGAAAATTCAAATGTCAAAGGGAGAACCCATCAAACTGTCAACTACCCATTTCTTGTCTTTTCCAAATCATTTATTTTTGCCAAAAATTGGTTGAAGTAGTTATTGCATGGGAATGGGAAGAGTATGGGAAAAAAATGACTTGGGCAGAGAACCCATTTTTGGAAAATGAATTTTGACTCCTTGGGCAAGTAAAAACCCAAAAACATTTTCCCATTCCCTCATGCATTCATGTCCTCCTCTTCATTCATGCTTTTGGAGCTCATGGGCACTCTCACTCATGTTTTTGGAGCTCTTGGGCACTCTCACTCACATTTTTGGAGCTTCTATGTATTCCCCATCCATGTTTTTGTAGATTTCATCATTTTCCCCATGAATGGGAAGTCATTTTTGGAAATCTCAGTGACTAGGATTTTTGCTTGACGGTTTTTACTATGGTTTATCCTCATTACCCAGCTGAGAAAAACAGTTTTGGTATTGCACAATCAATTGGAGGAGAGACCATGTTTTCTGGGTCATTGTTGAGTCCATTTGGCCCACGTGATCCCGTAGAAGTTGCTGAAAATTGAATTGCTTTCATAGGGATGTGTTTCCCTATTTCCCAATTTGTTTTGTTGCCAAAATTGTTTTTCTTCAAACCCTGAATCTGGTATCTTGCTTCGTGCGCACCTTTTGTCTTTGGTCAGCATTGATTTAGGAGTGGAAAGAGGGTCTGAAGTAGCTTGATTAATCTAGTGTGAGAAGGAACCTCACAGATAGATCCAGGGGGTTGGTTTTCTTATTTGCACACCTTGAATAGTACTGGAAGGGAAGACATGGCCTAAGGGAGTGTGCAGCAGAGAAGGGGGTGTTTCCTTATGTTAGGTGTGTAGATGTTCTAGAAGCCAGGATAGATATGGTGCAGGTATACATAGCTTTGTGGTTGAGATTAATAACTTAGAATTCAGCCATTCCAACTCCTTTGTTACCTGATAAACCCAACTGTGTTGGCTTAGCTGAGTTTTGTTGTATCCTTGGGTATGTGTGATCCTGGTAGTGTTGCTTATTCCTTGTGGGAATCATTCCCAACTCGGGGGTGGCAGTGTTGCGAAGAGATCGATGAGCACAGTGGCCTATGGTTAGATGGAATGTTGCATTGATATAGCTAGTTGCGAGACAAGCTTCTCTTCCAAGATAAGTATTCGTGTGTTTAAATCTCTATATTTACATGTTCTAATGAATTACTATGAACATGTGAATGAATGCAATGGTTTTGTTTCTGTTGTATGTTAAATATTTATGCATGTTATTAGTTCAAGGAATTTCATTTTATGTTTATGGGGCTAATTTTTTTAATGTTCCTTTTTAATGTTCCTTTTTAATGTTTTACCAAAATGCCCAATTTTCTAATTTTTTCTCAATTTTGGCTCTTGACTAGTTTTAGTGTCTTGGTCTCCAAATCAGCCCAATTGCTCCCAAATATTCATAGAAAGTGTATGAATGATATAATAACTTAATTATTATGTTCATGGATGTATTATGGCCCTCCAAATAGTTCTACAAGTATGTACTAAATTCTAAACAAGATATATGATTTTACTAGCAATTTTGGGTTCATAACCCCCTGGGGTAAGTGATAGAAATGGCTTCCCAAATGTGTAGAAACCCACTCAAATTATTAAATTGAAGAATTGGATGTGTAGAATACATTATCATAGACTCATATGCATAACCAATCAAATTCTCATGTATGTTATCACTTCCTTCAATTAGATGTAAAAAACTAGTTTTGGACCCTTGGGGAAATGAGGTGTAGTTTGCCCCAAATGCTATGAAATTTGACCCAATGGCCACAAATGATAAGTTACTGAACATTAAACCCATAATATAATTTAATTAAATTCCATTCATTCATAAATAATCAATATTTCATACATCCATTTGAATCCCTCAAGATTACAAGAGTTTACGACAAGGTAGTGGGGAAATGGCACTGTTTCTTCATTATTGAGAATTAATACATGATATTTATTGGAATTTCAACCTGAGATATTTATGAACTTAAATAACAGAGAATATACATCATAATACAAAATACTGAAGCAATAGAAGCTCCCTCAGAGAGGTGAATATCTCACCAAGTGCACCTCACTCCATATAGCTGAAATATGGTGAGAAAACTTGAGATGGAAGGAAGAACAAGCTGAACTTGATGTGTCCATGGGCTGCTATAGCTTGCACCTGTAACTTATGACTCCATTTAATCTCCTTTAAATACCTATGTGGCCTCTCCAAATACCAACTAGGATGGGAATCTTTCACCCTCGAAATTGGCTAAGGCATGAACTAGTCTTCCTCTAGCTCTCTCTCTTCTCAATAGAAAATTTCACAAATGATAAAAAAATGTTATTCTCATGGATGATCCATGTATTTTATAAACATTATTTGTCTTCTAAGGTTCCAAATCCATCCATAAACCAAATCCAAGTCAAATTGGTGTGGCTGCTCATGCTATGCCATGTGGCCTCTCTCTTCACCTTCCCTCTTCTCCCAAATTGGAGTAGGAGCCTCTTGGCCTTCTTCAACTCCAAAATTCAACCCCTAATATGCTCTATTCAGGCCTGACATGCCAGTATGTCAGTATTTCAGTCTTTATATCTTACTTTTGTCATAATTGCCATAGAATCTCCATTATTGGTGTCATAGATGTCATAAATGTAAGGGGAATCTAGCCAAGTGTCCATGAAACTTCCATTTGACTCTTCCTCTCCTATGTAAGTTACAATTCATCCCAAATTTGACCTATGAAGTATATGGAAAATTTTATTAACCTCATAATCCATCTCAAAACATTATGCTTCCCATAGTTTCGAAATTACAACAGGAGGATGCCATTTAACATAAAAATTCTAGCTTGAGTGGGACCCATAGTCTCCATGTGTCTCCATTTTCCATTAAATCCATTAAATAAATATTTATTCCTTCTAATGTCTAAACACCATTTATTAGCTCCCTTATTAACTCCCCAATGTTTCCACCCAACCTAGGGAACTAGTAGGATTGATGGAATTTTCTCGCTATGCAATTATTTGAATGGGGACATTAAAGTCCTCCCCACCCAATATTTCTTATCCTCAAGCAATTTCGAATTTGGATGCTGCAAAATATTCTTCTCTTTCCATGTGGCATCTTCACTTGGTAGATCCTTCCATTACACCAAGTATTCTTTGATTGTTCTTCTCTTCAATCTTCTCTCCCTTGTCTTCAGAACTTTTTCCAGAATAAGTGTGAGTTGTCCTTCATCATCCAAAGGAGGGAGTGTATCAGAAATGACAATTTTCTTACCAATAGCTTTCTTGATACAAGAAACATGAAATACATTATGAACTTTACTCCCTTCCGGAAGTTCCAACTCATATGCTACTTCTCCAATTTTCTGGATTACCTTGTAGGGCCCATAGTATATTGGCTTTAGCTTTTATGCTCCATTTCTTTTGAGGGATGTTTGTTTGTATGGATGCAAACTAAAATACATGAAATAATCAATCTGAAAGGTCCTTTCCTCTCTATGTTTATCGGCATATTGTTTTTGCTGATTTTGGGCAACCTGCAAATTGTCTTTTAAAAGCTTTAAAATTTCTTGGCTTTCTTCCACCCAATCTTTAGCTTTTGGAGCTCTTATATCACCAAATGTCATATCAAAAAATGTAAGGGCATCATAACCATATAATTCTTTGAAAGGAGACATCCCTATTGACATGTGAAAGGTGGTGTTGTAGCAAAACTCACCCAAGTGTAGCCATTTGGTCCAAGATTTTTGTTGTTCTCCCACATAGTTTCGTAGGTACCCTTCCAACCATTTATTCACCCTCTCTGTTTTTCCATCAATTTTTGGATGGTATCTTGTACTTGGATTCAATTGAGTGCCCACCAATCTGAAAAGTTCTTTCCAAAAATCACTCATGAATCTACCATCTCTATCACTAACAATGCTCTTGGGGAGCCCATGCAATCTGAAGATTTCTTTGAAACAAATATCAGCCACTTGTGTAGCACTAAAAGAGGATGTAACAACAAATAAATGAGAAAACTTATTCAATCTATCCACTACCACATATATGCAGTCCTTTCCGAAATATTTGGGAAAACCGATGATGAAATCCATCGATATACTGTCTCATTTTGCTCCAGAATGGGAAATGGTTGTAATAAACTAGCAGGTTGTGTGAGTTCTGATTTGTTTTTCTAACATACCTTACATTCATTCACATACTTATGAACATCTTCCTTCACCCCCTTCCAATAGAACCTTTTCCTTAGTTGGCTATAGGTTTTGAAGATCCCCGGATGACCTGCTAGTGGGGAATCATGTGCTTCCTGCAAAACTTTGTACTTAAGCTTTGAATCTCGAACCAAATAAATTATTCCCTTATAATATATCATCCCACTAAAAATTATTTAGTTATCATCTCCCATGATTCCATCTAATACATCACAAGCAAACTTATCTTTGGCATATTCAACTAGTAGCGTGTCTTTCCAATTTTTAGCAATGTCCATAAGAGAAAAAGAAGGTCTTTGAGATAATGCATCTGCTATAATGTTATTCTTTCCTTTTACATACTCAATATCAAAATCATAAGCTTGGATCTTTCTTACCCACTTTTTTTCCTTTCATTTAGATCCTTTTGGGTAAGGAAGTGTCTTAGACTATTGTAGTCAGTTTTTACCACAAACTTGTTGCCTACCAAGTATTGTCGGAATTTGGCCAAGTCATGCATAATGGCCAACATCTCTTTGTCATATATGGAGTAAATATTTTCATGAGGCTACAACTTTATTCTCTCAAAGGATATAGGGTTTTGGCCTTGATTTAGGAAAACCCCTACTCCTTCACCTGAGGCATCGCATTCAACAACAAAAGGATTAGAAAAATCAGGTAATGCAACTATGGGACAACTACTCATTACCTATTTCATTTTTGGAAGGACTTTTCAGCCTCTTCATTCCACTTGAAAGCATCCTTCTTAGTCAAATCAGTGAGTGTAGAAGTCAACTTGAAGAATCCTTTCACAAACTTCCTGTAGTATGTACATATTCCAATGAAGCCTCTTAATTCTGTGATGTTTTTTGGTGATGTCCATTCTAAGATAGCCCTGATCTTTTCCATGTGCGCTTTCACTCTATCTTGCCCAATAATGTGCCCAAGATATAATATTTCTTTCATCCCTAATTCACATTTAGACATCTTAGCATACAAAGACTGTTCTTGCAAAGTTTTCAATACAATCGTTGGGTGTTGCAACTGCTCTTCCCAAGTTTTACTGTAAATGAGAATATCATCAAAGAAGACTAAAACAAACCTTCTAAGCTGCTTGAAAAATATTATATTCATACATGCTTGAAAAGTAGTTGCGGAGCATTAGTCAACCCAAATGGCATAACAAGAAACTCAAAGTGACCATAATGACATCGAAAAGCATTCTTTTGCACATCTTCCTCCTTCATCCGAATTTGGTGATAACCAAATCTAAGGTCAATTTTGGAAAAGCACTTAGCTCCAAATAGCTCATCCATGAGCTCATCAATCCTAGGAATAGGATATCTATTATTGATGGTATTCTTGTTCAAAGCTCTAAAGTCTATACACATCCTCAAAGTTCCATCTTTTTTCTTTACCAATACAACTGAAGAAGCATAAGGGCTAAAGCTTGGTCTAATGAGTCCCAACTCTAAGAGTAATTGAATGGTCTTCTCAATCTCATCTCTGAACTTCTTGGGATGTCTATAAGGTGGTATCTAAATGGGTGAAGTACCCTCTGTTACCACCTAAGTTGTATTTAGTGGTTTTTTATCAAGTGAGCCTAGTGAACCAAACAAAGATTTTTTGTTTGGACTTCAGAAGACCTTCGGAAGTGCTTCTGGGAAGTGCTTGTTAAACTATATCACATGTTCATACCCCCTTGGGGGAGTTGTAATAAATGTTCTAGCATGATAGTGTCTGTAAAAGACTCGGTCTCATAGAATTTATTTGTCAATCCGATAAGCCCAGGGTGTTTTTTCCCTTGGTTATTATTGGTTGTTGAATAAACGACTTATAATTTCTGAGTTTTTCACTCAATACCTCCAAAGTTGGGGTGGTCGGTTTGGCATTTAGTCCAATTGATGTTATTAGATTCTATGTGTCAATGTATACACATGCTAGGAATTATGGTTGAGTCATATGAACATGTCTAAGTCCCCCTAAATTTTTTAATTATTTTAATTTTTTAATTTTTTCAGTGTTTTTTTTTAAATTTAATTTTTCCAAAACTTAGGCTATTTTTTAATAGTTTAATTGGAAAAATTGGGTTTGTAATAAAAGTGGGCTCGAAAGTCAGATTCAGTCATGTAGGTGTTCATTTTCAAGCTAAGAGCGCATAGTAATGTTAGGATATTTAGACACTTAGGAGTTAGTTAAGATCAACTTGTGTAATATATCCGTTAGGTAAAAATGTGTTTCTTTAGTATGCATTAGTATGCATTTGTAAATATTCTAATCCAACGGTCACGATATGCTCTAGACATAGAGTGATCCGACGGTTCAACTTCTCTTAGATCATAACTACCATTGATCCGTGGCTTAACACCCGATTGGTCTATGATCTCTATTTAAAGAGCATAGAGGGTCCTTGGCTAGTTGATCGATTATGAGAAGCTCATGTAACTTTCTTTCTTTTGCATAATAAATTGCTCCAAGTAGCTATTTGGCTGGGGCCGTGGACTATTTCCCTCTCGAGGGTTTTAACCACGTGACAAACATTGGTGTATTGATCTGTGATCTGTTTGTGTGAAGCGGTTTCTCTTGGTGTTCAGTCCTTTGGGAGTACCCTGTGTACCCTAACATGGTATCAGAGCTTTTATGAAGAGCCGCTTTCGGTTTTGATCAAGATCTGGAACCGGTGTTGCTGAAACTTTGAAATGGTTTTTGGTTTTGGATTTTCTGTGCATTTTTTGCCTATGGGATCTATTCCATTGTGTCCGGAGCGTCGTTTCCATTTGGAAATAGTTTTTGTTTCATCGAAAATCATTTCCGTTTGTTCCAGAAACACCAATTTTGACAAATCTAAAGGTATAATGTTAGAGTGACGGATTTGTTTTATTTTTTTTAAATCTCTCATATTTTATCAGTATTATAAATAGATATTTTTGTTTTAGTCTCAGAATATTGCCTTCCCTGGCTGTGTATGCTCTTTGCCGTGCACCTTACGCGATCGCGGCGAATCAAAAACAGTGAGGGAAAGTTTTTTTTCTTGTCTTCTCGACTACGTATGGTCTTTGTCGTGCACCTTGTGCAATCACGGTAAATCAGAAACAACAAGAAAACTTGAAAACATAGACTTTCTGGGTAAGCTAACCAAGATCTAACCCCATTGTGTGGAAAAAAAAATTTGTTTTTGTTTTTCGTTTTTTTGTGATTTGCAGGAAAAGAAAGCAAGCACGGAAAACGAGAGAGAAGAGTTAAAAAAAAGAAGAAAAAAGAGCCCCCTTCCTCTTTCCATAGTTTTACGTACCTTTTAAACTTAGCTCACTTGGTCCAAAGTTGCTTTACACTTTGATAAGTCTTGAGTTCAAGTCTTATCAAGCTACTTTTTAGTGCATGCAATTTCTATTTTCAAGTTACTTTATTGTAAAAGTGCATCTCACATAAATAAAATAAAATAAAAGTGAGTCACTTAAGTCTTTTAATTTATTGCCACACTATTTAAAAGTCACATTGTTGTAAAAGTGAACATCACTTATTCTACAAAAGTGATTCACTTCAAAGCAACTTTATTGTAAAAGTGATTGTCAAAGGTTGATTTTGGAAAGAGAGGGCTTCTTTTTTTTTAGTTGGTCAAGTTAATATCTGTCACGTCACTATTGGGGACATCTTCAACATTTTCTTTGATCAAGCATAACTTCATCATCCAGAATCCGTTTTAAGTGCTGTTTTTTTTAAAACTGCATATTTTTTCGAGCTCTTTGCATCCAAACAGTTAGTTTTTGTTCTTTTAGCCATTATTTTATAGTATGGCCACCCCTTGTGATATTATACTTACAAGTTCTAACTATTTCTCATGGAAATATCGTATAGAGGATGTTCTACGAAGTAGGGGACTTTTCAGGATAACCTTAGGGAAAGAAACATAACCCATTGATGATGATAAGAAAATTAAATGGGAAAATAGATGTGATGAAACTCGTGGATTGATTGGGATGTCAATCTCTACTGATTTGCGATTCCACATATCTGGCATTGATGAACCTGATAAAGCTTGGGAAAAGTTGGAATCTGTGTTTGGTAAACACAATGAAATTTGGGGTCATCAACTTGAGAATGAGTTGCTTTCCTTGAATCCAAATGATTTTTCATGCATTCAAGACTATTTATCTAAGTATAAAACTCTTAGACTCTTATGTGCAGAATGCAAGATTAAGAAAGAAGACAAACAATGTATTTATCATATTCTTTCCAAACTTGTACCTGCATATTCCGTTTTTGTATCTACATTCTACTCCATGAAAGAATCCTTGACTGCAGCTAGCTATCAAGAGCCTAGCCTTGAATCCTTTTGTTATTCCTTAATTAGAGAGCAAGATAAGCTCATTCATCTTGGAATAATTAACAATGCAGATACATCTGGGAAAGCTTTATTGTCCCAACAGAAAGAAAAGTCCAAGCCTCCCAAGAAATAGAATTTTCGCAATAATAAGCAAAACAACAAGGGTCCCAAACCCTCTCAGTCAGCTCCTTTAAAAAATGACAAAGGATCCAAGCAAAAAGGAAAGAAGATTGAGCGTCATTTCAATTTTTGTGGGAAATATAATCATGATGAATCTAAATGTTTTAAGAAGATGGCAGCCTTGGAAGCAGCAATGAAGAAGCACCACATCAGCCTAAATTTGTCTTTAGAATCTACCTCTCATGGACATGCACTTTGTGCTTCTGGTTACTCTTATACTGCATCTTCTTCTTCTACTTCAATTGAATGGCTCATTGATTCTGGAGCATCTTATCATATGGCTAAGGATAAAGCCATCTTTTCTACTATGCATGAATGTAACACCAAACAAATATTTATTGGTGATGATAGATCTCTAAGTGTTGTAGGATCTGGAACAGTTCTAGTAGAAAATGGTCATTTCAGTGATGTACTATGTGTTCCAAAAATTTCCTGCAATTTGTTATTAGTCTATCAAATTACTCATTCAGGTGAAGGTAAAATTGTGATGTTTACACCTCATCAAGTTGTAATCAAGGATTTTAAAAATCCTCAAAAAATCCTTGCTATTGGAACTGTTGATGATATTACCAGGTTGTACAAATTTAACAACTTTGGGTCATCACCTTTTTCAGTTTTTGTTGCTCATAGTGATAACTTGAGCAAACTTTGGCATGAGCGATTTGGTCACTTAAATTATCGCTCATTGCAACAATTATGTAAAGACAATATGGTGACTGGTCTTCCGCTAGTGTCTTGCAAGAATGGTGTTTGTTCCAGTTGTGTACTCGGAAAACATCATCGAGATGGTTTTGACAAATGTGCCTCTTGGCATGCCTCGGTTCCCTTGGAGCTTGTGCATAGTGACTTATGTGGCCCTCTTCATCTGCTTCCTTTTTTGGTTTCAAATATTTCTTAACTTTCATCGATGACTACTCCATATGCACTTGGGTTTACTTCCTAAAACTTAAGAGTGAAGTATTTAACATGTTCTTAGCCTACAAGGTTCTTGTTGAAAACCAATCTGGTCATCAAATTATCAAGTTAAGATCTGACAATGGAGGAGAATATGTTAACAACAAGTTCACTACTTTTTGCACTGAACAAGGAATCCAACAACAGCACACTGTTCCATATACACCACAACAAAATGGTGTAGCTGAAAGGAAGAACCGCACTTTAAAAGAAATGGCTAATTGTATGATCCAATCTAAGGGACTAAGTCTTCAATATTGGGCTGAGGCCATAAATTGTGCAAATTACATAGTTAATCGCACACCCACTAAAGTTTTACAGGGTATAACATCGGAAGATGCATGGAGTAAAATTAAACCAGATGTAAGTCACTTTCGTGTGTTTGGTTGTGAAGCATCACTGAAGCATGGGCTCACATTCCAGATGAAAAACGGAAAGCATTGCAGCCTAAAAGTGAAAAGTGCATATTTGTTGGATACTCTGAAGATGTAAAAGGTTATAGACTTCTTCAGCCACATTCTCATGATATAATCATTAGAATAGATGTTAAATTTGATGAAAATCTCTTGGTCTACGAGCCTAACTTGGCGGGTGTGCCATCTTTAGCCTGTGAGCCTGATTTGGCGATTGTGCATTCTTCTTCTTCTTCTTCTTCTTCTTCCAGCTTCCTTGACAGGTTTCCAAATCCAGTTTCTGATGATGACAGTGAGGATGAAAATCCACCTCCGCCTGCTCATGTTCCTCCAATTGCACCAGCACCAATACTTCCTCGATGGGTCCGTTCAACATGTGAAGCAACTGGTGATCTTTCCGGTGATCCTAGTGATCAACGTCGAACAAGTTCTCAGTTTCAGCGAGCCTCTTCTCTTTTGGCTCAAGTTTCCAAGAATCATGGTACAGAAACTTTTGCAGAAGCTTCAGGAAATCCAGATTGGGATGCAGCTATGGATGAAGAATATCGTTCCTTAATGGCGAATGATACTTGGGATCTTGTTCCTCTTCCAAAAGGAATAAAACTTGTCAGATGTAAATGGGTCTACAGAACTAAGTATGCATCAGATGGAAGTGTTGAAAGACTTAAGGCAAGGTTAGTTTCCAAAGGTTTTTCCCAAGTTGAAGGGATTGACTACAATGAAACCCTTGCCCCTGTAGCAAAAATGAACTCCATCCACCTTGTTCTTTCCCTTGCAGCCTTACATAACTGGGAAGTCCATCAAATGGATGTCAAGTATGCCTTCTTACATGAGAAAATTTACATGGAACAACCTCTTGGATATGTTCAGAATAACTCTAGCCTTGTCTGTCTCCTTAAGAAATCCTTATATGGCCTTAAGCAAGCTCCTAGAGCTTGGTATGCCAAAATGGATAGATTTCTCCTTGACACTATTTTTTCTAGATTCCATTCTGACCCCAATGTCTATACCAAGAAAGTAGGAAACCATCTCATCATACTTATTCTTTATGTTGATGATCTTATCCTTACTAGTAGTGACCCTAACCTTATAACCCACGTGAAATCCGGTCTTAAGCAAAATTTTGAAATGTCAGACTTAGGCCATTTGCATTATTTTCTTGGTCTCCAAGTCTTGCAAACCAAAGAAGGAATTTTTCTTTCCCAGTCTAAGTATGCTTGTGACCTTCTTCGTCGCTTCCACATGGAAGATTGTAAACCAGCCCCTTCTCCCTTCCAGTCTGGAGTCAAACTTTCTACCACTTGTACTTCCCCTAAAGTAGATGCCACCTTGTATCGTCAGCTTGTTGGTAGTCTTTTATACTTGACTCATTCCCGTCCTGACCTTTCCTTTGCCGTTGGTTGTGTTGCCTGTTATATGCAAACTCCTCATGAAAGTCATTGGAAAGCAGCAAAAAGAATACTTAGATATATTCAAGGTACAATTCAGTTTGGGATTCATTATAGTACAGGGGGGGAACCTTTGTTGGTTGGTTTCACTGATTCAGATTGGGCCAGAGATCCTAATGATCGGAAGTCTACTGCAGGTTATGTTTTCAGTCTGGGATCTGGACCTGTCACTTGGGATTGTAAGAAACAACAAGCTCTTGCTCTTTCTTCAGCAGAAGCAGAATATCAAGCCGTAGTTAATGCCAGTCAGGAAGCTTTATGGCTTCGACAGATCCTTTCAGAGTTTGGATTCAAACAACAGCAGCCTACTCCACTTTGGTGCGACAATCAAAGTGCCATCAAGCTTGCCAAAGATCTAGTTCTACATCAGTACAGCAAACACATTGAGCTACACATGCACTTCATCAGAAATCTTGTTCATGATCGTGTTATTGAAGTGCTCTATTGTCCTACAGATGATCAAGTTGCATACATCTTCACCAAGTCTCTTACAGAACCGAAGTTTTCTAAAATTTGGTCTATGTTAGAAGTTTAGGAATGTGTCCTTAAGGGGGGATAGGCTCTAATGCCTCCTTTCTTATCCTAATAGTGTCACTTTTGTAAATATTTCAATCCTATCCCAAGTTATTCTTAAGGGGGGATGTTAGGATATTTAGACACTTAGGAGTTAGTTAAGATCAACTTGTGTAATATATCCATAAGGTAAAAGTGTGTGTCTTTAGTATGCATTAGTATGCATTTGTAAATATTATAATCCAATGGTCACGATATGTTATAGACATAGAGTGATCCGACGGTTCAACTTCTCTTAGATCATACCTACCATTGATCCGTGGCTTAACACCCGATTGGTCTATGATCTCTATTTAAAGAGCATAGAGGGTCCTTGGCTAGTTGATCGATTATGAGAAGCTCATGTAACTTTCTTTCTTTTGCATAATAAATTGCTCCAAGTAGCTATTTGGCTGGGGCCATGGACTGTTTCCCTCTTGAGGGTTTTAACCACGTGACAAACATTGGTGTATTGATCTGTGATCTGTTTGTGTGAAGCGGTTGTTCTTGTTGTTCGGCCCTTTGGGAGTACCCTGTGTACCCTAACAAGTAAACCTATAGACCCATTATTTCCTAGTTTTGAGTGATTTTCCATCACTTAGGTCAGAAAGCCCCCAAAAAATAATTATTTATTATTTTAATTAATAAATTGACGAATAATGGAGCAAATCCAAAATCCTAGATCAGTGGATTCTCAACCGATTTGATTGAAATCAGTCTCATCAGCACCAGATTGACTGGATCTGATAAATCCTTGACTGAAGGAGGTGATCTGGGTGTACCCAAAGTTGAACTTCAGCTTCCTTTATGGGGAATTTCACCCTCCCTCTCTCCTCCACATGTGTGGGCTCATTTGGATGAGTTTTGGTGGATGCTTTAGTCAACAGGTTGAGGTGTCAGTCAGATCAGCTCTCTGATTGAAATTTAGACTCATTAGAAGCTCATTTCAACTTTATATCAGGCATTGATGGACTCTCCTTTAGCTACAGTGGTCTATCTCCTTGGGATTTGCGCCCCCTCTAGGCTGGGGTTTCAATTTTGTGTATAAATAAATCATGGCTGCTACCTTTCTGAGTTAGTAAGAGTTGGATTGAGGAGCTATTGTTGTTGTAATACTGTGTAATATCTTTTGCTATTGCAATAAAGTAAAGCTTTGGAGGCAATATGGTGTCATGTCATTGTATGTGTGGATGAGCATTGCCATGTTTTACTAAGGTAACCTGTATCTATGTTCATAATTTGCTTATTGTTTGTGGATTCATTGCTAAGATTAATAATAAGTTTATTATAATATTGATAGGAAAGGAGTTTTTTAATAAGTTTATTGTTCATTTCTTTCCTTTTTGATGCATGTTTAGAGATCTAGATTCATCATGTTTTATAAGTTTATATGCATGTTATTCTAAAATCTCTATGTATGTATTAACTGGATCTCACAAGTATTTTGGCAAGTCTTTGGATTCAATTGCAGGTTCCTAGCTTGGAGAGGATGTTGATATAGTTTACTTCTTCACTCTCTCCAAAACCATTCAAAGGCATAGTCCCTTGACATTCCACCGGAAAGCTCCACGGTTGATCTTCAAGGCTTCCAACAAAAATGCTCTTCTTTTCCTCTTCCTCTTTCAAATTTTTCTAAAATCAGTCCGGTTACTTGTTTGCAGCTTTAAAATTGTTTATATATATCAATTTCAGATTTTATTTTACATAGATATTGCTACCTTAAAGATCATAAACTAGATCTGATTCCTAAAAGAAAATTTACAAGCATTCTAGATCTAGTTTTAGGAAAATTTGTCAATTTTGAAGGCTGTGAAAGTAGATCTAAAGCTTGTTGAATGCATGGTTGTTTCCTTAGAGTCTAAAAATTTATATTTATAAATTTAAGTGATTCATATTGGCTTCCCCCAAAGCAGACCAAGATCCTAAGGAAAGCTTGCTTTCCTTGGTTCCTTTTATGCTTCTTTAAAAACTAGTTTTAACTTAGAATTTTTTGGTAAAAAGTTTGTTCATCCAAAGTACTTTTGGGCATATTTAACAGTGATAAGCTTGATTTTTTTTAGCAGGTGTGACAGAAAAGAGGAGGAGGCGCTGTCCGGAAATCCTTTTTAGACCATTTGAAACCCCCGAGGGGGTCTTCGTCTTCCAAAATTTCAATTTTTTGCAATTTGTAAACCTTTGTCTCATTCCATATAAGGACCAGGTGGTTTAATTTCAGTTTTCTGATATTGTAATTGTTGCTAATAAAAATAAAAATCTTTTCAAATAGGCTCTTTCGAGCCTATTCACCATCCCCCTTGGGGGGGATCCGCGTCCGTTTCACCTTTTTTCTTTTTTCCCTTTTTTCTGTTCTAGTTTAGTATTGACATGTAGGATTGTATACTTTGATAATATTTTGCATTATTCCATATTTTCAATTCAAAATCTATCATACTACTTACCCCACGACTTCTCGATTGACCCACAAGGGGAAAGAGATGCATTGTAGGAATAATTAGAAAACCGGTGTTGTGTATCTCTGATTCTATTTTCAATAATTGTTTTAATAATAATAATAAAATCAACCCATCCTTGATTCCCCGATTGAGGTCCACTTGGACCAAAAGAGGTTCTTGGAGGGTTTTCTTTTTAATAAGAACACCTCTTTTAAAATTTACTAAAAATAACAAAGACTCCAATGTGTATGCTCTGTACTTGGCTGCGGTTCATCCGATCAGTCAAGCTGCATCAAAAGCACTTGAGTGACTAGATTAATTAGTCTTCACCTCACAAATTGACAAACCATCGGGCGGAAATCCAACGCCTCGAATGAATTGTAAACGGTGGCAAAATACCCAAAGGAGTGGGAACAACTGGAAAGTGACCTCAAGGCACCGATCTCTGTCACATCATGATGGGTGCCATTAGAGAGAATTTGAGGTAAAAAATGGGCCTCCTAAGAGATGTACTACAAAAATATAAGGTATATTAAAATATTATGAGTTAGGGGTTTTATGGGATAGGTATATATGACAACTCATCTCCTATACTACTTTT
>LPNX010581855.1:166490-187821 GCA_001517045.1 Pseudotsuga menziesii | reverse complement strand
ATTTGGTATTCCAGTTATTTTCCAATTCATGAGTATTTGTTAATTATTCTTTGATGATTTTGATTCCTAGTTCCTAGATCATGTGCAAGAATTAATAAGAGATGCGTGGTAGGAATAATTAGAAAACCGGTGTTGTGTATTTTTTATTCCATTTTCATTAATTGTTTTAATAATCATAATAAAATAAACCCTTCCTTGATTCCCCGATTGAGGTCCACTTGGACCGAAAGAGGTTCCTGGAGGGTTTTCATTTTAATAAGAACGCCTCTTTTAAAATTTACTAAAAATAACAAAGACTCCAATGTGTCTACTCTGTACTTGGCTGTGGTTCATTTGATCAGTCAAGCTACATCAAAAGCACTTGAGTGACTAGATTAATTAGTCTTCACCTCCCAAATTGACAAACCATCAAGCGAAAATCCAACGCCTCGAACGAACTGTAAACGGTGGAAAAATACCCAAAGGAGTGGGAACAATTGGAAAGTGACCTCGAGGCACCGATCTTTGTCACATCCTGATGGGTTCATTATGAACAGTAGTCTCTAAGACTCCGTTCCATCCCACAAACACCTTGCGGGTAACCGTGAAAGTTCACTTTTGGACATACTCCAAGTACCCCTCGATTATATCTGGAGTGCCCTTTTCGCCTAATTTAATTGATCCACATTCCACATTAATTTAAAATATACCAAGAGACATTTGCAAAACATTCATTCAAGTGCATGCAAGCACATTATTTTCTCTGTTGACTCCATTTAAGGGACTGGTGATTTATTTGATCATTTCTTTCGATTATATATATATATATATATATATATATATATAGTGTCATTACTGTGCTTATATGCTTTAAATCTTGCATCTTGTTATCTTTTGTTTCCACTAGTTAATTTCAAAACTCCTAATTAATATAACACCATCACACTAAGTAATTATCCTTAGTAATATAATAGGGTCTACCCCCCTTGGCTTCGTTAGGAGTTAACCTGAAAGGAGGAGTCAAGAACAAGGTGATAGCCTTGACTCGAGACTTTCCCCCAAAGACACACCAAGTGGGTTGAATATTTATGTCACATAACCCAGGTGTGTGAAAAGTGGCAACACCCTCCTCCAAAACAATGTTATGCTCAACCCCCCTATCAGGTGGTCTGCCATGTGGAAGATCTTTGAAAACTTTTTCATATTTGTGCAAAAGTGTCTCTATCTCTTTTGGGTGTTTAACAATTATGATTTTTGGCTTGGGAGAGGTGATATAAAATTCATCATCCCATTCTATATTCCCATGCCTCAATATAGATCTCATACTATTGCAATTTACTACTTGTTTTGGGTAAGTGTGCTGCCCTCTCACAACCGTTAGTACCCCTGTTGAATCTTGAAATTTCATTTTAGGAATTTGATAATTTACTAAATGCTCTCCTATAGAAAACAGCCATTGCACTCCCAATACTAAATTAGTATCAGCAACATCAACCACATAAAAATATCAACAAAAGTATAGTTACCTATGGTGACTTGCATCTTGGGAACCCATGTGTTGCATTGCATTGTGTTGTGACCTGGAATGACAACTGTGAAGCCATCGAATGGTTCACTTGGTATCTTTCTTTTTTTCACCATCTCTGCATCGATGAAATTATGTGTAGCTCCTCCATCTACCAAAACTGAAGCTCTTTGTCCCAATACCACACCCTTGCATCAAATAGTGTGATAGCGAGGCACTGTTGAAAGTACTGCCATTTTTGCTTTATCCGGTGAAGGTTGATTGTTTTCTTTTTTTTCTTCTTCATTTGCTATCTCATATGCCTCCTCTTGATTTGAAGTGTGATCCTCTTCATCCATACCCCCTTCATACCCATCATTATCAGAAAATACTTCTATGTATTGATCCTTTCCTTTAGCACATTTATGCCCCGGTGTCCATGGTTGGAAGCATGTGAAGCACAATATTTTCCTTCGAAATTCCTCCTTGTTTTGTCCTTCTTTATTATTATTTTAAAATGTATTATTTTTCCAAAACTTCTTATCAGTTGCATCCTTTTTCCAAGGATTTCTTTCAAATTTGATGTTAGGCTTGGGAGGAAATCTTGTTCTAGGAAGCACATTTTGAATATCTCTAGTCAAGCTCATTGCATCATTTAAGTTAGTAGGCTTGTGGGATTTGACCAAAACTTTTAAGGGATCTTCCAAACCTTTATTGAACATAAATACTAACCTTCCCATATATACATCAGCCACCTTAACTGATAATGTTTGGAATTCCAACATATACTCAATAGGAGTCCCTACCTGCTTCAATTGTGCTAGTTCTTTGAAAAACAATTCTGGATTTTTTTGCTCAAACCTTTATAATACCCTGTCAATAAATTCCCCATATGTTTTAACCTTATCATGACCAAAGGTTTTGAGGCCATGTAACCACCATTCATTGGCATCTCCATCCAAGTGCAAAATAGCCATTTTTTAAGCATCTTCTTCCACCATTGGATTCAGCTGAAAATACACATCCAATTTGTGCACCCAAGTGTTAGCAGAACTTTGAGGTGAACCATCAAAAGTAGGAAGTGGCACTTTAGCTCTGGCACAATTCAATTATTTGTTTTGATGTAGATACTTATTGTCCTCCTTCTTTTTAAGTTTGTTTTCCATGGTCAAAGTAGTGCTCAAATGTTATACTTCTCCTACACTCTTTATCCAATTTAGCCCATTCTTGTGTCATTGTATCAATTTCAAATTGAATGTTAGTCGCTACTTTGGGAATAATAAATTTAGGTGCAGTACACCTTGGTGTTCTCTGAAATTCATGGGGTCTATTATGGATTCCTATTCTTGAGAATATATGCTCACCCATTGTCTTCTTTTCTTCTGAATGTAAACCATTGTTGTCTCCTATTACTCCTAATTTGCTTCCAAATTGGCTAACCAGTAATTCGAATCCTTTCGTAAGATGATGGTTCATTTTCTTGGTTATATCATCAAAGAGAGGTTGTATGAGTTTAATATATTCAATCTCTTCATGATCAGTGGGTCCCTTCCCGTCACTAGTCATAGTTTCAGCAAAATGTTCCTCTTCTTCTACTACTTCTTCTTCAACAAAAACACATTCAACTTCAGGATCTAAGGGTGGTGGTTTATTGCTTTGAATCCTTTTTAATACCATCAGGTGCCAATATAATTCTCTGATACCACGTTTAATTTCCATTTTTTAATTTTTTACCAAAATGCCCAATTTTCCATTTTTTTACTCAATTTTGGCTCTTGACTAGTTTTAGTGTCTTGGTCTCCAAATCAGCCCAATTGCTCCGAAATTTTAAGAGAAGGTGTATTAATGATATAATAACTTAATTATTATGTTAAAGGATCTATTATGGCCCTCCAATCAGTTCTTCAAGTCTGTACTAAATTCTGAACAAGATAGATGATTCTACTAGCAATTTTGGGTTCAGATCCCCCCGGGGTAAGTGACAGAAATGGATTCCAAAATGTGCCAAAACCCACTCAAATTATTAAATTGAATCAGGGGATGTGTATAAAAAACTATCAAAGACTCATATGCATAACCAATCTAATTCTCGTGTCTTTTATCACTTCCTTCAATCAGATGTAAAAAACTAGTTTTGGACCCTCGGGGAAATGAGGTGTAGTTTTCCCCAAATGCTATGAAATTCGACCCAATGGCCACAAATTATTAGTTACTGCACATGAAACCCATAATATAATTTAATCACATTCCATTCATTCATAAATCATCAATATTTCATACATCCATTCGAATTCATCAAGATTACAAGAGTTTACAACAAGGTAGTGGGGAAATGGCACTGTTTCTTCATTATTGAGAAATAATACATGAGATTTATTGGCCTTTAAAAATGATATATATTTTTAAATTAAATAAAAGATAATCTATATCATAATACAAAATACTCAAGCAATAGAATCTCCCTCAAAGAGGTGAATAGCTCACCAAGTGCACCTCACTCCATAGAGCTGAAATATGGTGAGAAAACTTGGCATGGAAGGAAGAAAAAGATGAAATTGATGTTTCCATGAGCTTCTGTAGCTTTAATTTTTAACTTATGACTCCATTGAAGCTCCTTGAAATACCTGGGTGGCCTCTCCAAACACCAACTAGGATGGGAATCTTTCACCCTCGAAATTGGCTAAGGCATGAACTAGTCTCACTAGCTCTCTCTCTTCTCAATAGAAAATTTCACAAATGATCAAAAAGGTTCTTCTCATGGATGATGCCTCTATTTCATAAACATTATTTGTATTCTAAAGCTCCAAATCCATCCATAAACCAAATACAAATCGAATTGGTGTGGTTGCTCATGCTATGCCATGTGGCCTCTCTCTTCACCTTCCCTAGGGGGACTTAGACATGTTCGTGTGACTCGACCATGATGCCTAGCATGTTTATACATTGACACATATAATATAATAACCTCAATAGGCCTAAATTCCAAGACGACCACCTCAACTTTGGAGGTATGGAGTGAAAAACTCAGAAATTATTAGTCGTTTATTCAACAACCAATAATAACCAAGGGAAAAAACACCCTGGGCTGATCGGTTTGACAAATAAAGTCTAAGAGATCGATTCTTTTCCATACACTATCATGCTAGAAAATTTATTACAATTCCCCCATGGGGTATGAACATGTTATATAGTACAACAAAGCTCCCTAGAAGCAAGACTAAAGATTCTCTGAAGTTCGAGCAAGTTATCCTTGTCCGGTTCACCAGGCTCACTTGATAAAAAAACCACTAAGTACAACTTAGGTGGTAACATTCTAGTTCCAACTGTGAGACGTGTGCTCAATATGGTCTTTAAGGCAAGGAGAGGATATGAGAACCCCAGAATCTTTGGTTTATATACTCTGTAAAAACATCTCAACCTGACAAGAAAACCTCAGTAGCACAAGCTTTATATAAAAACCAAATGAACCATTAAGCTGAATTATTTAAACAGATTAAATGTATTTAACTAATGAAAAAAAAATTCTATTATAGATAAGTACAAAACATAAATGCAGAAAGTAAATGCTCTCTTTTAGGAGCTTATTTTCATACTCTAAGCATGATATAAAAAGGCTAGGTGTAATAAAAAATCCAATGTAACCACCTAAGCATTTTATTAACATAAAATGTATTTTCCTTGTCTTTGGTTACCAGCCAAAGTAAGCATACCTTATTAAGAAAATGCAAACCTGCATGATGATTCAGAATGTGCAATATGGATGGGAGATCATAGGCATGAATAATGTCATAAAGTTCTTCCCCAACTTGTATGTGCTCATGCGGGCTGCTTCTATCCATGACTGGATAGGACTGATATACCAATCAGAACGATGAGGCAGCCTGACTATATCATCATACTGACCACCAAGGCTTATCAAATGATAACTCATTGCACAAGCCCCAAGTAGTTCCAAATCATAAGGAACCTCTATATGTGAAAAAGATGGCTGAGACTGATAGTCCACTTACTACATCACGTCTGACTTTTCACAACAATGTTTCTCAATGTCTTCATTACTGATACCCCTGTGCTGCTCTGCATGATATGAATATGAATGATCACATGAAAATTCTGAATGCTCCTCTTCCATACTAAAGTTTTCCTAGGCATCCAGATCCATGCTCCCCTCTATGGATGTATCGTAGATTGGACTTCCACAAATTTTTGAATAGACACTCCCCTTGTTGGACATATCATGGGTGGGATTCTCCATAAGATTTTCATAATTTGGATTATCTATGAAATTCCAATAGTCATCACTCCCATCCATGTCATATGTGGGGGACTCTTCATCCATGGAATCATGATCTTGCCTATCCATGTCCTCCTTGTATTCATAACAATCTTCTTCAAAAAAAAAATTACATGGCAACAAACTTTCCAAACTGTTGCAGCTGCAACATTTTCCCAAAATTCAAAAAAAATTTGGGACCCTCCTTTTGCTTATATTGGTTTGATTTTCTTCTTTGATTTGATTTAATGCTTCTTTAGAAAGACTTTTTCTAATGCCTGAAATGATCCATTGTTTGTCTAAGCTTATCATTGCCTTTGAATGCGTTTTCAAGTGTTTGAGTCGGAAGTTTATTTACTTGCGCTCCCGCCATTGTGGAGAAGTAATAAGCTTTATCTTTGATATTTTCTCCAATGCTTTTTGTCTCAATCGGCTGAATTTTGGTTTCACATTGGAACATATTGTTACTACATTCTCTGCAGTTGCGGATGGTAGACTATGAAGCCCCCGATTATTGCATTGACTTTTCAGACCCCGCTTTGTTGTTTCATCGATACTTAAGTTTTGGGCTTCTGCCGTTGCAGCTGTAGCAAGCGCTATCTTTCCAGTCATTTAGTTGATTTTTTCTCTAATTTAGACCTTGCCTATTGCAGACTGTGATGTCCTTTATGTTTTCACCGTTGCGGCTCCTTATCCTCCCATCACTCCGACGTTTAGTCTTGCGAGCTTCGATGCGTTATTGACTTCTCTCGGATGTCCCGATGGTTCTCTTAGTTGTTTTTCCAACTGACGTTGCAGAAGGAGATGTTCTTGTGGCCTCCGATCCCTATGTTTCCACCGTCTAATTTTTTCCCCCGCCGCTTACGGTTGACCATTTATATATACGAGGTTGAGCACATCGATTATTCTATTGGTGTTTTGGACTATCGTGCACTGTCATTTTCGTGCGCTGTCATTCCGCTCGAGCTCGGTTGGACCCCCACTGTCGGTGTACCCTCATTCCCAGGTGGCTCAACCATGGGAGCTTAACAGTCCTCCTCCCGCCAATCGCACAGCAGTGCTAGGTAGGCTCTTGTATGCATTATCCCGTTCCGTTCAAGCGTTTTGATGATTGTTCCATGGTAAGGTTTTTCACGACCGTTTTCCTTGGTCCCCGTCGTTTACAAGTATATATAGTCGGGGAATGTAGCGTAACTTCCAGTGGGGGCGTTTTGTGTCCCACGGGGTAGTCTTTATCCGTGGCCATTATGTTTTTAGACCCTGTGCTTGGTGGTTGGGGAAATTGGTGCAAACGGCCATTATGCTGTCTGCACCAGTATGCCCCATCTGATGATAGGCCGTTCGGGGAAGGTTTTTCATGGCCCCCCTACGGAGTGTTGGATTGGTTGCCCCGCTCAGGTTTCCCTCCTCCTCAAAACGTGCCTTGTTTATCCCGCTATTTTGAAGTAACCTGTTTCACGGTCGGTTTCGAACCCGAGCCGGTCCGGGGAAGTGTAACACCGCACAGTATTAGACTGACCTTAGATGGCACATGGATAGTTTTTTCAGTTGAGGCACCCTGTTGAGTATCTTGAATAGGTGCCCCTGTCTTTCTACACAGTGCAGCAGTCATGGTGCCCACAGAGAGCCTGAGGTCTCTTCATTCTAATGTAGATTTTGTTTCCCACTTAAATTTTGTTAGTTGAGCCATTTTCAGTGGTAGACATAAGTATTTGTATGCACATATTTTCTTCATTTAATTGACTTCCATCTTGTTAAACAACGATGAGGTAAAACACTGTACATTGTTATCTCGATCTCTGCAACTTGTCCAGAAATGGCCTAATGATTGGAATTGTATACATTACAGGAAGATTTCAAACTCAAAATGTCGAAGTGTCAAAAGAAAAAGGCCCCTGTGGTCGAAGAGGATCTTGACATTGAAATTATCACCAAGACCGAATATATATATGAGGACACCAAGTGCATAACTGGTGTAGAGCCTGAGTATCAGTGGGGAGACATCTATAGGTTGATCACGCACCAAGAGGTGCCGGATATAGGCTTTGAGGAAGAAGGCATATATGCAAACATAGAAAGGTATTCACTAATGAATATTTCTACAAGACCAGAGCTCTTTCCATGCTCTAAAGTGATTGGGTGGATTCTTCCCTGGGAAGATGTAACCACTATGATCCTTGAGAATGTTGACAAACAAGGCTATGCTGCCTATAGCCCAGGATATGTAGCCTTGGCCTATCACCTGCCAGAAGCACAAATATTTTTGACTGAGGATTGGCTAAGAAACATCAGAATGGACCTCGTTGAGACCCTTAAGAGAATGCTGATGCCTGGAAGAAACTTTAGAACCAGGCCTATGGGAGAATATGACACCGCGAGCTTAAGGACCCCATACAAGTTCATTGCCTTAATGCTCAACAAAATTTTTGGAAGAGCGCATGGCAAAAGCTTCAAATTGGAGTGGATGCCAATTAATTTTTATGTTGCGACACAGGGGACCATTTTCAACTGGGCCAACATAGTGTCAAATAGTATTTTAGCCTGCTTGGCCTTAGCCTTGGGAGGAGTGTCCCAAAAGAGGTCAGAATTTTACATGAGCTCAATACTTGTTGACTACATACTATGCAATCAACCTTTCCCCGGCCTATGGTGCATCTGGGACAGGGAAAGGATGCATGTTTACTCCGCATACAAGCCACTATGGACTCACAAGTACCACAATCATTATAGGGAGGTCTGTGAACATTTTATCATGCCATTGTATACTCTTATTTTCCTGAAAGAGTGCGACTGCATGTCTGAGGAGGCACTGCAAGTGATCGAGGAATATGCTGATTATTACCTGACTGAGGAGGGGCTCTATTTCAAAATGTTTGGAGGATCAAGAGCACCCTCCCTACTACCCAAATATGCCACAGACTATATAGTTCATAAAGAGGCCGTTAGGAAAGTCTTCCTAGATGGCATAGGAAGCTTTTTATTTGAGCACAAGAAGGTCGCATATCCTCCTTTGCCGTTCAGGTTGGGGAGTTATAAGTTTACCAGAGTGAAGAAGGCAGATGAATTTATGGAGGAATTGGAAAAGTTTCATTTTGGTGAAATTCCCTTCCACAGGAATGACTCCCACATCAAAGTGGTTGAACATTGCAAAGAGAACAATGTACATTTCGAATACACTCACCATTGGGACAGGGAAGAGTCCATCTTCCGCAATGCATTGAACATAACAGCCCTGAGGAAAAAATTCAAAAAGAAGATCTCAAAGGCTGAATTGGAGGTTATCCAAGTAGAAAGAAGATCTATGGAGACTTCCTAGGAGTGTCTCGAGAGAATACAACAATAATATCAAGAACTGAGGGCAGAAAAGGAGCAGTTGCAAGGAAAGATAGAATATCTAGAGCTGCAAAAGACCACCTTGGAGGCGAATGAGAGGCAATATCGAGAACAAGAGACAAATCTTCAAGAGAAGGTTACCTCTCTGACAATAGCTTTGAAGGAATCCAAAGAGCAACAGGTTAACCTCCAGCCTTTGAAAGATCATGTCCTGGCACAGAAAGCCAAGATGCTGCAATTGCAAATGACCATAGAAGAAGAAAGATGCAAGGTTTTGCAAATAGATGGTCGGTTGGAGGAGATTTTGGAGACCTCCTCGTATTTTGTTGATAGATCTCAGGACATCCTGGAAGTCGTGACAGCAAATATGGAAAGGATAGAGGACAATGAAGAAGTTCCTGTAGAGCTGCCCTCGAAAGATCGACCGACCCTTAAGCAGGATTACGACTTACTGGAGTTTGCTATTAATACAGCTCAAGAATTTAAAAAGGCTATTAGAAATACGAAAGGAGCATGCACAGAGTTTTTTAGAAGGCTCCTGCTTACCTATAACCGATGCCAAGTAGAAGCTGAGCAGAGACTGGATGCTTTTCCGGACCACAACTTGTTTGTGGAAATCTTACAGAAAAGGTATCAAGAAGAGGAGAGCAAAATACAGCACATTAAATCTCTCGATGACCAGACCTTAAGGAATGAGGTAGATCATTCCGTAGTCAGTGCGCAGCTGTTAGAAGATCAGCTTCATTTGAGTGCAGCCAGGATTGAAGCTATCAAGAACCAGGCTGCAAAGTTCGAGATTAATATTTGTTTTTTGGAACCTTCTGAGTTTGAAGGCCTTGCCTCAGAGGCTTTAGCTTGGAAGAAATTTCTAAATGCTCAAGCAGGACCCTCCTCGTGAATATTGGGTCATTTTTTGTAATATGTTGTAATTTTGTAAGCACTTAGTGAAAACAAAGTCTTGGAAGGTGAAAAGTTGGGGAGCCCAAGAGTTATTCGTAGGCAGCCCAACAATCTTATTCTTTTTGTATAAATGTAAAGGACTTAGAAGAACAAGGGGATTTTTCCCAGTAAGACAAGAAAAGAGCTATTGTAAGAAGAACTACCTTTTTTTGCAATAAAGAATTATTGTTTGCCTGTCGGAGAAATTTTGGTGGGACATTCAAATGTTATGCTATGGATTGGTGGAAGATGAACTATTTCATTTTCCAAATTTTGGTCCATTAACTGTGAGATCGTTCTAAATCTTAGGGCTATGTTCTTGTTTGAATGATTTCTGGTTATTCTTTGAAATTACCACCATGAGTAATGAATGCTGTCAATAAGCAATTGGCTATCTGATTGTTAAACATCTTTAATTGTTCATGTGTTGATTGGAAGAAATATCAGCTATCTATAATTTCTCTTTATAATGCATGTACAATATACATTACTCATTGATAAGTTACATTTCAGCTCCCTGGGATAGATAGATAGTTAGATTTGCTTTATTTCTGTGTGTGATTTAGATGCTTGAGAGTTCTAAGACAAAAGGTAAGAACCTGCGCATCACTTTGTGACTACTCCTTGCATCCTTTATCACCTTGCATGTTAATTAGGCACGTGCATATCATACTTTAAGTCAAAATGCAAAAATATATACGGTGGACTGGACTGCAACTGGTAAACCCTTTTATTTTTGTTACTTGACCTATGGTAGCCGGACCGCAAACCGGACGGATTCCCTACACCAAACAGTCATGGGCTAGTTGGGAACGTTGACTGGGGAGAATCCCTTGTTGTTGCCGCCTACAATTTTCCAAGCCTCAATAGTTTCTGGCGCTAGAAGGAGGGCCGCCAATGCATGGCTGGCTGAGGAAACCTATTTTCCCAAGATTACCCCACCAGCAAAATTTTTGGAAGCTTTTGGAAGAACTTGTAGAGGCAGACTTACAGGTTTTGGTTCCACCTTTGAAGCAAGTAAGCCCGGTTTCACTTGACGATGTCCCTTGCTCAAGCTCCTGTCCTTTTACCTTCACTGATGGCTGGCATAAATGTGAATCATCCCAACCCACCACCGGCTTGGAGAGCTAGACCACCTTTGAACCTAACACCTCCGTTACACAACCTACCTCAAGCTTTTGGGAAGCTGTTGCCTAGGTTTGATCCCGATGAAAAGATTGCTGTAAATGACCACTTGCAAAGTTTCTATTTAGCAATAGAAGGACTAAGGCCTGGGGAGTATGAGGATGTTGTCTGTAGATTATTCCCGCATACCCTTAAAGGGACAGCAGCATCTTGCTATTTTGGTTTGCCTGCAAACTCTATTCCTGATTGGGACACCTTCGAAAGGATTTTCAGAAGTAAATACGCAACCCAAAAGACACATGCATCACTAATGAAAGGTCTTGGTTTTTTAAAAGAAGAGAAAGATGAGAAGGTGCATCATTTTACTCAAATATTTTCAACATACCTAAATAAATTTTCTGAAACTGACAGACCCTCAGACAGGGTCCTAATTGAATATTATGCCTCAGCCCTAGGACCTAAACTGGCCATGTTTGCCAAAATGAAGGCTCGACCTACGTTGGCAGAGACTTATGAAGAAGCAGAGAGGGTAGAGGCTGAAAAGGAAAGTATAGAAGATTATCTCGAGTTACCTAGAGAAAAGACCGCAGGGAGAAGAGCCTTATTGCTGTCTAAACCTAAAGAGGAGAAAACACATGATTTTGAGGGAATGTTAAAAATGATTAAAAAACTCTCCAACTAAATAATAGATCTGGAGAAAGAAAGGGAAGTTCAGAAAACTTATAAACCCTACTCCCAAAAAAGGGAGGATAACAACCAATTGAAGATCCCTCCACCCAATTTAGCATCAATGAACATAACGGAGGTAGGGGGGGATAATTTCTGTACTTTTCACCAACAACCTCATTCTTAAAAGAAGTGTCCTCAATGGTTAAATTTGATGACATTGGTAATGAATCAGCTGTTGGACTCTAAATTGACTAAGGACAGTGGTAAAGAAGAAAAGAATAACAAGACCATATAGGAACAAGATAATGATACCATGTTTTTTTGGGATGGTGTCTCACTGTTTGACACATAAGAGAGCACTCTTAATTCTGAATACACACCAACAACAACAAAAGATATGGACCTGATGATTAAAGACAATGCAATAATTTCGAAGATTAAGAAATTGCAAAAGAATGTCAAGAGACAGATCGATGACAATGTTGAAGATAGAACTATTGTCAACCAGGAAACAGAGCCAATCAATGAGCCGATTAAACTTGTGGAAGGACAAGTAGATGTTAATGAAGGAAACACTGAAAAAATTGAGGAGCCTAAAAAGGATGTACCCACTAAAAACCAACCGGGGGAAGAAGACATCGAACCAAGTTGGGAAGAGAAGGCTAAAACCCCACCTTTTCTTTTGACTCTAGAAATGTTGAATCATAACATGCATAATTGCTTGGTAGATTCTGGATCATCCATAAATGTTATGCCTCTTGAAGTCTGCAAAAATATTAATGGGAAACCAAATCCTACAGCCTCGGAAGTAATGCAGTTGGACAGAACAAATGTCAAAGTAGTAGGAGAAATGAAGAATGTTCTCATACGATTATCTGCAAATAACAAGATTTGTCAATTTATTGACATTATGGTGGCTGACATACCGGATGGATATGGGCTTATTCTGAACCGAGATTGGTCTGCCAGGTTAAAGGGTTATTTTGCTTTAGACTGGTCTCATTTATGGTTACCTCATAAGGTTACCCCAAATCAGATTAAAATTTTGAGAGAACCTTACATGAAACATACTATAACAAAGCTGGGGGAAGGAAATGAATCTGTTGATTCTGTCTTGGGAAATTATCTAACAGAGCTTGAACTAAGATATCATGCCACAGGAAAAGCCAGTTCTATGATTGACACTCAGCCTGAGCTCCTTCAACTTCCTCAGGCTGATAAGGATGACTATAGACTAGTAGACATGGTTTCAATTTCAAAAATAACACAATTAGACCATGGATAGGTTTTGGTCTACACTACAGCCTAGCTCTCTAATTTGTTAGATTGAAGAATTTTTAAGGGTGGGCACACAATTTTCTTTTTCATTTTGTACATAAATAAATTGATGTTGTTTTCTTTTGGTTTAATGCTTTGATGCTAGTTATTTTGGTTTTGAATAAAGAGGCAAACTTTTGGTTGCAATGGAAACACCAGGGTTCTAAATTAGCTGAAATCTTGGGCAAGAGACTCTGCGTTTAACCAATAGAATGTCTTCTAGTAGGAAGTGTTCCTAATTGGCCATGCACTCACTGAATTCCTACTTAACCCCCTATAAACAACTCAGAATTAAGATGTCTGGAATACTATTTCGAGGCTCCATCCATTTCACATCTAAAATGTCCAAGGGAGTGATAGCAAAGGACCCGTGGAAAGGAAGCAAGGTAAATAGTTTACTATATATAAATGATTCCATGCCATGATTTCAGAAAGCCTAAAGGCTATCAAGAGTCAAAAATCCTTAAATAAACAACGCATATCAAAGCATAATATCAAAATTATGAATTTCAAATTGCCAAAAGTTCCTCTCCGTCCGTGAGATGAAAAGTAAATTCTTCTCTCACACAAAAGGACACTATGGATAGAGGAGCCTGAATAAAATTCAGAAAGAAAGGCAGATGGAGGACTCAAAAGAAATAAAGTTCAAATGGCACAAAAGTGCAATTGGCATGGGAATGAGGAACAAAAGAATAGTGTTGTTTACAATATGTTACAATCCTGTGGTGTCTGAGCTAGAAACTACCTAAGGATAGGGATAAAATAAATCTCACTTATTAGGCCTCAAAAGAGTTATTCAGACTTGCAAATATTTTGAATGTTCTCACTACCCGAAGAATGGACTGCTTCTCAATGATTTAAATGCATGGATTTACCAGCTTAGGAATACAAGCATCTAGAAGAATTTAACTTTTGAGCTAGACAGTCTTTTACTAGGAAGAAGTTAAGTAAAAAATCTGGGGTTCACCAGGTAGTCACCAATTGTTGCAGCTACAACATTTTCCCAAAATTCAAAAAAATTTGGGACCCTCCTTTTGCTTATATTGGTTTGATTTTCTTCTTTGATTTGATTTAATGATTCTTCAGAAAGACTTTTCCTAATGCCTGAAATGATCCACTGTTTGTTTAAGCTTATCATTACCTTCGAATGCATTTTCAACTGTTTGAGTCGGAAGTTTATTTACTTGCGCTCCCGCCATTGCGGAGAAGTAATAAGCTTTATCTTTGATATTTTCTCCGATGCTTTTTGTCTCAATTGGCTGACTTTTGGTTTCACGTCGGAACATATTGTTACTACATTCTCCATAGTTGCGGACGGCAGACTACGAAGCCCCCCGATTATTGCATTGACTTTTCAGACCCCGCTTTGTTGTTTCGTCGATCCTTAAGTTTTGGGCTTCCGCCGTTGTGGCTGTAGCAAGCGCTGTCTTTCCGGTCATTTAGTTGATTTTTTCTCCGATTTAGATCTTGCCTATTGTGGACTATGATGTCCTTTATGTTTCCTCCGTTGCGGCTCCTTATCCTCCCATCGCTCCGACGTTTAGTCTTGCGAGCTCCGATGCATTATTGACTTCTCTAGGATGTCCCGATGGTTCTCTTAGTTTTTTTTCCAACCGACGTTGCGGAAGGAGATGTTCTTGTGGCCTCCGATCCTTGTGTTTCCGCTGTCTGATTTTTTCCCCCGCTGCTTACGATTGACCATTTATATATACGGGGTCGAGCACGTCGATTATTCTATTGTTGTTTTGGACTATCATGCACTCTCATTTTCGTGTGCTGTCATTCCGTTCGAGCTCGGTCGGACCCCCGCTGTCGGTGTACCCTTGTTCCCAGGTGGCTCAACCGTGGGAGCTTAACAGTCCTCCTCCCTCCAATCGCGCAGCAGTGCCAGGTAGGCTCTTGTATGCATTATCCCATTCCGTTCAAGCACTTTGATGATTGTTCCACGGTTAGGTTTTTCACGACCATTTTCCTTGGTCCCCGTCGTTTACAAGTATATATAGTCGGGGCATGTACCGTAACTTCCAGTGGGGGTGTTTTGTGGCCCACGGGGTAGTTTTTATCCGCGGCCATTATGTTTTTAGACCATGCGCTTGGTGGTTGGGGAAATTGGTGCAAAAGGTCGTTATGCTATCTGCACCAGTATGCCCCGTCTGATGATAGGCCGTTCGAGGAAGGTTTTTCATGGCCCCCCTGTGGAGTGTTGGATTGGTTTCCCCGCTTAGGTTGCCCTCCTCCTCAAAACGTGTCGCGTTTATCCCGCTATTTTGAAGCAACCCGTTTCATGGTCGGTTTCGAACCCGAGCCTGTCCGGGGAAGTCTAACACCACACAGTATTAGACTGACCTTAGATGGCACATGGATAGTTTTTTTAGTTGAGGCACCCCATTGAGTATCTTGAATAGGTTCCCCTGTCGTTCTACGCAGCGTAGCAATCATGGTGCCCACAGAGAGCCCGAGGTCTCTTCATTCTAATGTAGATTTTGTTTCCCACTTAAATTTTGTTAGTTGAGCCATTTTCAGTGGTAGACATAAGTATTTGCATGCACATATTTGCTTCATTTAATTGACTTTCGTCATGTTAAACATTGATGAGGTAAAAAACTGTACATTGTTATCTCGGTCTCTGCAACTTTTCCAGAAATGGCCTAATGATTGCAATTGTATACGTTACAGGAAGATTCTGAACTCAAAATGTCAAAGCGTCAAAAGAAAAAGTTCCCTGTGGTCGAAGAGGATTCTAACGTTGAAATTATCACCAAGACCAAATATATATATGAGGACACCAAGTGCATAACTGGTGTAGAGCCTGAGTATCAATGGGGAGACATCTACAGGTTGATCACGCACCAAGAGGTGCCGGATATAGGCTTTGAGGAAGAAGGCATATACGCAAACATAGAAAGGTCTTCACTGATGAAGATTGCTACAAGACCAGAGCTCTTTCCATGCTCTGAAGTGATTGGGTGGATTCTGCCCTGGGTAGATGTAACCACTATGATCCTTGAGAATGTTGACAAACAAGGCTATGCTGCCTATAGCCCAAGATATGTAGCCTTGGCCTATCACCTGCCAGAAGCACAAATATTTTTTACTGAGGATTGGCTGAGAAACATCAGAATGGACCTCGTTGAGACCCTTAAGAGAATGTTGATGCCTGGAAGAAACTTTAGAACCAGGCCTACGAGAGAATATGACACTGCGAGCTTAAGGACCCCGTACAGGTTCATTGCCTTAATGCTCAACAGAATTTTTGGAAGAGCTCATGGAAAAAGCTTCAAATTGGAGTGGATTCCAATTATTTTTTATGTTGCGACAGAGGGGACCATTTTCAACTAGGCCAACATAGTGTCAAATATTCTTTCAGCCTGCTTGGCCTCAGCCTTGGGAGGAGTGTCCCAAAAGAGGTCAGAATTTTACATGAGCTCAATACTCATTTACTGCATACTATGCAATCTACCTTTCCCCGGCCTAAGGTGCATCTGGGACAAGGAAAGGATGCATGTTTACTCCGCATACAAGCCATTGTGGGCTCACAAGTACCACAGTCATTACAGGAAGGTCTATGAACATTTTATCATGCCATTGTATACTCTTATTTTCCTGAAAGAGTGTGACTGCATATCTGAGGAGGCACTACAAGTGATCGAGGAATATGCTGATTATTACCTGACTGAGGAGGGGCTCTATTTCAGAATGTTTGGAGGCTCAAGAGCACCCTCCATACTGCCCAAATATGCCATAGACTATATAGTTCATAAAGAGGTTGTTAGGCAAGTCTTCCTGGATGGCATAGGAAGCTTTTTATTTGAGCACAAGAAGGATGCATATCCTCCTTTGCCATTCAGGTTGGGGAGTTATAAGTTTACCAGAGTGAAGAAGGTAGATAAATTTGTGGAGGAATTGGAAAAGTTTCATTTTGGTGAAATGCCCTTCCACAAGAATGACTCCCATAGCAAAGTGGTTGAACACTGCAAAGAGAACAATGTACATTTCAAATACACTCACCATTGGGACAGGGAAGAGTCCGTCTTCCGCAGTGCATTGAACATAACAGCCCTGAGGAAAAGATTCAAAAACAAGATCTCCACCAAAGGTGGAAAGGGGCAGGATGAACAAGCAAAGGCCGATGAAGAAGCCAACAGAAGAAATGAAGAATCCCAAAGCTTAGCCCAAGAAGCCGACGGGTGGCTGAAAGGGGAAGAAGAAGAGAAAAGAAGAGCTACACAAGAGGCAGATAGAAAAGAAGAAGAAGATGCCAGACTTGAAGAAGAAGAAAGAAAAAGGAAGCTAGATGAGGAGCTTCAGAAACAGGAGGCGGAGAGGATGAAGTTGACCCAGACAACGATAGAACAATCAGCCTCTAACATAGCTGACATTCAGACCCAGGATGTGGAGAACCCAGATGTTCAGGACCCAGAAGTACCTGTTGCCAGTGCACCTGGACAGTCTATGGTCCCCACACTTAGAATGGTCCCCTTTGAACAGAAGATAGGGGAAGAAGTCCCTGATTTTAATACTATCTTCTATGACAAGGAAATAAAAAGGATAGTGAAAAGAATGGGAAAGAAGGTTGAAATAGGAGGTCTGTCCGGGAAGATGATAACTGATACGACCATTGTACACGGAACAGACTGAGATCCCAGATTCACTATTAGAGCAGGCGCTGCATTGATCCATGCTTCGGAGGACAATGTAGATAAGATAATGACAGATCTGGAGCAAACTAAGAAGTCTTCTTCTCAACTGAAAGACACATTAAGAAAGGAAAGAGAAGAAAACAACAAGTTGAAGAGAAAATTTGAAGACGTGCAAAAAGAAATAAAGTCTTCAAAGGCTGAATTGCAGGTTCTCCAAGCAGAAAGAAGATCTATGGAGACTTCCCAGGAGTGTCTCAAGAGAATACAACAAGAATATCAAGAACTGAGGGCAGAAAAGGAGCAGCTGCAAGGAAAGATAGAAGATCTAGAGCTGCAAAAGACCACCTTGGAGGCGAATGAGAGGCAATCTTGAGAACAAGAGACAAAGCTTCAAGAGCAGGTTACCTCTCTGACAACAGCTTTGAAGGAAGCCAAAGAGTAACAAGTTAACCTCCAGCCTTTCAAAGATCATGTCCTGGCACAGAAAGGCAAGATGTTGCAGTTGCAAACGGCCATAGAAGAAGAAAGATGCAAGGTTTTGCAAATAGATGGTCGGTTGGAGGAGATTTTGGAGACCTCCTCGTATTTTGTTGATAGATCTCAGGACATCCTGGAAGTCCTGACAGCAAGGATGGCAAGGCTAGTGGACAATGAAGAAGTTCCTGCAGAGCTTCCCTCGAAAGATCGACCGACCCTTAAGCAGGATTACGACTTACTGGAGTTTGCTATTAATACAGCTCAAGAATTCAAAAAGGCTGTTAGAAAGATGAAAGGAGCATGCACAGATTTTTTCAGAAGGCTCCTGATTACCTATAATCAGTGCCAAGTAGAAGCTGAGTAGATACTGGATGCTTTTCCGGACCACAACTTGTTTGTGGAAATCTTGCAGAAAAGGTAGCAAGAAGAGGAGAGCAAAATACAGCACATTAAATCTCTCGATGACCAGACCTTAAGGAATGAGGTAGATCATTTTGCAGTTAGTGTGCAGCTGTTAGAAGATCAACTTCGTTTGAGTGCAGCCAGGATTGAAGCTATCAAGAACCAGGCTGCAAAGTTCAAGATTAATATTCTTTTTTTGGAAGCTTCTGAGTTTGAAGGCCTTGCCTCATAGGCTTTAGCTTGGAAGAAATTTCTAAATGCTCAAGTAGGACCCTCCTTGTGAATATTGGGTCATTTTTTGTAATATTTTGTAATTTTGTAAGCACTTAGTGAAAACGAAGTCTTGGAAGGAGAAAAGTTGGGGAGCCCAAGAGTTATTCGTAGGAAGCGCAACAGTCTTATTCTTTTTGTATAAATGTAAAGGACTTAGAAGAACAAGGGGCTTTTTCCCAGTAAGACAAGAAAAGAGCTATTGTAAGAAGAACTACTTTTTTTTGCAATAAAGAATTATTGTTTGCCTGTCGGAGAAAGTTTGGTGGGACATTCAAATGTTATGCTGTGGATTGGTGGAAGATGAACTATTTCATTTTCCAGCTTTTGGTCCATTAACTGTGAGATCGTTCTAACTCTTAGGGCCTATGTTCTTGTTTGAATGATTTCTGGTTATTCTCTGAAATTACCACCATGAGTAATGAATGTTGTCAATAAGCAATTGGATATATGATTGTTAAACATCTTTAATCATCCATGTGTTGATTGGAAGAAATACCAGCTATCTATAATTTCTCTTTATAATGCATGTACAATATGCATTACTCATTGATAATTTACATTTCAACTCCCTGGGGATAGATAGATAGTTAGATTTACTTTATTCCTGTGTGTGATTTAGATGCTTGAGATTTCTAAAATGAAAGGTAAGAACCTGCACATCACTTTGTGACTACTCCTTGCATCCTTTATCACCCTGCATGTTAATTAGGCATGTGCATATCATACTTTAAGTCAAAATACAAAAATATATACGGTGGACCGGGCCGCAACCGGTAAACCCTTTTAGTTTTGTTACTTGACCTATGGTAGCCAGACCACAAACCGGACGGATTCCCTACACCAAACAGTCACGGGCTAGTTGGGAACGTTGACTACGGAGAATCCCTTGTTGTTGCCGCCTGCGATTTTCCAGGCCTCAACACAAACCTTCATCAACATGAGGAGAACAAGGTCTAGTGTCACGACACACCATACTGAACTTATCATAAGTTTCTTTATAGGCTCTGATTATGATATCATGAAGAGGATCTTCAATATTATCTTCAATCAAGGAAACATTTTGGACATGTTCAATGGGATCACTTGGGATGCGTTGCTCAGTGGGTTTCTCTAGAGGGATTTCTGGAAAAATATCAGCATTGCAACACACTTGAGAATATCTCAAATTTTCAATGTTTTCAGCTATGGTGACATGAGGAGAGTCTTCAACAATGTGTTCCATCATGGGCTCCTCCTGAAGCTCTTCAATAGGATCATCCTAGATTTTCCCTTCCTCGAAATCTTGTTGTGTATTGGGAGATAACTCATATTCTTTAATAAGCTACTTAATTACTTCCTTTCTTGAATAACTATGAGGAAACTCTTTTATGGGAGTATCATGGACCTCCTCTTCACTTAAATGTTCAAGAAGTGATTCCAAGTATTCAATACTTTGTATCATGGAAAAAGTTCCATCATATGTTTCCATGTGATACTCTGTCCCAGATAGGTAGAAGGTATAGATCTTTTCAAGAAACTTTTTCAAACCATTCATACTACCCCTACCATCATGCCACTGCTCTAAAAACATCCAAAGGAAGCTTGGAAAAGAAGTTATACATTTATTAGGAAGGCCCTGATAGAACCAACAACAGGCCTCACCCCAAAAAGTATCAGCAAACATTTCCATCATATTGTCTTCATGAAGAATATTGAAGTTAGCCATCAACTGAAGGAAATATTTGACATGCCAGATGGTCGAATCACCATAATTTCAATGAAAAAATGGAAGCCATTTATATGCATCCCCCACACCATTGCAAGACTTAGGAAAACCCAGGATGTTTGAGAAATCGATAGGCGTAAAAATTCCAGTTATCTGGACACCATATTTCTCCTTTACTTCATCCATATCAAAAATTAATAGTATGCATTCAATATAACCATTAAACCTTGTACTGAAAAGGTGGACCCGTCAAGTGATGAGCTTTAAAGGTTTTAACATGTCGCATGGGCTCATCTACATACAACAAAACTTCACAAGTTTATGAGATAACAGGGTTTTATCTATTCAATGGAGTCACCATGTGAAAAAGAAAAATAAGCATTTATAAATTTTCACGAAAATTATTTTTTTCTTTTCTTTGTAAAAATAAAAACTGGAAAAAAGTCAATGGAGTTGCCAGATGCAAATTAAAGATCTACTCTAAACATTCATCAAACAAAGGAAAAACAAAAAGGAAGAAAACAAAATTCGTACTCCGGGAATAAAAAGATTTATCCCCGGCAACGACGCCAAAAAGTGTTTCCTCTTTTCACACACTTGGGTTACGTGGCAGAAATCTTCAAGCCACTCAGTGTGTCCCTGGGGGCAAGTCACGATTCAAGGCTGTCACCTTGTTCTTGACTCCTCCATTTACG
>LPNX010581855.1:78430-165144 GCA_001517045.1 Pseudotsuga menziesii | reverse complement strand
ATATATATATAGAAAGAAAGAAAATAGCCAATGCCTTAAAATGGAGTCAAAATATAATCAATGTACTTGCATGTGCTTGGAGTGAATGTTTTGTGGTTGCCTCTTGGTACGTTTTAAGTTAATGTGAAATATGAGTTGATTAAAATTAGGCGAAGGGGTGGACTCCATATATACCCGACAGTACTTGGAGTATGTCCAAAACTAAACCTTCATGGCTACTTGCAAGGAATATGTGGGCTGAATGGAGTCTCTGAGGCTATTGTTCATAATGCACCCACAGGTGTAACAGAGATCGACACCCCTAGGTCCCTTTTCAGGAGTTCCCGCTTCCTTTGGGTATTTTGCCACCGTAATGGTTTGATCGAGGTGTTGGATTTTCATCTGATGGTTTTTCAATTTGGGAGAGTGAATCCTAATTATTCTAGTCACTCAAGTGCTTTTTATGCAACTTGACTGATCGGACGAACCGTAGCCAAATGCAGAGCATACACACCGGAGTCTTGTCAATTTTAGTAAATTTTAAGATAGGTGTTCTTATTAAAAAGAAAACCCTCCAGGAACCTCTTTCGATCCAAGTGGATATCAATTAGGGAATCAAGGAGGGGTTAATTTTAGTATAGCTGATGAAATAGTTGATGAAAAAGAAAATAAAGATACTCAATGCCGGTTTTCTAATTAGTCCTACCACGCATCTTTTTCCCCTTTCAGGTCAATCGAGAAGTCGTGGGATAAGTATTAAAATTACTTTGAAACCTTAGATATGGAATATGGAAATGATCATAAATCAAAGTATACTACCCTACAAATTAGAACTACTCTATATTAAAAAAGGATAAACGAAAAGCAAAAAAAGACACGGACGCAAATCCCCCCAGGGGGGATGGTGAATAGGCTTGAAAGAGCCTATTCGAAAAGAACTTTTGTTTTTATTAGCAACGATTTACAATATCAGAAAATTGAAGTTGATGCACTTTGGTCCTTGTTATCTGGGATCCAAAGGCTTACAACAAGCTTGTAACAAGCTAAAACCAAAACACGGCGGTGGGGGAAGCTTCCGGGAAGCTCTGGTTCATCCAAGAGTTGGAAAATGGGAAGATCCTCCTTCTCTTTTTTGTTAGACCTAATAAAAAACAGAGAGAAATTAAAATCAAATGTGCCCAAACACACTTTAAAATTGTTTTGGGTCACCACACTATTTACCGAAAAAAGCTAAGTAAAAAATTGTTAAAAGGGGCTAATCTAGTTTTGCAAAAAGGAACCAAGGAAAGCAAGCTTTCCTTGGGATATTGGATTGTTGTTTGGGAAGCCAAAGAGATATGCACTTTTCTTGCAGAATTTAAATCTTTGAAGAACGAAAAAAGAAACTACCTTATGAGCAAGCTTTAGATCTATGCTTTAGCTACTTGCAAAAAAGGAAATTCCTACACCTAGATCTATCTTTATGAAATGATATTCTTTATAAAATTATAGATATATGCAGAAAGAATCTTATAAACTAGATCTAAACAATATATATTCAATTCTTAGAACTATATCTGATCATAAGAGGAAGAGACAGGTAACCGAAAGATTGATTTTAATAGAAAGGAGGAAGAGAAGGGGAAAGGCCCGTTGTTGGATGGATCTGCAATGGAAACTTGTTAGTGGAATGCATAGGGGAAATGCCTTCACAAATTTTTTGGATGTACAGTGGAGTCAAACTAGATGCATAGCTCATCTAATCCTTTCTACTTGAAAGCTAAACATACAATCCTGCACGAAACCTCATGAGATCTGGATATATATATATGAAAAAGAGACAAGAATTACATGCAAATAAACTTACTAAGCATGTATAATCTAGATCTTCAAACATATATGCTATGAGATATAATAAAAAAACAAGTAACCTTACTTGCCCAACTATACTCCTATTGATTCAGCTGAATCATTCAAGCCAGACAGGGTTCAAAAGTAGAAATTGAGAGAAAAGTTGGCAACATCAATAGCCGTAAGACAATGCTTAATCCACACACATGAGAGCATTACACCATTTGGCCTCCAAAGCTTCTTTATTCAGAAAATCAAAAGATTACAACACTATTACAATAGCAATCCCTTCAATCCAACTCTAACTAGCTTGGAAGAGGCAGCTTGTTCTTTTATTTATACAAAAACCAGGAGATCTAGCCCAGGGGGTTGCAAATCCCAAGGAGACAGATCACTGCAGCTGAGGGAGAGTCCATCAATGCGGATCTGAAGATGAACTGATCCTACTTGTCAACTGGGGGGCTGATTGAGTTGAAACATCAACCCATAAACTGACACATCAGTCCATAGAGCTTCCAGGAGAGCCCACACATGTGGAGGAGAGAGAGAGGGTGAAATTCCCCATAAACGCTACTAAAGATCAACTCTGGATCTGATTTGATCACCTGCTTCATTCAAGGATTTTTCAGATCCAGTCAATCTGGTTCAGATCTGACTGAGTTCAATCAAATCGGTTGAGAATTCCTTGATCAAGGATTATGGATTTGCTCCATTATTCATCAATTTATTAATTAAAATAATCAATAATTGATTTTTTGGGGCTTTCTGACCTGAGTGATGGAAAATCACTCAAAACTAGGAAATAGTGGGTCAATGGGTTTACATGGTGCTCTTAGCTTGAAAATGAGCACCTACATGACTGAAACTGATTATTTGGCCCACTTTTATTATAAAATCAAATTTTCCAATTAAACTATTAAAAAATAGCCTAAGTTTTGGAAAAATTAAATTTTAATAAAAAACACTGAAAAAAATTAAAAAATTAAAAAAATGAAAAAACCTAGGGGGACTTAGACATGTTCATATGACTCGACCATGATGCCTAGAAAGTTTATACATTGACACATAGAATCTAATAACCTCAACAGGCCTAAATGCCAAGCCAACCACCCCAACTTTGGAGGTATGGAGTGAAAAACTCATAAATTATTAGTCGTTTATTCAACAACCAATAATAACCAAGGGAAAAAACACCCTGGGATGATCAGTTTGACAAATAAATTCTAAGAGACCGAGTCTTTTCTAGACACTATCATGCTAGAACATTTTTTACAATTTCCCCATGGGGTATGAACATGTTATATAGTACAACAAAGCTCCCCAGAAGCAAGATTGAAGGTTATTTGAAGTCCGAACAAGTTATCCTTATCCGGTTCACCAGGATCACTTGATAAAAAACCACTAAGTACAACTTAGGTGGTAACACTCTGGCTCCAACTATGGGACGTGTGCTCGATCTGGTCTTTAAGGCAAGGAGAGAATGCGAGAACACCAGAATCTCTGGTTTATATACCCTGTAAAAAATATCAACCTGACAAGAAAACCTCAGTCTCACAAGATTTATATAAAAACCAAATGAACCATTAAGCTGAATTATTTAAACAAAATAAATGTAATTAACTAATGAAAAAAAAGTTCTATTATAGCTAAGTACAAAACATAAATGCAGAAAATAAATGCTCTCTTTTAGGAGCTTATTTTCAGACTCTAAGCATGATATAAAAAGGTTAGGTGTAATAAAAAATCCAATGTAACCACCTAAGCATTTTATTAACATAAAAAAAAATTTCCTTGTCTTTGGTTACCAGCCAACGTAAGGATACCTTATTCAGAAAATGCAAACCTGCGTGATGATTCAGAATGGGCAGGATGGATGGGAGATCATAGGCATGAATAATGTCATTAAAATTCTTCCCCAACTTGTATGTGCTCATGCAGGATGCTTCTATCCATGACTGGATAGGACTGATATACCAATCATAACGATGAGGCAGACTGACTATATCATCATACTGATTACCAGGCCTTATAAAATGATAACTCGTTACACAAGTCCCAAGTAGATCCAAATCATAAGGAACCTCTATATGTGAAAAAGATGGTTGAGACTGATATTCCACTACCTGCATCACATATGACTTTTCACAACACTATTTCTCAATGTCTTGATTACAGATACCCCTGTGCTGCTCTGCATGATATGGATCTGAATGATCACGTGAAAATTCTGAATGCTCCTCTTTCATACTAAAGTTTTCCCAGGCGTCTAGATCCATGCTCCCCTTTATGGACGTATCATAGATTGGACTTCCACAAATTTTTTAATAGACACTCCCCTTGTTGGACATATCATGGATGGGATTCTCCATAATATTTTCACAATTTGGATTATCTATGAAATTCCAATAGTCATCACTCCCATCCATGTCATATGTGGGGGACTCTTCATCCATGGCATCATGATCCTGCCTATCTAAGTCCTCCTTGTATTCATAACAATATTCTTCAGAAAAAAACTTACAAGGTAATAAAATTTCCAAACCTTCATCAACATGAGGAGAATAAGGTCTAGTGTCACCACACACCATACTGATCTTATCATAAGTTTCTTTATAGGCTTCTGTTATGATATCATGAAGAAGATCTTCAATATTATCTTCAATCAAGGAAAATTTTTGGACATGTTCAATGGGATCACTTGGGATGTGTTGCTCAGTGGGTTTCTCTAAAGGGATTTCTGGAAAAATATCAGCATGCAACACACTTGACAATATCTCAAATTTTCAATGTTTTCAGCTATGGTGACATGAGGAGAGTCTTCAACAATGTGTTCCATCATGGGCTCCTCTTGAAGCTCTTCAATAGGATCATCCTAGATTTTCCCTTCCTCATAATGTTGTTGTGTATTGGGAGATACCTCATATTCTTTAATAAGATGCTTAATTACTTCCTTTCTTGAATAACTATGAGGAAACTCTTTGATGGGAGTATCATGGACCTCCTCTTCACTTAAATGTTCAAGAAGTGATTCCAAGTCTTCAATATTTTGTATCATGGCAAAAGGTCCATCATATGTTTCCATGTGATACTCTGTCCGAGATAGGTAGAAGGTATAGATCGTTTCAAGGAACTTTTTCAAACCATTCATACTACCCCTACCATCATGCCACTGCTCTAAAAACATCCAAAGGAAGCTTGGGAAAGAAGTTATACATTTACTAGGAAGGCCGTGATAGAACCAAAAACAGGCCTCACCCCAAAAGGTACCAGCAAACATTTCCATCATATTGTCTTCATGAATAATATTGAAGTCAGCCATCAATTGAAGGAAAGATTTGACATGCCAGATGGCCGAATCACCATAATTTCCATGAAAAACTGGAAGCCATTTATATGTATCCCCCACACCATTGCAAGAGTTAGGAAAACCTGGGATGTTTGAGAAATCGATAGGCTGAAAAATTCTAGTTATCTGGGCACCATATTTCTCCTTTAATTCATCCATATCAAAAATTAATAGTATGCATTTGATATAACCATTAAACCTTCTACTGAAAAGGTGGAGCCATCAAGTGATGAGCTTTAAAGGTTTTAACATGTCACATGGGCTCATCTACACACAACAAAACTTCACAAGTTTATGAGATAACAGGGTTTTATCCCTTTAATGGAGTCGCCATGTGAAAAAGAAAAATAAGCATTTATAAATCTTTTCACGAAAATTATTTTTTGCTTTTCTTTGTAAAAATAAAAACTGGAAAAAAGTCAGTGGAGTCGCCAGATGAAAATTAAAGATCTACTCTAAGCATTCATCAAACAAAGGAAAAACAAAAAGGAAGAAAACAAAATTCGTACTTCAGGAATAAAAAGATTTATCCCCGGCGAGGGTGCCAAAAAGTGTTGCTGCCTTTCACACACCTGGGTTACTTGGCAGAAATCTTCAAGCCACTCGGTGTGTCCCTGGAGGCAAGTATCGAGTCAAGGCTGTCACCTTGTTCTTGATTCCTCCATTTAGGCTCAACTCCTAATGAAGCCAAGTGGGGTAGACCCTATTAATTTACTAAGGCAAAATTATTTAGTATGGTGATGTTAAATTGAATGAGTTACTTAGGAGTTTGAAATGTAACCATAAACAACCATAGATGACAGGATACAAAATGAGCGCACGAAAGCACAATGATGAGACACAATATATATATATATATATATAGAAAGAAAATAGACAGTTCCTTAAAATGGAGTCAAAAGATAATCAATGTACTTGCATGTGCTTGGAGTGAATGTTTTGCGATTGCCTCTTGGTACGTTTTAAGTTAATGTGAAATATGAGTTGATTAATATTAGGCGAAGGGGTGGACTCCGGATATACCTGAGAGTACTTGAAGTATTTCCAAAAATAAACCTTCACGGCTACCCACAAGGAATATGTGGGCTGAATGGAGTCTCTGAGGCTATTGTTCATAATGCACCCGCATGTGTAACAGAGATCAGCGCCCCGAGGTCACTTTTCAGGAGTTCCCACTTCCTTTGGGTATTTTGCCACCATAGTGGTTTGATCAAGGTGTTGGATTTTCACCTGATGTTTTGTCAATTTGGGAGAGTGAATCCTAGTTATTATAGTCACTCAAGTGCTTTTGATGCAACTTAACTGATCAGAGGAACCGCAGCCAAGTGCAGAGCATACATACCGGAGTCTTGTCAATTTTAGTAAATTTTAAGATAGGTGTTCTTGTTAAAAAGAAAACCCTCCAGGAACCTCTTTCGATCCAAGTGGATCTCAATCAGGGAATATAGGAGGGGTTAATTTTATTATATCTGATGAAACAATTGATGAAAAATAAAACAAAGATACACAATGCCGGTTTTCTAATTAGTCCTACCACGCATCTCTTTCCCCTTTCGGGTCAATCAGAAAGTCATGGGATAAGTAGTAAAATTACTTTGAAACCTCAGATATGGAATATGGAAATGATCATAAATCAAAGTGTACTACCCTGCAGATTAGAACTACACTAGATTAAAAAAGGATAAACAAAAAGCAAAAAAAAGACACGAACGCAAATAGCCTATTCAAAAAGATCTTTTGTTTTTATTACCAGCGATTTACAATATCAGCAAATTGAAGTTGATACACTTTGGTCCTTGTTATCTGGGATCCAAAGGCTTACAACAAGCTTGTAACAAGCTAAAATCAAAACACGGCGGTGGGGGAAGCTTCCAGGAAGCTCTAGTTTGTCCAAGAGTTGGAAAATGGGCAGAGTCTCCTTCTCTTTTTTGTTAGACCTACTAAAAAACAGTGAGAAATTAAAATCAAATGTTCCCAAACACACTTTAAAAGTGTTTTGGGTCACCACACTAGTTACCGAAAAAAAACTAAGTAAGAAATTGTTAAAAGGGGCTAATCTAGTTTTGCAAAAAGGAACCAAGGAAATCAAGCTTTCCTTGGGATCTTGGCTTGCTGTTTGGGAAGCCAATGAGATTTGCACTTTTCTTGCAGAATTTAAATCTTTGAAGAACTAAAAAAGAAACTACCTTATGAGCAAGCTTGCTGTTTGGGAAGCCAATGAGATTTGCACTTTTCTTGCAGAATTTAAATCTTTGAAGAACTAAAAAACAAACTACCTTATGAGCAAGCTTTGGATCTATGCTTTAGCTACTTGCAAAAAAGGAAATTCCTACACCTAGGTCTATCTTTATGAAATGATATTCTTTATGAAATTATAGGTCTAAGCAGCAAGACTCCTATAAAATAGATCTAACAATATATATTCAATTCTTAGAACTAGATCTGATCATAAGAGGAAGAGACAGGTAACCGAAAGATTGATTTTAATAGAAAGGAGGAAGAGAAGGGGAAAGGCCCATTGTTGGATGGATCTGCAATGGAAACTTGTTAGTGGAATACAGAGGGGAAATGCCTTCACAAAGTTTTTGGATGTACAATGGAGTCAAACTAGATCCACAGCTCCTCCAATCCTTGCTACCTGAAAGCTAAACACACAATCCTGCATGAAAACTCATGAGATTCTGATATATATATGAAAAAGAGAGAAGAATTACATGCAAATAAACTTATTAAACATGTATAATATATATCTTCAAACATATATGCTATGAGATATAAAAAAAAGTAACCTTACTTTCCCAAATATACTCCTATTGATTCGGTTGAATCGCTCAAGCCAGACAGGGTTCATATGCAGAAATTGAGAGAAAATTCGGCAACATCAATAGCCATAAGACAATGTTTAATCCACACACATGAGAGCATTACACCATTTGGCCTCCAAAGCTTCTTTATTCCAACAAGAAAAATATTACAACAGTATTACAATAGCAATTCCTTCAATCCAAATCTAACTAGCTTGGAAGAGGCAGCTTGTGCTTTTATTTATACAAAAACCAAGAGATCCATCCCAGGGGGCTCAAATCCCAAGGAGACAGATCACTGCAGCTGAGGGAGAGTCCATCAGTGCTGATCTGAAGATGAACTGAGCCTACTTGTCAACCAGGGGGCTGATTGAGCTGACACATCAACCCATAAATCGACACATTAGTCCATAGAGCTTCCAAGAGAGCCCACACATGTGGAGGAGAGAGAGAAGGCACAATTCCCCATAAAGGCTGCTGAAGATCAACTCTGGATCTGATTTGATCACCTCCTTCAGTCAAGGATTTGTCAGATCCAGTCAATTTGGTTGAGATCTGACTGATTTCAATCAAATTGGTTGAGAATCTCCTGATCTAGGATTCTGGATTTGCTCCATTATTCATCAATTTATTAATTAAAATAATCAATAATTGATTTTTTGGGGCTTTCTGACGTGAGTGATGGAAAATCACTCAAACCTAGGAAATAGTGGGTCCATGGGTTTACATGGTGCTCTTAGCTTGAAAATGAGCACCTACATGACTGAAACTGATTATTTGGCCCACTTTTATTACAAAATCAATTTTTCCAATTAAACTATTAAAAAATAGCCTAAGTTTTGGAAAAATTATATTTTAATAAAAAACACTGAAAAAAAATTAAAAAATTAAAAAAAATTAAAAAAATGAAAAAACCTAGGGGGACTTAAACATGTTCATATGACTCGACCATGATGCCTAGCATGTTTATACATTGACACATAGACTCTAATAACCTCAATAGGCCTAAATGCCAAGACGACCACCCCAACTTTGGAGGTATGGAGTGAAAAACTCAGAAATTATTAGTCATTTATTCAACAACCAATAATAACCAAGGGAAAAATCACCCTGGGCTGATCGGTTTGACAAATAAAGTCTAAGAGACCGAGCCTTTTCCAGACACTATCATGCTAGAACATTTATTACAATTCCCCAATGGGGTATGACCATGTTATATAGTACAACAAAGCTCCCCAGAAGCAAGACTGAAGGTTCTCTGAAGTCCGAACAAGTTATCCTTGTCTGGTTCACTAGACTCACTTGATAAAAAACCACTAAGTACAACTTAGGTGGTAACACCAGCCAACCTAGGGAACTAGTAGGATTGATGGAATTTTATCGCTATGCAATTATTTGAATGGGGACATTACAATTTTCTCTGATTGTCATGGGTAATGTCACATCCTCTCCACGAGGATGAGGGGTGGGGATGTGACATTGAAGAAAGCAGGTGAGCACATATGTGAAATAGCTCCTGGTCTATTTCCATGGAGGATATTTATGGCTCGATCGACCCTATGTTGTCGATGTCGAGCTCATTTGGTCAATAACGGGTCTTTCGAAACAAGGGAACGACCTTGCGCCATATTTGCGGGAAAATAGAGACACGACAAAGATAAAGGAGAAGTATGTCCTCCAACACGCGAATAGAGGATTCCTAATTTCCTCTATTACTAACAACACAGTGAGGTTTTCTACAAAGATTTTATTTTGCAAGTTGCTACCCAAGATGCGGCCCACTGAGTGCACCGTTGAGACGGTGGAACTTGTGAAACAATGCACAGAAGGAGTGATATTCAATTGGTCGCAATATATATTGAATGAGCTGCTGGGGGATGCCAAGCAGGCACAAGAGGAGAGTAAGGCCAAATTCCACTGCTCCTAGTTATTCATTTTAATTTCTTTTATTGTTTGGTCAAACCCACCCAACTACCAACCACTGGATGTCTCAATGCTTTTCTATGGCGCAAAGTATTCGAACCTTTGGGAGGATAAGGAAGATAGGATCCAACAAAAGGAAAATAACATAGATTTCTTTCCGCACGGGGAGGTGTTGCACGAAGTAATAAAGCACCAACATAGAGTGAGGGCTGTGACAATACAAAAATATTCATATTTCATAATTTTCTAGGCTGACATGCACAACATTATTCTGGAGCCGTGACAGGACCCAAAGAAACAAGCATTGTCGACGCTTTTCATGGTTACTGACTTAGATGTGGAAACGACCATCCAGGAATGGCTAGCGGAATGGTGCGTTCAGATCAACATGCAAATGGACCAAGGAGGTATCTAAGGACGAAGCATCCAAGGAAACGACCAAGGGAATGGTTAAGGCAATGACCAAGGAAATGAAGAAGGCAATGATGGGGGCGAAAGGAAAGACAACCAGTACCTCATTTCAAATGATGATGACAGTGATCATAGCTCTGATCCTGATGATTCAGAAAGCACACCCACTGACAAGGATGTGCAGACGTAGAAGAAGGCCCAAGAAGAGGCGCAGGATAAAGAGCAGCCTCAACCGCAGTGCAAGAAGCGTAACGCTGACAAAATGGTTAACACTATCAGTTTTGTCGAGGAGGACATGAGCTTGCTTTCTGAAGCAATCACAGAGGTCATGAAGTCATTAGAGGAAATTTCAACTCAAAATGGGCCTCCTAGGAAAAATAATAAAACAATAGTTAAAATAATGAAATAATATTTATTAATTTTGGAGGAAGAAAAGAAAAAAACTACTTTTTTTGTTTGTATTTTTGACATATCTCCCTGTGATTTTACTCAAATTTCGAATGGAATATCTCATTGGATTTGAAATTAAATTCCGCATCCAATGAGTTCCCACTCGGCATACTTTTGACGGAACCTGCTACCCCAAAAACATCATCATCACATTTTTCAGGTATTTCTTGTTTTTGGGGTACTGGGGTCCGTCAAAAGTATGTCGAGTGGGTACTCGTTGGATGCAGAATTTAATTTTGCATCCAATGATCTCTCCTGATTGAAATTTGAGTAAAATCACAGGGAGATATGTCAAAAATACAAAAAAAAATAGTTTTTTTATGATACCTATCCCCATATTTATATTAAAAATTTGTTTAAGACCTATACGATATTTAAAATTTAAAGAAATTTCATTGGATAACACATGATGACATGGAATTTGAATTATGGTTAAAAGGCCCATTTTGAGTTGAAATTTCCTCTAATGCTATTCTTAAAGGCATAAATAGAAAGCAGTTGTGACTCACTGAAAAACTAGCGGAGCATATCAATATGCTCACTGAGGCCATAAATGAAGTAAAAAGAATAGTCGAAGATGAGACTTACGGCGTGGATCCTAATGACACACCGGTAACACCATTGTTGTTGTTGTTGATAAAGATAGATGTCCAAGAGCAAGAAATGGAGATGGGGACACCCGAGTTTGATCATGTTGTCCATGAGTTTATGACACTATCTATCGATTTCTGCAAACTCGCGTTGGTAGAAGTGTATGTTGTTTAGCATGTAACTGCGAACAAAATAAGAAGCTGGGAGAATTCTTTTGCATATCAGGCTACCAAATAGACAAGGAAGGCAAAGATTCGCAAGGAAGTCCTTCACCAAAAAGAGCAAGATATTGAGGCGTGTGAACAAAGCAGGATTGCACTAGCTGAATCCATCAAGAATGCAATCACAGAGTTCCCTTTGGAAGAAGGCCAGGAAGATGCAGATACGACAACAAAGGTATCATGACTATCCAGGATTGCTATAGAACTAAGAAAATGGGTTGAAGAACTGAAAGCGCAAAAAATACAAGTACACCTCCTGAGGTGCTTGAAGAGCGAAAGAAAACAACATCCGAGTATGTTGAGAAGATGAAGCAAGGAGAAAAACTTTGGACTGAAGCAGTTGAAGCCATCACTGCGGCATGGGAATTGCTTCTGGAAGATGAAGTTGTGGTGAAAATTAAAAAAGATGCGCAGAAAACTTATTTAAAGATAAGCACAGTTAAGGAAGACATAAATAAGTTGTCAATCGAAGAGAAGAGTGTAACGGTTCGTTGAGTTGAAGAAGCTACAGCAAGAAGTTCAAACTCTTCGTGACCAAGAGCAGAAAAGAAACGAGGAATTCATGGCACAAAAGATAGAGGCTAAAACCGTTACATGGCTTATTCAGCCTGTACAGCAAAAGCTCCAGCTTCTCACTCAGTCGCTGGAAGAAGGACTGTTAGAACATATCAATTTTGACCGTGTGGAACAATTGGCCAAGAAAGCAGAGGAAGTAGCACAAGAGGTTGACCGAGTGTAAGAAATTTTGAAAGAATTTCAGGATCCCATGGTGCAACCAACTCCAGAGACTTAAATTTTTCTTAGTGACTCGAGATGAGCCACATGTGAGTGTTGGGGGCCTATTGGGATAGGATAGAGATAAAGGAAGAAACCGAAGTGCAAAATTAAGAGGAAAAGTAGGCGCGTGATGAAGGAAAAACAGGTAAAGGACGGAAAGGAAGGATAGAGTAGAGAAAGTTGCAATGAGGAAAAGCATGCCCAGAGTCAGTGGAAGATTGGAACGTAGAATATTTAAGGCTGGAAGGCGACAGGTCAAGAAGAATTGCAGGTGCTCTGGTTGGCAGAAGACTAAATGACAATTTTCTGGCTAGTTATGGCCAGTTTTAAATGTAGGAAGGACGGGTTGGCGACCAGTATGGTCTGTCATTAATGTAATTGAAGATATTATGTGGCTACTTATTATTGTAATAAATAAGCTATACTCAGTTGACCTAATGCAGTCTTGTAAAATATATAAATAAGAGGAACCCGCTCTATATAAGGCTTAGATTTTGTTAGTTTCCAGTTAGATTCATTAAGTGTTGTTAATAGTAGAAGTAGTTTGAGGAGATCAGAGAGAAGTCTGATAGTAGCAGGTTGTTGAGCTGCAGATCTGTAGCTATGTGCACACTGCATAGACCATTTTTGTAAGATTCAATCTACAGCTGGGTGCGCATATAGTAGAGGAGAAGAGTTGATCCAAGCTGTGTACGGTTCAGTACGACTTAGAAGAAAAGCATAAAAAAGAGAGCACGAGAGCAAGAATATTATGATCCAATTAGACATATCTTAAAATAGTCTATAAGTCACAGACTACAAGGTGCCATATATTTCTCATGCCAACTGAAGAGCAGCTTAGTGTTTTTTACCCAAATGGGTTTCCACATTATTTCCTATGTCGCACGAATGTTGAATGTGAATGGTTGAATGTTTAATGGTTAATGTTGAATGTTTGATTGTCTTGAATTTTTTATAGTTATTGTTTGAATGAATGCCACAATACTAATAACAACTGTGTTGGAGGGTCAAGATCATCGCAAATCCAGATCGACAGCCCTAAGGGATTCCTCTCGGTAAACATGCACGGAGGAAGAGACTTTTCCAAATCGTGGAATATGGTAAAGAGAGAAAGGATCGAACGACTGAAATAAAGGAGGGGCCCAGATCTCTGGTCATAGTCAATTCCACGATCTAAACTAGCATAGATAAAGTTAAAATCTTGGATCGCGAAAGGTGGTAGAAGCTACAACAATCGACGGTCACGACACAGAGTCGAGGTAGGTCAACGTACATGGTAAATTCCATGATACAAAGGTTCCTGATCAATTGTAGGAGGGAATATCGACAAAGTATTAAGGCTTTCAGAGTTGAATGGTCTCGATGAAGGTCATTTATTGATCAACGATCATTGTTGATTCTCCCGAATTGAACTATGCAGGTGGTTAGTGTTGAATCTTTGGCGCAAAGATACTGTGTGCGAAATGTACAGGTTGAAAAATAAAAGGATCCACTTGGAAATTGAAAGGTTCATTCCTTCTGAGCTATAGAGCTGACACTAACCAAACTGAATGTATGAAACTCCAACATGAACAGGATTGAAACACTACGCAAATGGACATGATAAGAATTCTCAAACCCCTAAGCATTTATGAAAAAGACAGAGAAGGGGGGCCATGTACATGTGTGTGGTGGATCGAGGTTGGGTTCAAGTCGATGGTCTAAAATCTGTTCAACCTGGTGATGGTCATGTCTTGGTCAGGTCTAGTACAGGAAAGGACATCCTCACATACGATCTGACCAATAATAATATCCCTCGACACCATTTATGGCATGCCTCATGTGAAAATCATTCCCATGGTGTCATCGGCCCTCCCTACTGTAGAAATACATCATGAGGATTACGTAAGGAGTAGCGTGAGATCATGAAGCCTGGATTTTTGAAGTGGCGAATCTGGCCCTTACACGAAGCAAAGGGCTGCGGCTAGTAAAAACCATTATGAATACCACTTTCAGCATAAGTGAGAGGGAAAATCATAGTCAAGTCCAAATGTCATGATCCATATGGACGGTTACGCAACATCACATGAGGAAGAAAAATCAGATTCTCAACAACAAAGTGAATCCCTCATCCATGTTTCCACTCGTGTGACCATTATCATGACCAACTAAGAAGTGTGTGACAATGCTGACAAGTCTTCTCCGTTCTCATCCTCATCATCCTATATAAACTCCATCCTCCTGAACCGCTGAAGAACAAGGAATGAGAAAACATTGAGGAGGAAATTCAGAGCATTAGTTTGATAGAAGTCTAGCGTTTTTGGCAGTTTGCAATGCATGTTTCATTTGAGAATCTCATCTGTCAAGGAGTGTTGATAGTTGGAAAACATGCCTTTATGTTCCTATGTCATCCTGTTCATTTACACCAGGAAAACACCAGCCATCAGAAGATAGATGTGAAGCACTTCCATATATATTGTTGTTTTCAGATAGCCATACCTCCTGCTACGTGGTGCCTGGTCATGTCCTGTGGGGGTCCCTCCAAAACCCCTATATGCAATCGCTACCTCCAAAGCCCTGGTATGTGGTGATCATGTTTAGCAGCGACCAGTAGGAGCAAAGGCTCGTACCGGCAGGGTGGGTGCCCGAAGTCTTCATCACCACCATTGTGAATTCCACTTGTCAACCTTATCTGAGGTTGTGATGAGGTCGAAGGCACACCCCATGGTATTTACTGTAGAAGATACCACCTCAAAGGAGGTGAAGAGTACAAGAATGAAAAGCCACTACAGAGGCTTGTTTCTGTCAGGAGCCATGCAACCCTTCTTCAAGTCCCCTCGAATAACAGTGTTACCCAGAGAGGAGGAGGCTGTGAAGAAGGTTGAGCTTGGGAAGGATATAAACTCCTTTTCCAGCTCTGAAACCATGCAGAAAGGTGCCTTTGAGAATGAGACGAACACAAGGGAAAGAACAGGTTGTTGACCCGATAGGCAGACAGGTGGTTGAGACAAATCAGCATTGACCTACCAGAAACATCCTGAGATGTCGTTTTCACAACCCACAAGCTCATAAACAAAAACATCGCGCTTCCCTCTAGACTGACCATGTGCACTAACTCCATGATTTTTGTTTTGAATATATGTAAACTGTGGCATAAGTACCACACTAGAGTTGTTAAGTTTTGATTGTGACTGTAAACAGTTTCAGAGCCGCTTTTGAGGACTAGCCTGAGAGGTCTGAGGCACTATAAATAGGCTCCCCATAAAGGGGAGAAGGGTTAGAAATTTTCAAGAGAAGGGGCTCTCCATTGTAATATGTTTTCATTTTATTGAGTTGAATAAAATTGCAAAGGCGGAATGATAAAATCTCATGGTAGAGATTCCTGTGCCATCTCTTTCTTCAATAAGTAACTTTCTTTACGTGACTATTATCCTGTTTCCATTTCAATTTGTATTTGCTTTCATGTTTGGTAATTAGTGTATATGGACCAAAATTCATCTTGCATGCTCTAGGTCCATTTTTCAAGCATTTTCAAATATTTTCTTCTAAAGTCTTGCAGAATTCACTCTAGCTAGGTGCTATGTTAGACGGGTTGTCTCCCTCTATCTACTAATCCACTTTCTAATAACTCCAGATTGAAGAAACGGTGTTTGTCATGCCTCTATCCACAAATATGTGTACTTCCTACCTCCCGTGACCCTTTTTCAACTCTAATAGCCAACCCCATGGCCCAATGGCTTCCCCCATGATTTCCCACCAAACCTTACAAAAACAAACTTGTTCCATTCAGAAATTTGACCTTCTGACTGTCGTCGATTGATTATCTTGAGTATGAAAACCTTTTAAATAGTGATAGATCCCTCTCTAGTTGTATTGGGTCAGAAATACAATCTAAAGCGGTTTTGATACTACCCCAGGATTTACCTTTCACAACCTGGGTACGTTCTGGGTGTTAACAAATTAGCACCATTGTTGGGGAACGAAGGTTCAAATATTCACTACGCATGAACGACATAGTTTCAGATTTTATTGTAAATGGTGAATAGCAGTCAAACCATCAAGAAGCTTGTACATTTTTCACTTGGTGACCCCATTTTAGCTTTCGCTGACTCCGCTGGTGATATGATCCAAAGATCCAACTTTCCAAGAAATAGGCAGGCTCTACTGGGGAAATGATCTCATTATAAAAATATAGAAATGCATGATTAGAGGATAAGGTACGGTGTTTTCATAGTTTAGAGAGTCTGAAAACTCCAAAGAAGACTCCAGGGGGGTGCTTTTTCATACAATTTAGTCTCCTTAGGCCGGAAAAGTATAAAATAAACCACAGAAGAACTCTCTTAGCTTCCGAAGAAGTAAGGTATAGCTTTTTCGTATTTAGTCAGGAAGGTCTGAAAAAGGTTAAATTACCACCTACCCAACGCTCCTTCAAAATCAGCATATAGCCTGAGTTTTACGAGTGTGAAGGAAGGCAAGATCACTCGAAAAGATCCATTTGATTATGAGAAATGGGGCTTACAACAATAAAATCGATGCTTTGTTCTTTAGTGTTTAACAAGCATGAAAAAGACATAAAGTACACTCAGAATATTTTTCATGTTTAGGTCCAGAGCACGAAAAAGAGAAAAGTAAGCTCATACCAGGGGTTCATTTTCCATAAATTTATTCCCTCAGGTCTAGAAAAGCGATAAACCTATGCCTGAGAATACTCTTCTCAATTCTGAAGAAAAGAGAGTGATCCTTTCTCGTATTATTCCACATGGTCCGAGAAAGTGATAACCTACTACCAATGTGGATGCCCATTCACATATTCTTAACGAGCCTGAATGGACAAGTTTACTCAGCAGTCAAGTCTATTTTGAGGAGTTAGACTTGGGCCTAAAGAAACTCAATATCTTTCATGTGAAGTTTTAATGAGTCCAAAAAAGTCAACTCGAGGCCTCCTTACTGTTTTTAACAAGCTCTAACGAGAGCAGAAAGAATGCTCTAAATGCGAGGAGACGAGTGTCATAGATAGGTGAAACTAGTTCCAAGCACAAGGAACAAACCTATGCATAATGCAAGGAAAGTGAGCAAGATAAGGACACTCGGGGAACGTCTCATCAGGGTAAAAGGTGTCAAGTTGCAAAGGCAAAATGATACAAGGCTTAGCAACGATGAGAACAAAGATGAGGGCTTATACAACGAGCTAAAAGCGTGAAAGCTGGAATTAGGCTCATAAGCGCGAGCAAGGCACATGCAAATGCAGTTACAACTTGAACAACAAGACAAGGCCAATAAACAGTTGTGAATCCAACTAAAAATCCTGTCTCCAAGAAACAACAATATCATAATCATATTCAAAAGAAAATATCTGATGTAGGTCACTTTGGCAGAAACACATGCGACTTTTCTATCTTCTACAAAAGGTAAATTCAAGGCAGAATTGACCGAAGAAGATTCTATAGAACCAAGGCTCGAGGGTTTATAATTAGTAAGATCAAACTCAGAAGGAGAGCACAAATCAATAAGGGATATAGAGTCTGTAGGAACAAACTTAGTATCATAGGAGTTGAAAAATTCATAAGAAAAATCAAACTCATCAGGATCACTGACTTGTTGTTCAAAGGGAGAATCAAAAGACTCAACAAGACCAACATAAGAAGAAAGGTCAGGCTTACTAGGAAAATCAGAGTTAGACTTAGTCACAACTGAACTAACATCCAATAGAAGATCAGACTGTATCAAAGACTCTAGGAAGACTTCATCCGAAGGAAGGAGATCATCCGAGATAGGACACGTGTCTAAAATTTCAAGACGGTCTTCCCACCCAAAGTAACAATTGTTTGAGTAGGAATTCCCAAGGCTATACAATTTCTTCTATCAAACGCCAGTAACTGACTAGCAGTCGACACAAGGTTGGGAGATCCCATGCCTCGCCAAGCACGAGCAGAAAAAATACTAACTGAGGCTCCTTCATCAACAATACAACGAGCAATCATGTAAGGTTCAACTTTGACCTTTATCTGGAAAGGTGCATCAGAAGGAAGGAGCGGCTAAACTAGGCTATCCCAATCAAAGGAAGCAATCCGAGAGCTTGGTGGGGGTTGATCCAAAACAAGTTCAGTGCCCCCTTGTTCAATAAGTTCTGAACTAGCAGTGAAGAAAATGTGACTAGCCGACACTTCACTCTCCAAAGGAAGAGTGGGATTGATCGACAATGAAATCGATTCAACCGCTTCGTGAAAGTCACTCTCCGAAGGGAGAGTGGGATTGACCAAAGATGACATTGGTTCAATCACATCAGGATCACTCCCTGAAAGAAGAGTGGGATCGACCAAAGATGAGATTGGTTCGACCACTTGATAAACCAAAGGTTGAGTAGGTTGTTGAGAAACTATAGGTTGTTCAGGAGAAGGAAATTCTTGAGTCTCGGACCACACTCTTCACACCTCTGCGATAGCAGGGCACTGGTGAGTAAGATGATCTCCCTCGCATATCTTACAAGGGAACTTAATTTTTCACTTCGAATGACCAGCTTTCTCAACAGTGTCAACATGAATAGCAGTGGCTGATTGTTTTCTCTCAACATGACCTACATAGGTTGAGATTTCCCCCCCAGCATGACCACCAGAGGCTAGGTAACTGGGTCCAACCTGACTAAGAGAGGTTGGTTGTTGAAAATCTTCAGAATGTTCAAAAAAGGGATGACCATGAAACCAAACTCTTCATACCTCCACAATAGAAGGGAATTTATAAGTAAGGTGGTCTCCCTCACAAAGCTTTCAAGGAAACTTGGGCTTGTGTTTTGAACGGGTAGTCTTTTCAACAGTGTCAACATGACTCGCAGTGGCTAACGGGTTGCCTTCAGCATGAAACACAGAGGCTTAGAGACTACCCCCAGCATGACTTGCAGAGGCTGAGAGACTAGGTCCAACATGACCTGCAGAGGTTGGACAGGCACCACCAACATGAACAACAGAGGCTGAATGGTTAGGATCAAAATTCTTTGCAGCGGTTGAGTGTGTGTTCCCAGCATGAACTTCAGAGGCTAGGTGGATGGATCCAACATGACTTGCAGAGGTTGGATGGGGAGGTTCAACTTAAACATCAGAGGTTGAACAGGTGCCCTCAGCATGAACTATAGAGGCTAAGTGACTGGATCCGACGTGACCTTGAAAGGTTAGAAGGATCCCACCAGCATGATCAACATAAGCTAGATGGTGAAGATCAACTTGCCTTGCAGAGGTTGAGTGCTTAGATCCAACATGACATGTAGAGGTTGGATATGTGCCCCCAGCATGAACTTTAGAGGCTGGGTGGTGAGGTTCAACTTGACCTGCAAAGGTTGAACAGGTGCCCCCTTTCTTATGTGCCTTCTTCCTATTCCTCCTTCTTTTACTCCTTTTAGACTGTCGGTTACTAGTATCGGTACCTTCACCGCATGAGGTAGGAGGAGTAGGAGAATCAACTATAGGTGAAGGGGAAGCATTTTTTTCATGCCCATGATATAAGGAGCTTACTTGCAAAGCATCAGGGGCATTCAGGACAGTTGGAGTGGAAAACAACCACATCAGTAGCCCTAGGGTGAATCCAGGTAGATTCAAGGTGGCCATCAAAGGAACACCAACATTCCATGTGAGAGGAATAGTACAAGGATTTCCCAGCATGGGGATATCTTGGTTGGTGTTCGAAGGGATGTTAGCCATAGTTTCAAACAATAAGAAGGATTCTAAGCTTGACAAGCAAATAAAAGTACAAAGCACACACCTGAAGGAAAACTAAGTACAGACAAACCACATAGCACTCACTAAAAATTCCTAACGCCAAATAGACAAATAGGTATAAGATATGCTTTTCAGAACAAAGCTGGTAGACAGTTACTTGGTGTCCTTGTAGATGTTCATAGGCACAAGCATAGGAATCTCCCACCGCCCTCCCACACCTTCTATTGGGGTTACCTTCCAAGCTCATCCAAGGTCAACTAGAAATAGCCTTTCGATGTACCTGTGTATAAACCCTAGATGTCAAAGAGACTAAAGGCTACCTTAACTATATTGACAGTCTGGGGGGACAGTCGCAAGCCTAGTTCATACACATGGGCAGGGTAGCAAAGCCTGAAACCCTATCTAAGACAAAATCCCCAGATGCGCAAAAACCTTCGTCTACGCTTTGACAAGGAATCAGAGGGTTATCTCCTCAGTCCAAGTCTCCATGCAGCCTCGTGCTTAACTCCTGTTTGAGAGGAGCTTCCCAGATACAATCAACATAGAAAATGGTTTACCTAGTGATTGGCCAACTACGTCTGAATTTTAACACTTGTGGGGAGTTTAAACTCCCTATCCCACAAGTCTAGCCTAAGCTAATTGGTGTATGACCCTATAAATAAAACTTACTAATAATTTTTAAATTATATCATTTATTTCAAGGGTTTTTTTTAGTCAGAGGGTAAATGGCATGAAACTTATGTGGTGTTTTGACTCAAAGTTAAAAGAAAATGACTAAGTAAAGAGAAATAAAATGCAAAAAGCAAAAAATATTCTCTTTCTTTTTTCAAATAGAAAACTTGAAAGCCACAAAAGAAAAATTCTTTTTATTTTTTTCAAAAATAATGATATGCAGTGTATTAAAGACAAAACCCTAATCTACATGCATATTAAGCAAACATGTGTTTTTTTTATTTTTCTTTTATAAATGCAAAAGAAAAAACGACATATCAACTAATGCAAGCAAGTACTGTAACTACACCCCACAAACTATGGAAATTGAACCAGGTGATAGATTAATTTTACTCACAACAATTAACAATTGATCATGCAAAATCACTCACAAAGAGACTGAAAATTGGAGCTGAACACTAAACTGTATTAAACCAATGTACAATAGCCAACCCTGTAATAACATAGGTTGCTGAATAAATAACATACATCAGGGATTCGAATGCATGAGGATCAATTCGAATCTAGCATAAAGCAGGCTTACCAAAAATAAGCAATTCCCCCATAGGTGTAAAAAGCTGATCCCAAATCTGTCATGGAGCTCACGAATTAGCAAAGAGGATTAGGCAAGCTAAAGAGTGGTGGAATGGAAGCTCATACATGCTTTTGCATGGAGAAAAGAGAGGAGGATGTGTAGGAAAAAAAACGAGTCAACCTCACCTAGTCTAGCTTTTCCTTTTGCCTTAAAACACTGAAAAAGCAGGCAATAAAGCAGAAAAAGCAGAAGGGTGCCTAGGAGGCCAGGATCAAAGCAGATTTGATTCCTTGGGCTTTTCCATGCGCTACATGAGTCAAATAAGGCAAGTTTGACCATTATGGATAGGTAATAAACAACTTGCACAAGGTGGGACACATGAACTAGGATAATAAGACATAAATAATTAAATTAATGTCTAAATGGGTAAACTATGGGTTGATTATTCTAACACAAACAAACCCTAGGTTTCCCTAAAGTTGGATATCAACCTCTCTTGAAAGGAAGGCTCACAAAGGTAAACAAGCCAACAACTTTGGAATGAAGAGACTGAGCAATAAGACTGACATAAACAAAGGTCAAGAAGTCCCAAGTATCAATCTAAACCTACAAATAGAGGTTGCTCAGTACCTTGTCCAACAAGGTCAAGCCAAAGAAGGAGGTGGGGGGGGAGCAGCAAAAACAAGTTCAAAGACTTGAAAGAGACTTACAAGATAGACAAAGAGCACCTAACATAGATAAAACAACCTCTCAGGAGTCATGCACATGCATAGGACGCTTGAAGACCCTACAAACATCCCTCAAATCACCCAAAAACCCTAAAAATGATGAAAGAACACAAATTTAGGTGCATACACAGGTTTCCGTAAGGAATTTCATGTATGACACGCAGGTTGCAGGTAGTGCAAGTCGTGTATACAACACAGACATGCGACTGTTTAGCCTGAAAGTCGCGTATGGATGACAAAAGGCACAAAAAGGATAAAAAACTGACCTAGGAAGGCAGGAAAGGTGTTCCAACAAACTAAAAAGGTGTTCCTAACTTGTAACAAGGACCTGAAACCTTACAAAAGGCTGGAAGAAATACAGAGAAACCCCAAACAAACAAGGCTCTCCCTAGCAGAGTCACCAGTTCTGTTGTAAAGGAAAGTTTCCTATGGCTAGGGTTTAAGAGGCCATCAACATACCGAGGTTGAAAGGTGGATGCATATATTTCTGCAAGTATATATAAGCAAGTTTCAGAGATTAGAATGGTTCATACATTAACAAATGAAGGTTGATCCAAGAAGCCCTTCAATCTTCTTCTTGCTCCTCTCGCTCCTCTTGCTCCAAGAGACCTGCAAAACGAATTATACCTTCCTCAAACCAATATGACCACATATAAAGCAATGATAATCAAATAAAAATGAAATAATAATCTGATTAACATCATAATATGATCATAAACAAATATTCAATCACACATTGAACAATGATTTGGGAAGAAGAAGTACATCACATCTTTATTAATCTTGAAAACAAGTACAAGTATACCTTTTCTCCAAGTTTGGCACCTCACGAAACCTTGATCTAGTTCTACTACTTCTCTTGTCCAAGGAACTCAGCCTCCAAGCTCTACAACACAAGGAGATAGCTTCTAGGGAAAAGGTGTGGGAAAAGAGAGCTCCAAATCCTCCAGCATAACAATGCAAAGATTCCAGTCTCCTCTCATGGACCTCCCTACCTCTATTTATATCCTTAATGAATTGTTAGGGTTGAATACAAAGTAGTTACAACTGAAGGAGTCAGTTGCATAACTACCCAAACTACCCGAATTTCAAAATACGTATTTTTTTGACATTTTCAGGAGGCGCACGTGGGTTACAGAAATAACAGTCATGTACACGAGGAGGCATACGCAGGTTGCAATGCATAAATTCGTGTATTTAAGGCATACGTGACTATTATATATAGCAACTTGCGTATGTACACAGGTTTCCTTAAGGAAAATCATGTACACATCAAAAAACTCGTTTTAGGGTATTCCTGGGCATTTTCAGACTTTGGTGTGTTCTGGAAAGTTTTAGCTAACACAGATACCTTTCCAATGGTCTAGAGGTTAGGTCAAATGGAGTTAAAGAACTCCAGATATGGTTCCTCCAATTTAGGTGTTTTTCAGTGACTTTCATGAATTGTCGACATGCGACAAAATCATGGGAAAGTGGTCACAGGAAGAGATGTGTCATTTTGAGCAATAACAGGTACTCAGGTTTCATTTTCCTCCAAGAATTCTTGTCCTTTTTTGTAAATATTTGACTATCTATTCCTAAGTTTGTCAAAACAGTTTTTTAGTATGCCTTACACCCAAAACAGAACCATGAATTTACTCCTGCATATCCTTCTTTACGAACTGAAAGTTCTTTGTCACACTATACATTCGATTTTGATCGAAATATTTTGTTTGAAACACATGACCTTAAAGGACACCCTTGTGAGCCTCATGGAACCTCAATGGACAATCCTTCCATTCCACATAGGTATGTTTCTTCCACTATCCCAAATCGGTACAGACCCCTTCACTTACCTCTTATTCTTCTTGATTTCCCTACAAAGCATTACAAGTACCTTCCTAAGTTTGATGGAGAAATCAAGAACCTCATGGTTGAAAATCATTTACAAGCCTTTGAGCATTTCCTTGACGTTTTTGAAGTTGAACATGTTGATGTCTACATGAGGATTGTTTCCCTATCTTTGCAAGGAGATGCTAAGGAATGGTTCAAGCACTTTCATCCTGAATCCATCAGCACATGGGAAGAGTTCTCTGACGTATTTCTGAATTTTTGGGGTGAGATACGGCCTTTGGACCAAATACTTTCAGAATTATATTCCCTAAAAAAGCAGGAGGATGAAACCATGTCTAGTTTTAACAGGATATTTGCTAGATTTTACTATAACATGCCAAAATAAATCCAGCCCCTTGAAAATGCATCTAAACTTCAGTATGCATCTTCCTTTCATCCTGAAATGTATTTGCTTCTTCTAGAAATAAATTCAATCACATTACAACACATGTTTATGGATTGTTTGGAGATTGAGGACAATCTTAGGATGTATAAAAATTACTCATAACAAGATAGTGATGATAAAGTAGAAAGGAATTTAAAATTGGTTGAGAAACATAAGAAAAAGGAGGCATTCCCTGTGCACCTCGAATCATCCCCTGGAAAACAGAGAAATGATCAGCTCCAGGATGCAAAAGAAGATAGCTCTGCTAGTTTGTTTTCCAGAAAGTGCAATCATCCTGTTGTAAATTCTGCTAGGGATGATTTCAAAAAGGATTTCGGAATGCCCATATATCATGAATACGAGGATGAATGCCTGGATGTTATACCTACAAAACCAGCTGTGGTATCGAAGTCTATTAATGAAGAGAAACTAACTATAGTCCAGAACCAGAATGCTAAAAAAATAGGGGCAAATGAGTGTGCTGAAGGTGTAAGCTTACCTTTGTGTTACTCATCATTTGAATTGATAAGACAAAGACTTAAGGCCTCTAGAAAGAAATAGAAAGTTGAAGGTATGGTACATTTTATGAACCTGTTTGAAACGGAAGATGAGTAAAATGAACAAACATCCAATCAATCTCAGCTAATGGGTAAATCAGTGATTTGCAATGAGGCGTTGGGTCACAAATAAAGAGGCAGAGATTCCCAAATAAATGCTTCCTCTGATTTTTCGCATCTAAAAGTTGCATCTCATGAAGGAGGATGGTGTGTGCCTGATTTTTTTGGAAAAAAGAATGATGTTCCTACTGAAGCATATGAGGAAGGAGAATTTTTAGATTCAAATTTTTTTAACAAAATTGTGGATATTACCTTTGAGATCAGTCCTGATAATTCCTTTCAAAGTTCTCATAGGAATCAATTTGACCATGTACTAGAGGAGTTACAGTTTGGATGGTTTTCTTTCGGTAAGCAAGGGACAGAGTATTTCTATGATGCGGTGGAAGAATACATGGAGGGACTAGGTAATAGTAATGACTGGTTATATCTCTACTACTAAGATCAATTTCTTTATTATAACCTTGTTCCATTTTGTCTATCATCTCTTTTTTTTATCAAACATGAACAAGAAATAGAAGTATTGGATAAATTGCTTGATTGGTTTCATTGGAAGTAAGAGTTTACTTGATTGGGTATTTGTGCTTAGTCAGGTAGGGTAGGTAGGTATGAATAAGCTCGACATGTTGAGCATTTACTTCAGAATTTTTTAGTTTAGTTTTAGTTTCAAGTACAGTCGAGTCACAGAATAGAGGTTTCTAGTTGTAGTCATTATCAGTTTTCAGAGTGTGGTCGGGTGATAATTTGTGACAAAAATTTCCTTGCAAAATGGTTCATTTTATGGTTTAGTCTAGATCAGATTGAGGATCCCTTGAGAAAGACCAAAAGAATCCCAATGGACTTGGCACTTGGTCTACGAGGTTATTTACTACCTCGTTGGGAGGATAGCATCCCTACTGGAGCCAGCTGTTAGCACTATGTTTAAAAATTTTGAATTATAGATTTAAAGGGTTTGAAAATGATCTTATTTAAGGGATTTCACGGGAGCGAATTTTAGATTATCTGGTCTGTAAGTTTGTCATCAAGAGTTGTTGGATAAAAATGGATCCAGATCTATGAAGATAACTCATTCCATGGGTTTAAGCATGCAGTGGTGGGACATAGATAAAAAAGTGTTGAGTTTCAATGGTACAAATTCAAGGTGATGAAGATCAACGACGGAGAAATGTTCTTCCAATAGGAGATGCGAGGTAAGATTCATTCTTTGGATTTGAGAAATCAGTTAAAGGGGAGAGGTGTTGGAGGGTCGAGATCACCACAAATCCAGATCGACGACCCTAAGGGATTTCGCTTGGTAAACATGCGTGGAGGAAGAGACTTTTTGAAATTGCGGAATATGGTAAAGAAAGAAAGGATCAGACGGCTGAAATAAAGGCGGGGATAGATCTACGGTTGTATTCAATTCCTTGATCTGAACTAGCACGGATAAAGTTACAATATTGGATCGCGAAAGGTGGCAGAAGCTACAACAATCGATGGTCATGACACAGATTTGTGGTATATCGACGGACATGGTAAATTTTGCAATACAAAGGTGCCCAATCGATTGCAGGAGGGAAGATCAACAAAGTATTAAGGATTTTAGAGTTGAATGGTCCCAATGAAGGTCGTTTATTGATCAACATTCATTGTTGATTCTACCGAATTGAACTATGCAGGTGGTTAGTGTTGGATGTTTGGCACAAAGATATTGCGTGCCAAATGTCCAAATTGCAAAATAAAAGGATCCACTTGGAAATTGATAGGTTCATTCCTTCTGAGCTATAGAGCTGACGCTAATCGGATAGAATGTATGAAACGTGAGTATGAACAGGATCAAAACGCTACGCGAATGGACAGGATAAGCATTCTCAAACCCCTGAGCATTTATGAAAATGACAGAGAAGGGGGGCCATGTACATGTGTGCAGTGGATTCAAGTTGGGTTCGGGTCGATGGTCTAGAATCTGTTCAACCTGGTGAAGGTCATGTCCTGGTCAGGTCTGGTATAGGAAAGGACATCCTCATGTACGATCTAACCAACAATCATATCCCTTGACACCATTTACGGCATGCCTCATGTGAAAATGATGCCCACGACGTCATCAACCCTCCTGACCCCAGAAATACATCACGAAGCTTACATAAGGAGCAAAAGGAGGTCGTGAAGCCTGGATTTTTGAAGTGGCAAATCTGGCCCTTACAAGAATAAAAGGGATGCGGCCAGCCAAAACCATTATGAATACCACTATCAACATAAGTGAGAGGGAAAAGGATTGTCAAGTCTGAATTTCATGATCCATATGGACGGTTACGCAACATCACAGGAGGCGGCAGGATCAGATTCTCAACATCAAAGGAGATCAATCATCCATGTGTCCACTTGTGTGACCATTATGATGACCATCTAAGAAGTGTGTGACAATGTTGACTAGTCATCTCCATTGTCATCCTCATCATCCTATATAAAATCCATTCTCCTGAACCGCTGAAGAACAAGGAATGAGAAAATGATGAGGAGGAAATTCAAAGCGTTAGTTTGCATAAAGTCTAGCATTTTTTGTAGTTAGCAATGCATGTTTGGTTTGAGAAGCACTTCTGTCATGGAGTGTTTATGGTTGGCGAACATGCCTTTATGTTCCTGTGCCATCCTGGTCATTTACACTAGGAAAATATCATCCATCAGGGGACAGATGTGAAGCACTTCCATAGTTATTTTTGTTTTCTGATAGCCATACCTCCTACTACACGGTTCCTGGGCTTTCATGTCCATTGGGGGTTCCTCCAGAACCCTCATATGCAATCGCTTCCTCCAAAGCCCCGGTACATGGTGACCATGTTTAGAAGTGACCAGTAGGAGAGAATGCTCGTACTGGGGGGTGGGTGTCCAAAGTCTTCATCATCGCTTTTGTGAATTCCACTTGTCAACCTTATCTGAAGTGGTGATGAGGTCGAAGGCACACCCCACCGTATTTCCTATAGAAGAGCCCACCTCAGAGGAGGTGAGGAGTACAAGAACCAAAAGCCACTGCAGAGGCTTGTTTCTGCCAGGAGCAATGTGGCCCTTCTTCAAGTCCCCTTGAATAATGTTGTTACCCGGAAAGGAGGAGGCTGTGAAGAAGGTTGATCTTGGGAAGGATATAAACTCTTTTTCTAGCTCTGAAACCATGTAGAAAGGTGCCTTTGAGAATGAGACAAACAAAAGGGAAAGAACAAGTTGCTGACCCGATAGGCAGACAGGTGGTCGAGCCAAATTGGCATTGAGCTACCAGAAGCATCTTGAGACGTCGTTTTCACAACCCACAAGCTCAGAAATATAAACATCGTGCTTCCCTCTAGACCGACCATGCACACTAAATCCATGATGTCTATTTTGAATATATGTAAACCGTGGCAGAAGTACCATGCTAGAGTTGTTAAGTTTTGATTGTAACTGTAAACAGTTTTAGATCTGCTTTCGAGGACTAGCCTCGAAGGTCTGAGGCACTATCAATAGGCTCCCCATAGAGGGGAGAAGGTTTGGGAATTTTCAAGAGCAGAGGCTCTCCATTGTAATATGTTTTCATTTTCTTGAGTTGAATAAAATTGCAGAGGTGGAATGATAAACTCTCATGGAAGAGATTCTTGTGCCATCTCTTTCTTCAATAAGTAACTTTCTTTATGTGACTATTATCCTGTTTCCATTTCAGTTTGTATTTGCTTTCATTTTTGGGCATCAGTTTATATGGACCAGAATTCATCTTGCATGCTCTAGGTCTATTGTTTAAGCATTTTCAAATATTTTCTTCTAATGTCTTACAGAATTCACTCTAGCTAGGTGCTCTGTTAGACGAGTTGTCTCCCTTTGTTTGCTAATCCACTTGCTAATAACTCCAGATGGAAGAAAAGGTGTCTATATTGCCTTTGTCCCCAAATCTTTGGACTTCCTACCTCCCGTGACCCTTTTTCAACTCTGATAGTCGACCCCATGGCTCAATGGTTTCCCCCACAATAGACCCACCAAAATTTACAAAACAAACTTGTTCCATTCAGAAATATGACCTTCTGACTATCGTCGATTGAATATCTTGATTATGAAACCTTGTAAATAGTGAGAGATCCCTCTTTGATTGTATTGGGTCAGAAATACAGTCTAAAGCGGTTTTGATGTTACCCCGGGATTTACCTTTCACAACCTGGGTACGTTCTAGGTGTTAACAAACTGTAATTGAATGAATGAATAAAGCATTGTCGAGAACTATATATTATTCATGTTAAAATATTGTTAAGTTGTAATATTGTCGTGTCATTGTCATTTACATTCAAGGAATCAAATGCATCGCATAGTTGCACCAGTTGTTAAGTTGGCAAGGACAATTTTTTGTCGCGTTGTTGCGCCACTATCGAGTAGTTAAAGACTTCGTCCTTCTAATTCTGTCAAGTGCCTTGGTCGTGCACCAGGGGACTGTAATCCCTCGCCAACCATAGAAACATGGTTCAGGAAGTTACACATTAAGATATCTCGGGTGAGACTATGCCTGCTTCGCAGGTGTTGCTGGTTGAGCTTGCTCTGTTGGGATGATGTATTTGCATGTGTTTTTGGTGTTGTGTTTTTGTTGAACCAGAGTCGCAAGAGTGGGGAAAAGTAGGCCAACAACAATGTACTATTTTTCAATCTCATTGGAAGATAGGAAAAACAGTCCTTTCTAATTCAAATAGGATTTTTGCAATAGAAATATGATAATGCTATAATAAAATAACAATGAAATAGACGCATATTCCTGAAAGGGGTCATTTATTCATCAGATATGTAAAACTTTGATATTTTTTAATAGAAACAATTGGAAAATTTGTTGAGCAATATTGAAAACTTTACATGCTACAAAAATGCATACTGAAATAGTTAGAATAAAAATGAAAAGGTTTGAACAAAATATAACTATATCATTTCTTAGGCCAACAAACTAAATGCATTGTTGGAAGCAAAAATTGTTTATTTTAACTAGTAAACAAACATGAAACGAAATACTAATCTCATCACAATGTTTAGAGTCACCTAAATTAAAACTCCATATTATCTTCTTAGATACATCTCCAAACATATTTTTAGAGCTTATGAGGGGTTGGATAGGGTTTAAAGGAATACGACTACATGTTATTGATAACATATGTAAATTGATATAAGCTAAAAATTCATGTGAGAAATATGGAAAACTTTCATATTATATAGACAAACATGGTGAAAATTTAAGGTATATATTATTTTTCAGAAAGACATTTGTACCGAATGCCATTGAATACTACACAAATTCACTTAAATCTGGACAGAAATATTAAAATCCTTGGAAGTTTGTCTGCATATGAAAAAATTTAAGCAGTAACTTCATAATGTTCCATAGCTTCGAAGTGGTGGAAAGAGAATGGAAAGTCCGTGTATAAATTTATGGTATTTTCATTGGTTAGGGTCATCTTTTGCAAGTTAAATAACAAGTTAAATGGCACACATTTTATCCTCCCAATTATGACCATAATAAAACATTTTAGACATGATAAATTGAAAAGTGAAGAAAAGTTGTAACCCAGGTGAATTCATTTTCAAACGAAAGAAAAACAAGTAGGTCCTTTTGACAAAAGGACACTTCACATTAAAGAAGTTACTTTGTTATATACCTAGCCTATGGGTAAGATTCTACGAGTTATCTCTACTCCACCCTCAAGACTTCACATTTACCAGGATATAAATATGAGCTGATATTGAAGTAGATAAACATATAGTTTTCCATAATTAAATGAACAAAAAACAAAAAATTAGATAGTTGTATTGTGTTATTTATCAATTCATATTCTATATCTCTAGAACAACTAGGACTAACTTCTCTACTATTTGATTTATATGCATCCTGCATAAAATAAAATTGAAATAACTAATAAAAAATATTTATAGAATATATGAAGCAAGAAAAGGAGAACTAGCATCGGTATTTGTGCATGCAAAGGAAATTCAGCAACACCTGCTTGCTTCCTTTATCACATAACAATGTCGAGGATAAATGTTGGTTCAAAAATTGCACTCCACCACCAATGGAAGATGGCCTAGTTGGGCGCATAAAGAATACATTGAAGGGGACAAGGTATAGATCTAATATATAGTCATCCTTGATACTGCAATAAACAAATAGGTCATTAGTATGTAGAGAAGTGAATCTATTTGTTCATTTATGAAAGTATGTAGAGAAAATGAAATAGAACAGAACATAGTAAGATTTCTATGGTAATATTTGTATAGAACATGAAAGAGTAAGGAGTAATGAATGACAATGTAAAGAGTGACCTGTATGAATTGAAACAAATCAAGGCTAGGATATGTGATCTTTTAGTGCGAGGCATTTTATGGGAAATCCAACTATTGTTGCGTCTGCAAAATGCAATCTCTATCAAATGATTCCATAACAAAAACATGAACAGATTAATGAGAGTACAAAATTTAAATAAGTTCCTTACCATGGTTCACGTGTGAGAGTTAATAGAGTATGACTTGAAAATTGTAACAAGTCTCCAAAATCATCTTTTTATTCCATCCCTTAGACATAAACTCAAATGTGTAACAATGAATCTATGTTGAACTTTCTGCTTTTGGGAAATGACCGTAAGACAAAACAAATATTGCTTTGAATTATGATTGAGAACATCTGGAATTGTTTTCAAGCAATCAAAAGTTCCATTTCTATGACAATTTGATATTCATTTTGTTTTTTATTCTATGGCGATTTGTTAAAAAAGGGTTTTAAGAAGATAAGTAAAAAAATTGTTTTACAAGAATAGTACTGAAAACAAAACAATACAGTAGAGAAGTGTACATATGATAAAGTAAAAGATAATTTTCATTTCTTTCAACTTTAACACTTTCAAATATGACTTATTTAAAATTGAAATACAAATTAAACAAGTGGAAACATATAATCAACAAAGTAGCAACATTAATAAGAGTAATTAGACAGAACTATAGCAACATTACCATAGTTCATGTGCAACACAAAAAATAACAAGTCTGATAAATTAATTGGTGAATTGGGACCTTCCTTATATTTAGAATTAATATTTCACAACAATCTATGCTTCTTAGCCAAGTCAATAAACAAAAGGAAAGTGATCGTTACATGAGGGTCTGTACATACATGAGAGAGAGAGAGAGAGAGAGAGAAAGATCCAGTCTAGGTTTAGACAGATAGAGGAATAGGTATAAAAACCAAGATGCAACAACAAAACTTTAACAACGACATTAAAAGGGAGAAATATAGTTTACAACATTCTATTTAAACAATGGCATCCTCAAAACATAATCAAAATAAAAGTGCCAGGAAGAACAAGCCTTGAAAAATGAAATGGTGGTTACTTTAAGGTAATAACATACATCAAGGCAGTAGCAAGAGACTTGGAAGCTTCTATATAAGATCTTGGTGGTCACTTACAGGCCATATTACAACTTAGACCAACAATGACAAGGATTGACCAGTAGTAGGCTATCCATCATTAACTACAATAGCCACAAAATAAATGTTTTCCCTCTGAAAACAATGAAACAATGAAAAACATGGTTCACATAAATTTTGACTCCCCTCAACATAGTAAATATAGGAAGTGGCTCCCAATATGGAAGATGAAACCCTCAAGAAAATGTTGTCGGGCACTTGGCAACATTACACAGTAGATGAAAGTTCCACATGAAAAATGGAATCTCTAAAACAATCAAGATGGGTAGTAGTTGTTTTTACAATTGAATAAGAGTTAATGTGTTACACATTTTGGAAGAGGAAAAATAATTAACTTTCAAATAAGGCCTTGGTTTTCACTTACAGGGCATATTATAATTTAGACCAACAAGGGAAGGCCTCAACCAGAGCTAGCTTACTCATCCGTAACAACAAAATCCACAAAAAGGAACCTTTTCCCTATGTAAACAAATAAACAATGAACAACACGGTTCGCATAGGTCTTGGATTTCTTGAACATAGTAAATATAGGCAGTGGTAGTCCCAAGATGAATGAGGAAACCCTCAAAGAAATGCTCAGAGGAAGTTGGGATATTTAAACACTAGAAGGTAGTTTCACATGACAAATGGAAGCTGTAAAAAAATCAACATGGATAGTAGGTTATCTTGACAATCGAATAACAGTTCATGTGTTAAACGTTTTGGAAGAGGGAAAAAAAGGAACTTTAAAAGCTAGGTTGTTTTTTCACATGGGTTTAATTGGTAACATCCTAGGTTGATGCTGCACGAATTTCCCTTCATGTTTCCTTTGGATCCGTGTTCCCATGTGGTCATGGTTTGATTGATAAGAAAATATTTTATATCTTGTCAAATTTTTTAATGCACTACCCCCTAGTGTCCTAAAATGCACGAAGCATTATTGTTTGATTTCTATGGCCAATGGTCACCATGAAGTAGAGAGGGATGGACATGATACTGAATGGGAATAAACAGACCACGTATTTGTAGTAAGAATGTAGGGAACGCTTGGAATTCAATAATATCTTTGCATATTGGGAACACCTTGCATTGTGAAGTTTATTCTCGTTGTTTGAGGATTGATATTGCTGATGGAATCTATAGAACAATGAACAAGTGCAACATGTTCTTTTCACAATCCAATAACATTCCACATGTTACACGTTTTAGAACAGGAGCAAGAATCAACTTGGAACATGGATGGGTAGGAATAGTAGATCATAGAAGAAGAGGGCATGACAGGGTTAAGACAAAGGGGTAGGGTTACGCATTTAAGGTGGGAGTTAGCACATAGGACCAACAAGTAAGGGTAAACACAAGAGAAAGGATAAACACCATAAACCAAGGATTGATAAACACTTATCAAATTGCAAGATGAAGGATGTACCAAGAAGGTGGGAATATGACCCATTTTATCTCTCTCTCAAATGTACAAGTGTTTAATAGACCAACTGAAAATTCTATCATCACCATATAAGGAAAGTCAAAACTAAATGTTAGGATCCATTGTTGTAATATTGATAGTATCAAGTGTCACAACGATGATGTGTATTTTTTTTGCTAACAACATATAAATGTATTTGCATTGATAAAAAATAAATAAACCTATTTGGAAAGTGTAGAAATTTCTTCAAATAAAAAAAACATGTGAGAACACCACAAGTTTTTCAATGTAAAAAAGGTACCGAGCTGAAGAGATAATTTAGTAGACATGATTATAACATGTATACAAGTAGATAAGACAAATAATTTACAGCCATGAACCAACATACACATTTCACTATTGCAAAGCCAAAGAAACAATTGAATATATGAAGAGAAGAAAGCATGGATTTTGTATACAAGCACATGAGAGAAAAAATTTACAGCTATGAACCATTAAAGATATTTGAATATTGCAAAGGGAAATAAACAATTGAACATGGAAATAAAATTGAGCTATGAACCATTAAACACATTTGATTATTGAAAAGAGAAATAAATATACAAGCACACAAGAGAAACCATTTATAGCTATGAAATATTAAAGACATTTGATTATTGCAAAGGGAAATAAACAGATGAACATGGAAATAAAATTGAGCTGTGAACCATTAAACACACTTGATTATTGCATAGAGAAATAAACAATTGAAATAGAGAGATAAACAATTGAACATGGAAACATAATTGAGCATTAGTTTTTTTTTGCTAAATGTGGGTATTTTTTTCCAACAACAATATTGATAACAAAGCATGTGGCACATAGGTAAAAAAGAGAAAGGTATAAAGAGAAAGACAACCACATGGATAATGTGTAGGTATAATCAATGAGATTTTCAACATTAAAATAAAAAAAAGTGGATATATCTAATAAAGCATATTCCATATTAAGAACTAAAAGCATATACAGTTAGAAGTTCATCCATTTCTTTTGGGATACACTGTGAAGGAAAATGACAGTAAAAAAAACACATTGTGATAGCATTTCAAAATGGGAATTGTGAAGTTGAAGAAACAATAAACATATGAAACATATCATTCCATAAGATTATATAACAAGAAAAGTGAAAGTGCAACATAACAAACTTGACTTAATAGTTTCACAGTAAGTATATATATTTGAAATATGTTGTAAAGGGATATCAACGGGGAAGATGACATATAACAAGTGCAAGAGTATAAATTGTTAGAAAACAAGACACCAAAAAAAAGTAGGTAAGTGTCTAGAATACTAAATTCTAAGAATATAGTACAAGACAATCATATATACAAAAGGATTGCTGGAAACGACAACACCAAGTACAAGAGATTGAAGTACCAAGATGTGGATTTCATAGCACAAAATATTGTCGAATATGCTTGAATGCAACACTTTCATGTAGATGCATAAAATGTTGAAGCAACTACTTCAATATAGAGAGAAACCTGTGGTTGAAAAAATGCAATTAGTTAGAAGCAAAGATGATGCTTCAAAGTATGTTGCCATCTGTTGTAATGTTTTTCCATGTTCATATATGTGTTGATAGTAGTATGAAATTTTTATTAGGTATGTTAAATCTATCTCTGTTTTGCAGCAGAAACAATGAACACGTTGAAGCAGGTTCCCCAATTTAAGGAGCAACTAAATCGTTGGTCGAATACAATTAATTGGAAGAACAAATGATGATTTGAAGTATGTTTATTTATATTGTAATTCTTCTCTTTGTTTTTTTATTTGTTCATAGTAATATGGCAGTGTGCTCATAAATTCCATTGTGAATTCTGTTTTACAACCAGAGAAAAACAATGCATATGAAAAAATCGCATATTTTGCATGTCATAAGCAAGAACGAATATATAGTACATAAAAACATTGACTTGTTTGAGAATAAAAGTTAGGTTTTTATTATAAAGAATATATATAGCTAATACAACACAGACATGTTGAAACAATAAATGGTAACACATACAAGTAAATGAAAATATTTTACATTTGATGCAAAAAGAGGAACATGTGATCAAGTGGTGATTTTGTGGGTTCCAAACCTTCTCATGCATAATGACCATATCCAAGGATTCCATGACCCCAACAAGGTCTACACAAGCATCAATATATTCATCAAGGTTTCCAAGTCTTCATCAAGTCATTAAATACCACATCATCACCTTTAAGGAACATAAAACCATCAAATGTTGGTCTTAGGGCTTCTCCAGGGATTCTTCATCAAGAAAGGGTCTTCTTAGGCTTCTTCAACCACACTAGGAGACCTACAAGGGTCAAGATCCATCATAACATCACCTATGGGGTTACTATACCTTCTCCTAGGGTACCATGACACCATTAGAGCATGAATGACCACAGAATGGGTCATTAATGCTTCTCCAACCCATCTGGGGCTTATCCATCATCCATTATGGCTTCAGGAACATATACAGGGTCTTCAACACCATCAAAAGGGTCTTCAACATATTCAACATCTTCAACAAGGTGGCAGTGTCAAGATCCAACCTTATGGGTACAAGGACCATGTCAATTGGGTACAAGGTGATTCAAGGAACAAACCCACTTTGTAAGGTGTCCAAGGCATTGAAGTGGGACTTGGTAGAAGCAATGATAATATATGGGGCCACTACAAGTCTATGTTGGAATCAATGACAATTTCATCAACAGAAACTTCTTGTAAACACCTGTAATGAGAAACCTCCCATAAACATATTAGATTAGTTGTCATTTAACAATCTCCACCTTGACAACATAATTTACAAATACTTTTCCCAAGACTATTTATCACCTTTTTTTCAAACCAAGAGAAGCTACACACCATCGTAACTTCTATAACAATATTGGTTTTGTAAACATATATGCACGATTTTATTGAGTATGGACCTTTCTCAGATCTACTCCATATTCACTAATGGCTTGTCTTACAAAATGATATTTTACATCAATATGTTTAGTCTTACTATGATAAACATGATTTGTATCCAAATGAATATCACTTTGACTGTCACATAAGACAAGCACACTATTCTGCAACCTTTCAATTTCTCTAAGCAGACCTCTCATCCAAATTTCCTCTTTGCAAGCATGTGAGGCAGCAATGTATTCAACCTCTAGAGGGGATAAATCAACTGTTTCCTGAAGCTTTGGCATCCAACTTATAGCTCCCCCCTACAAGAGTAAAGACATAACCTGAAGTAGACCTTCTCTTGTCCAAATCACCTACGAAATCTGAATCAACAAAACCACATAATATGTCACTATTATTATTAAAGATGATACAATAGTCACTTGTGCCTCTTAGGTACCGAAGCACCCATGTCACTGCATTCCAATATTCTTTTCCCATATTTTCCATGTACTTACTAACAAACACCTATTGCATGTGAAATATCGAGTCTAATACACATCATTGCATACATTAAACATCCTACTGTATCTGCATATGGCACATGAGACATATAATCCTTTTCTTCAACACTACTAGGACATAAAATTGAAGAAAGTTTAAAATGGCAAGCCAAAGGAACATTCACAGGCTTTGTCTTATTCATTTCGAATCTTTCAATTATTTTCTCAACACACTTCTCCTGTGAAAAAATAAGCTTACCAATTCCTTTGTCTCTGTGTATCTCAATACATAAGATTTTTTTTGCAGCTTTGAGATCCTTCATATCAAAAGGCCTAGCCATCTGAGCCTTCAAAATTTTAATCATGTCCATGCTTTTCCTCACAATAAGCATATCATCAACATACAATACTAAGATAATGAATATGTCATTCAACCTTTAGAAGTATAAACAATTATCATATTCACTTCTAGTATAACCTTAGCTCACCATGAAAGAATCAAACTTCTTATATCATTATCTGGGCGACTATTTCAGGCCATATATTTATTTCTTGAGATTGCAAACTAATATACCTTTATGGTGTTGTACAAAACCTTCTGGTTGTTCCATATAAATCTCCTCATCTAAATCTCCATGTAAGAAACCATTTTTTACATCTAGTTGTTCTAATTCCAAATCAAGCAATGCAACTAATGCTAACACAATATGAATAGATACAAGCTTGACAACTGGTGAAAATTTATTATGATAGTCTATACCTTCCATATGAGAATACCCTTTTGCGACCAATCAGTCTTTGTATCTTTCAACATTACCATCAACTCCTTTCTTTAATTTGAATACCCACTTACATCCAACAATTTTTCTATCTTTGGGGAGTTCAACCAATTCCCATGTCTTGTTTTTATCTAGAGAATCCATTTCTTCTTTCATTTCCATATTCCACTTAGCATTGTCAATACAATCAATGGATTCCTGAAAACAAGAAGGTTCTCCATCATTAGTAAATAAAACAGACGAAACAAAATCAGTATACCTCTTAGGAGGATTTCTCTCCCTTAATGATCTTCTTGGTGTAGAATGTCGAGTTTCCACATTTCCTTGAATCTCTTCATCTTCTATGACTTCTCTCTCACCAGAAACTTCTTCTTGTTTCTTTGAGTCATGAGAAGATTGGTTCTCCAAATGAATTAATTGTTTTGATATTACATGTTCCTGTTCCACATCAACTCTTACATTTTTGGATTTAATCAGAGAAGATTCATCAAAAGTTACATCTCTGATAATGACAATTTTGTGGGAAGTAGGATCCCACAATCTATATCATTTTGTTAATTAGTCATACCCAACAAAAATGCACTTCTTTGATCTAGGGTCTAACTTAGAATGTTGATTTTTAGGAGTAAGTGAATAAGCTTCACAACCAAAGATTTTCAAATTCGAATAATCACAGGGATGACCAGTCCATACCTCTTCAATAATTTTACAATCTATTTTCATTGGCGGTGATCGATTTATTAGATAACAAGCGGTAGAAACTGCTTTTGCCCACAATTCTTTCCCCAAATTAACATTACTGAGCATGCTCATTTCTCTTTCTAGAATATTCTTGTTCATGTGTTTTGCAACGCCATTTTGTTGAGTGTATACATTTGTTTTGTGTCTTATGATCCCTTCATATTTGCAATATTTTTCAAACTCTAAAGAAGTAAATTCACCTCTATTATCCATCCTTAAACACTTGATTGTCCTGCCAGTTATTTTTTCAACCATAACTCTAAATTGTTTAAATGTATTAAACACAATAGCTTTTCTTTTTAGGACATAGACCCAAACCATTCTATAAAAATCATCTACAAATAATACATAATATTTTTCTCCCCCAGAGTAAATGGTAGGAGACAAACCCCACAAATCATAATGAAAGTAGTCAAGAACACCTTTACTAACATGACTACCTACTTTGAATTTTTGTCTACACTGCTTTCCAAATATACAATTTTTATAAAACATCAAATTCCGAGTTTTCAAATTTTGAAGCAATTTACGATTCATTAATATCTAAAGTCCTTTTTCACTCATATGATCAATACGTTGATGCCATAATTGAGTGGATCTTGACTCTTTTTTCAAATACTAATGCATTACCATTAACTTGAGTCCTTCCAACCAGTTTGTAAAGGTTTCCTGTGTTCAGGAGTGTCTAAATATCCTAACATCCTGTCCTCTGTGACTTCATGACCACTAAAGCACCCTTGGAAACTTTTAGAGTTCTATTAAAACCTATAAACTTATGACCAGAAGAATCCAATACTCCCAAATAAATTAATTTTTTTTCCTTAACTCGGGTACATGTCTAACATCTGTAAGTGTTCTTATAAATCCATCAAACCTTTTAATTTTAACACTTCCCACCCCAACAGTTTTACATGAATGACTGTCTCCTAAAAGAACTATTCCATCATTAATTGTTTGATGGGAAGCAAACCAATATTTATGAGTACATATATGGTTTGAAGAACCAAAATCTAATAGCCATTCCTCATTATATTCAGAAATATTACAAATAAACAAGACCTCATCGATCATACCCGAATCAAAAGACTTAACTGAATTTTCCTCTGACTTGGAGACATCCTTCTTGGGTTCTTGTCTCTTCCAACATTCCTTCTTGAGATGACCAGTCTTGTTACAGTACCATTTTAATTTTCTCTTTTTGTCTTTCGATTTAGATCTGGAAGTACCTCTTGACTTTTCTCCTTTCTCTTTGGATTGACCTCTAACAACCAAATATTTTGGCGAAGAGGTTTCAAGACTGTTTTATACCTTAATTCCGTAGACAATAATGCTCCAACCACGTTGTTAAATTCTAAAGTATCATTTGTACTAAGGCTAATGGAAGAAACTACTTGACCCCAAGATTCAACTAAAGTACATAAGAGATTGACAACTTTATCTTCGTCATCGATTTTAGCATCCATACTACTCAACTAGAAAATATGAGTATTAAAAACATTCAAATGATCTATTATCTCCGTACCTTCTTTCATTCTCATCGTACAACTATTTCTTCAAGTAAATTATGTTCATCACTGATTTGGTCATATACAAACTTTCTAACTTGTTCCATAGGCTTGTTGTTGATGTTTCTCCAACAATACTGAACACCACATCATTTGCAAGACATAATCGAATATTTGTGCTTAGCGCTTTGGCATATAAATCATCCCATTCATCATCTGTCATGGTTAGAGGCCTTTTTATTTTTTCGACTAAGGCTCTTTGTAACCCCTGTTGAACTAATAGATCCTCATCTTTAATTTCCATAGTTCAAAAATGTTTTTACCAATAAATTTTTCAATTTCAAACTTTGCGCTAGACATTTTTTTCTTAATATTTATCAACCCAAATAAACAACACTATATTCTCTCGATGGTAGTCCTGCTTGAAAATTCAAAATATATATTTTGAAACTTCCAAATAAAAAAAATAACACATAGTTTTTTTGTTTATTATCTTTACCCTGGAATTTTGTTTATGGTTGGCTCCAAGTGGGACTTTACAGGCTCAACAATCTAGCTTCACTCTCCATGCTCCTCCACGTCTGCCAAAAATGGATCTCTTCTACACGTGAGCTCATCTTTCTTGAGGAAGTAGGTAGGCCCTCACTTCTCGCAGGATCTCCACACTCCACTGCTCTTTCTTCCAGGAGTTCCATGCGACCTCTCTTCACGTCCAACCAATGAGCAGTGGCAGTCAAAGCCCAGCTAGAGCTCTTCCACAATCTTGTGGGGAGAGAATCCCAGTAGAGTTTTCTTCACACATGGCTCTCCTCCAGTCGTCCAGGCAGTGCGAGTCTCAGACCTCTCCTCCAGTCGTTTAGGCAGCAGCAACTCCCTCACCACTCTTTCGTGACTACATGTAGAATGGTCAACATGATTCACTTTTATTCATATTTGTTGTATGTGCAGATTGTACAGCTCCATGCTTGGTTCTTTCTTCAAAGGTGGAGCTTGATCTTCTACACGTGCGAGCTCTCCACGCAGTCCTCCAGCTTCCAAAGAATGTTTTCTCTCTTTCTCCCTCGATGTCACTGTTCACACGGGCTCTAATACAACTTATTAATATCTTAGAGACAAATCAACCAAGTTTTATATAAAATAACACCATTAAAACACCAACATTTATTCTGGTAAAACCCTAGAGGGGAAACATCCACACAGGAAAAGTACTGAAGCTCATTAATGAAGAAGGAGAGATTACATGACGAGCCTCAATCTCTAAGACAACTCATTACATTACGTATCCCAACCATGCACTATATACTTCATGAAAGAAGTTACATGAGTAAACCATTTCCAGTTATGCTCATTATGAAAACTTCTCGTAAACACCTGTAATGAGAAACCTCCCATAAACACATTAACATAGAAGTCACAAAGGTGCAATTTTCCAAGGAAACTGTGCCATTTAAATGCACTGAAGGGTCGAATGGAAATTGTAATTAAATTTTAGCATAATTATTCAATCCTGGGCTTAAAAACAGTTGATTTCAGTAGATGAGTTATTTATTTCCCACCCCATATTTCACATAGTTTAGATAATATTTATATCCTACCTAATAATTGACCGGGCATAGTTTAGACAATTATTCATAGTTGTTTTTTTGATATCTTTGTATGGAGAAAATAAATAAAATCTAGCGATACCATCATATACGATGTTGGTTCAAAGAAAAGAATATCGCTTTCTCATGTTGCACAATTACTGTTGGTTCAAACAAAAGAATACAGCTTGCTCATGTTGCACAATTACTGGCGGCTCAAAGAAAATAATACCACTTGCGCATATTACACAATTACTACCTGGTATTAGTTAGCAACATCTAAGGTGCTCCACGTGTTCTAGGTTTTTTGGTCTGCAGGTTTGCAGGCCTCGCGCCCATGGATCCCCCAGACCCTAACTCGATTGAAGATCGGTTTCACAGCATCGTTGCTTCCCTTCCTCCTCCTTCGTCTACAGCTCCCCTTTCTTATCATTTCATCAAGAGCGCCGACATTCCAGAAGTAAAGCTCTCTTCCACTGCCTCAAAACGAAAAGCAGTCACCCTCTCTGAGAAAGGCCTCATTGGCCTGTTCACTGGGCTTTGACCGTCCCCTTGCTCAGTTGAAGTCTGGCTTAACAAAAACTGGAGAACCCTAAATTCTAATCCAAGGTGAGGTTCAGCAAATCTTCTGCGGGAAACGTTATTTCGCTTTCATCTTTGAAAAGAAAGAGGATTGAGACCTTATTTTTAGGAATGTCCCTTACTTCATGGGTCCAAGAGACATGTACCTGAACAAATGGGATCTCTCTTTCAACCCAGAAAAGGACATCCCTAAGGCCGTTCCAGTTTGGGTGAAGTTACCCCATCTCCCTCTCCACTGCTGGAATGATGAAGATTTCAAGAAATAGGGAATACTTTGGGGAAATACATAGACAAGTCTGAGCCAAAATCTCCAATGTTCTCATGCGCTCGAATCTGCGTTGACGTTGATCTAGAAAAAGGCCTGCCGAAATCCATTAATCTCTCCATTGATAGATGGAACATTTACAAACTGTGGATTATGAGAAAACCCCTTCAAATGCAAATATTGTCATGAATATGGGCATTTTGCTAAATCTTGTCCAAAAAAGCCGAAGAAATACAACTCAGAAGACCTGCAAGAAGAGGGATGGAACGTAGTAAGCGGGAAGAAGAATGCAAAGAACACATCCACAAAGCAACCTCACATCCTGTCAAAGAGCACCTCTGGAAATAGGTTTGATGTTCTTCAAACAAAGATACGAGAGATTGAAACACCAGAGGAAAATGTTGAAGAAGCCCTACATCAGGAAGATGAAACACTTGCAGAAGTACCACCTCAAAAGGAGAAAGATGACTTGGTAGAAGATATGGCGCAGCCTTCAGCAAGGAATGAAGCTGCATCCAATTCAGAAGGATTAGTAACATGATCTAGGGAAAAATCAAGATCTAAAGAATCCACAGACATCTCTGTTGAAGAACAAGAACCTCTCTCTAGGAAAGGAAGAAATTCCAACAAGACAATACGAGAACAGGAAGCAGCAAGAGAAAAGGCAGTAGGGAAACAGTCTAACTTAGACTTTCTAGTCAAAACCTCACAAGCAAGCAAATACCTTCTCAGCATAGAAGAGGAAAAAAAGGAGAAGGAAAAGGCAGGACCTGCCACCAACGCATCTGGTGCCTCTGGAGGCCTTCTCTGTTGGTGGGACACTAAAAATATTTCTATGCATTCTGCCATTGAGAACAAAAATTGGCTATTCATCAAATTAGAAAACAAAGAAAAGAAAGAAATGTTCTGGATAGGGAACATTTATGGCTCAACCATCCATGCTCAGAAATATAGTTTTTGGAATTCCCTTGAAGAACAATGTGAAGGTAAATCGCTTCTCCCTTGCTTCATAGTGGGGGACTTCAATGTTACTATCTCCGCGGACGAATGCAGAGGTGGAACTAAGGTCAGGGATCCCTTTGGAGAAAGGTTGGAGGACCTGATTTTGCTATGGGGACTCTTGAACATCAAACCAAAGAATGGCACTTTCACTTGGAGCAACAAATGAATTGGACCCGGTCACATAGCTGCTAGACTGGACCGGTTTTTGGTTAGCACCCATCTCCTCAGATCTTACCCAGAATCCAAACTCCTGTGCTCGGCCATCTCTGATCATAATCCAATATGTCTTCTTTTCTCGCCCTTGGAAAATTTGGGGCGTCTTCCTTTTCATTTTAATCACCTCTAGATCGAATTTGAAGGAGTTGAGGATATCATCACAAATGCCTGGCGATGTTTCATTCCAGGATCTCCAGCATTCTCATGGGAACAGAAAATAAAAAGGGTTAAAGCAGCCCTCAAATTCTGGGCAAAGCACCATTATCAAGAGCCTTCTCAACAAAAATCAGAAATCATAAAGAGTATGGAAGCCCTCCAAGCGGAAATGGAGGAAAATGAGATCACCAAGGAGCATCTTGTCAAAGAAATAGAACTTCAAACAAGCCTGCAAAAAATATTAAGGAATGAGGAAGAGGGATGGAGGCTTTGATCACGTATTTTCCGGCTTAAAGGTGGAGATCAAAACATAAAATTATTTCAAAACCAATGTAGGGATAGACAAAGGTGGAACACTTTGCGGGATCTCAAAAACAAGGACGGAATAGTCATCATCGGGCAATCGGCAATCAGCACGGACGTAAGAAGTTTTTTTGAGAACTTGTATAATGATGAAGAGTATGTCTCACAAGAATGTATGGAAGAAATGGTTCGAGACATTCTAGATCTAATCAGTCCTGAGGAAAGCCTACAGGTCGAATACCCCATTTTGGAGGAAGAGGTTAAGAAGGCCATATGGTCCCTCCATTCGGATAAAGCCCCGGGACTTGACAGTTTCCCCATCCGATTCTATATAACTTTCTGGTCCCTAATAAAAAAGGATATTATGTGCCTCATCTCCTGGATGGCAAAAGGAAAAATGGGAGGAGCCATAAATTCCACCTGTCCAGCCTTGATCCCAAAAGAGGAAAATCCCTCCTCCATCAAAAGGTTTAGACCCATTTCCCTCTGCAATGCCTCTTACAAAATATTTTCAAAAGTCTTATCCCTGAGACTAAAGCCTATTATCCATTCTCTAATCTCCCCAAATCAAGGAGTCTTCATCTCGGGCCGGAAAATCAGTGATAACATCCTTATGGTTCAGGAGGCAATACATTCCAGCACAAAAAAGGGCGAACTAGGTATGGCCATTAAGTTGGACTTGGCTAATGCCTTTGATCGGTTGAGGCATTCCTTCATTCTTATGGTTCTACAGAAATTTGTTTTTCACCCCATCTTCATCAACCAAGTCCAAGCTTGCACAAACTCTCCTTGGATAGCTCCCTTAATCAATGGAAGACCCTCTGAATTTTTTAAAGCCTCCCGAGGGACAAGACAAGGGTTCCCCCTCTCCCCCTTTCTTTATATCCTGGTTGCTGACTCCCTTAGTAGAAGACTCACTAGACTTCAAGCTGAAGTCTCCCTTCTGGGCCTTTCCTTCCGAAATGGAGTCCTCCCTATCAATCATGCTCTTTTTGCAGACAATATGATTCTGCTAGGGATAGCCTCCCCCCAAATAGCCAGAAATTTCCTAAGACCCCTAGACCTTTTCCTCCGTTCCTCAGGAAGCTCAGCCAACCTGAACAAATGTAAGCTCTATGGATGGAATTGTAATGCAGCAACTCTCCACAGCATATCACATATTCTGCATATGAATTCCACTCATAATTGGACTCATTTCACTTATCTGGGCATTCCCATAGCCAAAAAGACCTTTGCCTCTGCTATGAGTCTCCGATCGTCCAAAAGATAAAAAACAAAATCCACTCTCTGGGCTCAAAATGGTTAAACCTCGTAGGGGAATTAACTCTCATACATTCTATCCTTTCCTCCTATCCAATTTACTCCAGCTCAATGATGCTAGCCCCCAAGAATGTTATCAACAACATATGTAAGGAAATTAGAAAATTCTGTTGGCAAGGAGGAAAGGTTCAGACAAAGAAATTCCACTTAGTCAAATGGAATATAGTGAAAAGGACAAAAAATAAAGGTGGACTAGGCATCAGGGATTCAGAGAAAATGAACAAAGCTTTGGGAGTGAAGTTGATCTGGAGGTTGGCTACAGGCAAGAAAGAATGGTGGAAAGAAATAGCTAGGAAAAAATACATCAAAAGACCTAGATCAAAAATCTTAGACAGCACATGGACAGGTAAGGGAACCTCTTTCTGGAAGATGTGCGAAGCCTCTCTCAAAATAATACAGTCTAATTACTATTGGATCCCAGGAAATGGTAAAAAAATCAATGTCTGGAATTGCAACATCCTAGGGTAGCCTCCCCATTCCTCGCTCCCAGGTTTTACTCTTCTCATTGAATGGGCCCGTAGCCAGGGCTTACATACTCTCCATGATCTCTCGCTGTGGGATTCGTCGGGGAGCTGGATAGGCTGGAAATATCTTCACCCCCCAATCCATTTGGAAGAATCCATGACCCTCTTTCTCTCATCCCTCCATGGCTTGTCTCCATCTTGAGAATCAGCAAGAGATCGCATTAGTTGGGGTAAAATTGGGCAGTACACGGTCAAAGAGGGATACATGAGACTCTCCTTGGACCCAACAACAAATGATAATCTTTGGAAGAAGGTTTGGCATCCAGACAACATCCCAAAATTAAACTCATTCATATAGATTCTGATGCATAATAAACTTCTCATGGCTGAGAATCTCAGGAAGAGAGGGATAGCAGGACCCTCTCGGTGTGCTCTTTGCAATATGGAAGAGGAAACCTCAAATCATATTTTTCTTCAGTGCAGAGTTTCCTTGAAAATTTGGCAGTGTGTTCTCCCTACGAGCTTTCTTTTCAGCCCCCCAGGCTCTGTGGTTCAGCTTCTTGAGGATTGGTCCAAACAATTCCCTGCCTCTCTCATTAAAAAACCCATCCTCAATCGCCTTTGGATCTCTATCCCCAAGAATCTCTACTGGAAACTGTGGATATCCAGGAACAAATCTATCTTCAATGAACAAAAATTTGTTCCAACTTGTATAGTTTCTAAAATGGTGGGAATGATAGCTGAAAAGTTCGCCTCAAATGACATCAGTTTTCTTGATGCTGAGCACATCTCAGAGCCATATGCATCATGGTGTAAGACCTTTTTAAAAGAAAGGAGCCCCCTTTCAGTTCAAATCTTTAAACAAAAAAATAAAGCAGCCCTCCAGCACTCTCCCTTGGGAAATAAGAAAAACTAGCAATGACTTCAAGGCCTGGTTGAGAGAAAGAAATTCCTATGCTCTCTTTTTTGATGGTGCCTCAAAGGGCAACCCAAGGGCGGCAGGTGTAGGGGGGATCCTTCTGGATCCTAGAGGACATGTTGAAAAAACCTTCACTTGGGGTCTTGGCTATAGGACCAATAATGAGGCCGAGTGGTTGGCTCTCCTTCAGGGAATGAAAATTCTAGTCAGCAAAAACCTCTCCAGGATCGCGATTTTTGGAGATTCTCGACACATCATATATAAAATGATTAATGGTTACACCACAAGCTCTATAAATTGTCGTTGTCTACATGACAAAATAACTCCTCTCTTATCCAAGCACTATGAATTCTTCCACATCCTTCGCATAAACAACACTACCGCTGATGCTTTGGCTAACACAGGGGCCTCCTTATCTCAAGGTCAATTTTGCCTAAATGGCCAAACCCCTCACCCCAAACCCATTCCTTAATGAAACCTTGGGAAGCAAGTTTAGACCCCCATAACATCAATCTCACCTCCAAGGATGTATGTGAAGGGTTTAATTTTTTTTGTAAAGGCTCCAAGGATTTACACAAAGGCTCTAAACCTTATCCCTCCACCTCTCCTCACCTCACCGACCCGTGCCCTCCACTCTCCACTGGCCACAATCCTATGGACATTCACGAAGTATCTCCTGCCTTAACGTGTCGTCCTGACCCTCCACACTCTTCCACCGCATGGCTCCTTCTCTACACCTACCATCCCTCGATCCTTGTAGGTCTGAATGCTCACCTTCCTTGGTTTTATTGTTCCTGCACCTCGCACGCTCCGGGTATTTTTTCCCTCTCCATTATGTCTTCCCCCTGAAGCCTCCCTCACCCTCATTTTACTCTCGGCAATGGCTCTGTTCGTTATGTGATTTCTCCAGAGAGGATACTATTGGATGTCATTGCAGGGGTCGACGAGGGAATTTTGCAGGAAATCTCGTGGGAAACTCTTACTCTCACCAGGGTTTTTGTAAAGGAAAGGCTGGCTCTCGCTGCTTTCTCCACTTGTTTATTCTCTACACAAGCTGGTGTTTCTCTATGGTTCTCGAATTTAGGTTCTGGGATCAGCCTCTCCATTGACGATCAGTCCTTTATAGCAGGAAACAATTCAATTTTTGGTTGCAATTGTTCAGGGTGGAAAGAAGGTGCAGTCGACATTCTCTCCTGTCGAAATAGGAAAGACCGCGACTCCCTCCTGCAGGAACTCAACACTCTTAAATTGGTTTTTGGTGGTCTCTCTATCGACGAGCAGGCTCAAGTGTTTGCTGGTGTTGTTCGTGCTCTTCACAACAATTTCTCCAGAGTAGAAATTTCTCTTGGATGAGGCAGAATGGTCCAGGCAAACGAGAATGTTGGGTTAGCAGACTTGAAGAAAAATCTCAGGCGTTTGTACTAAATGATGGCCATTGGCATTATGGACAACAAGGAAATTGTCGAGGAGGTTAAAAGTATGGGGGAAGTGGTCATCTACACTTCATATCAGATAAGTAATCATGACTCCAGGATCGATGACACTAAAATCAACCTCATGGAAATAATGGGCAAGGTGGACAGAATCCAAGAAGACCTCTAGCATTTGGTAAGCATGAATCAAGGTAGTAAGCCTTTTTAAACTCTAGCAGCAGTAGTGCACCCCATGGAGGAGGAACCGGTTGTTTAGCCCATGAAGCACCCAGGCAATCCTTAATGGCTTAATAGTTTCATGTTTTTTTGTCTGTTTCTTTGTCAGCAGTTTATAAGGGTATACACTACCCCAGGCCTTAGAAGTTATGTAAAAACTCTGTGTGGAGTTCTTTGGTCATTCTCATGGACCAGTTTTGTTTACTCTCTTTTTGAACTGCAGTAACTCTCAGTTCCTGTTTTTTTTCTGTAACATATGCTTGTGCATAGCCTGTTTTATATAAAACCTTTTAAGTTTCTGTTAAAAAAAAAATTACTACCTGGTATTATATATTTCCTACCCCTATCACTCCCACATTCCATTCACCCAAAGACAGTTTAGTACACTAAAAAATCTTTCGGTTTAGTTATTCAATTCCTTACCTATGTTATATTGTATTACCCGAGCTATATTGAATGTCGTATAAGAATAAATGTATTGAATGGGTCCTATTCTAATCTTTCCCATAAACTCCCTACATGATCTGCCTCTCTATCTTTTAGTAAATCATGGTATTGTTGGTGTAGATGTAATGACTGCAAGTTGATCTTTCTGGATGAATGTTGCATCCACAGTGTACACCAATTACATTCAAACTAAGCCTAATATCGATGTCTTGTCACCCTTTTGGCGTCAAATGTGCATTCAATAGTTGTGACATCAACAAGAAGGGATCCCACATCTTGAGAAGGAAAACACACCCCACTTTGAACAATCCATATGCAAGAACAATTTGAATGTGAGAAAGATTGAGGTTTTCAAAAGAGAAGGGGAGCACAGGACATCGCCATGACCAATAACCCATATTCCTCACATGTTGTATCATGCATTTATTCACATTTAAAACCATGAATAGAGCCACTAGACATTGTGTAATAAACATGCAATTCACGCTAAAAGGAAGAATTTTTCAATGGGCACAACAATCCAACTTTATTCAACACACTTACCAAGTTACAGAACCTCAAACCCAACCATTCTTGTAAGAGAAGCTGCAGAAACATGACATGAGTGGGTATCCATACGAGGTTTAAATGGATGATACATTATGAGAGTTTGAATTATCTCATCTAACATAAAATCTAGAACCTAGTATCAATTCAAGAAGAATTTAGTAACCTTGTTTTCAGCGTAGTTGATGAATTGATGGGGTAGGGAGGATTGGCGACCTCATCTCTGTTTCCTTATAACATTTGAACAACTCTCATCATATAAGGAAGAAATGTGGGGTTATATTGAATACACCACATTCCAACTTTAGTGAGCTTCCTTTCCCTTTCCTCATTTTCAGCATCCATTTCCTTTTCTCCTATCAATTTCATCCCTAATTCACCATTTTCAAGCAGTTTGAAAGCCCACTCACTGGAACGGCTTTCCTTCTAATCGAAATTCTTTCTTCCCCCAACAATCTCTAGCAAGAGCATGATGAAACTAAAGACATATTCTTCATCAGTAACAGGGCCTATATGTTTGTCACACAACTCTGACGCAACATATCTAGGTGTCCCTCTCCCACCCGTCAATTGATATAAGGTCGTCTACATTCCCACAAAGTTTTGCCAGATCGAAATCACCAATTTTAGGTGTGAAGTCACCATCCAGCAATATGTTGTGCAGTTTGATGTCGAAGTGTATGATGCGCCTATCACAATATTGTGTAAATATGCAATTCCACGAGCCCCGCCCAAAGAAATCGAATACAATTGCTCCCATCTTAAGACCTGTTGAATCACATTGGCAAGATGTACCCATCCAATGGTGGCCACTTCATTCATAAATTGGGCTTCGTTGTGCCTATTCCTATCAAGAATCTTAACATCAACTAGAGCCTCGTTGGAAGAAAGATTTCCTTTATAGACCACACCATAATCTCCTTCTCCCAACTTTTTTGCAAAGTTGCTAGTGATTTTCTTGAGCTGAGAGAGTGAATATATGGTTGGAACTTTAGAGGCATAATCCTTTAGGAATTTCTCCACCTTTGAAGTAGAGATAACAAGATCGGGTTTTCTTCTCTTCCCATAAAATGTTGAGAACAATACTACTGCTATTGTTGTCACAACAACACCTACAACAAAGCAACCTGTAATGGAATGAACAAGTACTTGATGTCATTGTAAATGGAAACAAAATACAAATTGGCGTTGACGTAATTAGAGATACTGGGTAGGAATCGTATTTACCTATTATAAGCGGGGTTTTGTTTCGATGATTTGTATCATTGGCATAAGAACTATTTTGAGTAACTGTAAGGATCTACAGGTAGTGGTAAGAGACCGTATTCCTAACACATTGAAAAACACATATATAGATTCAAGAGTGCTGGTAGAATGGAAAATTTAGTACATTTATATAGTTTGAGATCCAATTTAAGGATTGAGATTTGTAATAAATTTTATAGAACACAATTAGGAAACGTACCAAATATTCCTCTATCGAGGCATTCGCTCGAATGTGAGGTGTTATCATGGTAATAACAAAGAAACATTTTTTGTTTCTGAAATGTTATAACCACAACTCCCATTACTCTTTAAAAAGGTGCCACAGCTTCAGAGTTTGTTGAAGTCGGCATGCAATGTTATTAGAAAACCCTGCACTAGGATTGACTGATTTCTCTACAAAGCTGATCCATTGTTGTACAGAGGCTTAACTGGGAAATTCTAACGGATCTTCAGCGTTGGTTCCTTGTACAAATCAGTCTCACTTCTTAATTAGTACTTGAAGATGGGTCTTACAGAAGCTTGTCCCACGATTTTGTGTGGAAAAGTGGTAACAATCAACGTGTTACGTTGCATCTATATCGATTGCACCTTTAGGGTTACCCTCGGGAGAGAGGGCCAATTTTTTGACCATGAGGGGTTTTATTAAGCAATGGTGGTCATGGTTGCGCCCTTTGGTCCTCCTTTAGGGGTACTATGTCTTAATGACATTGTTGACTACCCTTTATAGGGGTTTTAAATCTCAGGGATGATATATGGGGCCCCTAAGGTTTGACCACTCAGTCACATGGCTCCATGTCTTGTTTATGTGCTCCAGTGGCCTCTACTTCAGCTATAAGACACTCATCTTCATTCGCAGCCACTTTGGACACCCTTCTCGCCCTTTAGTCATTGGGTCCTTTCTCCCTGGTTTTATCTCCTCACAGGAAGTCATCCTTCGTACCAAGACTTTTAATGCTTTGAGGAAGGCGTTGAGGGATTTTACAACATTCTAGGGGTTAGATGGGGTATAATTCCCTCCCTCCATCTCACTCCAGCCTTTCGTTCAGATTGATTCACTTATTTGAGTGTGTTTTGTCGCCTGGGGATACAAATACCCCAGGTAGCCTACCTTAAGCCTACCTTAGGCTATATTTTATTATTATTTTATTTTTATTTTAAGTTGACATTTTATAATTTCAAATTGACTTATTTTAAGGCGTGTAGGCCTTGATATTTTAAAAAGTGAGCGTGAGATCATATAAATAGATCTCCTCACTTTCATTTCAAAAACAAAACTTATGGGATAATACACTATGCACTTGTTTTACTCTTGCTAAGACTCTTTGGATGGATGCGCTCCTCTTGAGGAAGTTTTTCTGGGTTAATGCAAGCTTTTTTTAGTAAATTATTGGTGAATATCTTCTTTTGGTGATGCTTCGATTTGTTGGATGAACACAAGCACAAGGAGGCCAGACTTCTTACCTTCTTGTTTGGATGTTGGTGGATGTGCATGTCTGAGTCTTAGTGGTAGCCTTAGAGTTGCACTTTTCCCTAGGATGGGTCATTGCCTTCCTTTTTATCACCCTAGCAAGCTGAGGCACGTCTCCTTGTGGGGTTGCCCTAGGGTTTCTCCTTAGTTTTTCTAGGCTAGTTGCTTAACCTAGGAATCCTTCCTTACTAGGTTAGTCATTCTCCCTATAATCCCCATGTTGGGTAGGGCTTGTGATAGGGTTGGGTTTCTCTTGGTTTTCACACTTCTTTTCTTCACCAATAGCTAGCCAATAGGTTTAGATAGATTGCATTTTACATTGTAGATTAGGGTAATTTTAGGTCTGTAATTTTATGTTGAAAACCCTAAAAATAATTTTTTTCATTTTTTTGCCTCTCTAAAACTTCGGCCTCCTTCCCTAAAAAATCGTCCTAGCCCCTAGATCCCTAAAAACCCTAAGGAAGAATCATAGGGAACCCTAAAAACACAAAAATTCAAAAAATCTCAAAACTTGCCCTAAAAGGTCTTAAAATAGTCCTAATTTTACCCTAAACCTACCCTTCTTCCTTCCTCCCTCAAACCCTCGCTCCACTCCCCCACACTCTTTTCTAACCCCCTGCTTCCCTAGGTAGCCTTCCTAACAGACCTCTTGCATGCCCTTTAAGACAACCCATTGCCAACTATAACCTTCGTTGGGCCATTTCCAACCCCTAGCCTGCCCTCCTTTGGCCTCTCACGTCGTTGCCCTTGTCCTTAAGGGCATCAACCACTCTTTCCTTGTAAAGGGCATCCCTGCAAACCCTTGAGCAGCCTTATTGGGTGCTGCTACTAAGTCTGCAAAATATTGCGGACTGTTCACCTACAAGCAAACGTTAAGGTTAGTATTTTAATGTATAACCATGCTTGTCTCTTATGAAGGATACTAACTCTATAATGCTGCTAGAAGTACTTGTTAAATGACTACATGCATACTGCTTTCATGCTGGTAATGACTAATATATCAATATGTTAAAGCATGATCCTTGTTGTATCACTTGAGTAGAGGACTAAAATAATGTTATGCCACTGCTAAACAAACACTTACTGTTGTCCATCATGTTTGTATGACCAATGTTGTTAGATCACTACTGTCATGACTACACTTACATACATTTCACGGACTTAATTGTTGTTGCTATTGTCTTATCTTTATTGCATTTGAATGATACAAGCAACTGAAAACACTTGTATGTTGACATGTGTTTGTAACTAATGGTTCAACAATATTTTTACACACAATTGTACGCCTACACATTTAGTTCAGACCTCATGTTATTCATTTCAACTAAATGCTTATCTTGGTAATCATAATGAAATAACAATTTACTCTCAAGTCTGATATATGGTGGATACATTGTGGATAATGTTTGTTTTATGATATTGCACCTAACTAAGTAATTGGTTATTAGTTGAATGGTTCTTAGTGTGATGTTTACTTACTTACCTTTGAATAAATTGCATTATTGAACTATCCCTATATACACCCTTAACACAAGACTTTCACTCTCATATTTGACTCAAATAAGGCATTGGTCACTAACGTACTCAAAAAAGAATAATTTAGTGCTTTAATGTCTTTGTAGAGTTGTAATAGGGCTCTCTTCAAGGAAGTTACTCAAAAGAGAACAATTTAGTGCTTTAATGTCTTTGTAGAGTTGTAATAGGGCTCTCTTCAAGGAAGTTTCTACTCATGGAGTAGTTGAGGACAAGTGACTAGAGTAAGCAGAAGAATACGTAATCTCATGCAGATCTGCAGGGCTGTTCAAGATTCGAGACTAAGTAACAGGTTTTCTAAGAAAAAGGGGATGGAATCGGAGAAAGTGGTCCTCAAGGAAAGAGCATGGAATAGAAGTTGTCGATTCGCGGAAGACATAATATCGAGGAGCAGAGGAGGAAGATGTCTGAAGGCGTATGAAAGACGGGAGTAATAAGAGAGTGGTCGTGAATCCGTGATGGAAACGACATGGAATTGCAGTGCAGAAGAAGACTTCAAAGTCAACATATGCAGTTTGATTGATTACGCCGAAATTTTGTAGTGAGACTATGGAAGAGTCAATAATTTCCGCTAGGTTTGGCATCCGTCAATGGAAAAGTGATTTAGACTCCAAGACTAAGGACGGAAAATTATGTTGTGATTTGGACAAGAAGACTAAATTTTGGGGGTGAATTAGATTCGAAAACTTTCATAAGGGCGACCAGATGGCCTATCCATAATTTTATTAAACTAACAAATATTTTAAATTAATGTTTGATTCTTAAATTAATATTTTAAAGATGTTGATGTTTGTGTTTAAGATAATTTCTTCATTCGAGTATGGGTTTTTATTTTATTTTTATTTTCTTCAATGAATTTATCATGATAGAGTTTAGACAATAGTTCAAGGGGCACCCCCTTATACTACAAATTATGAAAGGCCAAATATTTCACGGTCAATAGGTGGGTGAGGGTTCTTCAAGGGTTGAGTTGCTTTGTCGCATTTATCAATAATTTTGTGGCATGAAATTTTAATATTTCATTTCTTCCATATTTTAAAATTTCTTTAATTTAATATAAATTTTTTTTTTTTTAAATAAAATTTTGATTTTGATTTATCTTAAATATATAAAAATATGTTATATATAAAAATTATATATTATAAGTATAATAATATTGTTTTATATATCTTCATTTTATATGTAAATAATTTATGTAAAAAAAAATATTTAATTTTATTAGTTTCTTTCTTTTAATTAATTGAAATATATTTTAACATTTTTACATCTTTATATTTTAATTTTTTTTAAATACTAAATACATAACTTTAAAAATTAAATACATTTAAACTTTAACCAAAGTAGCCTATCTTTCTTAGCTTTAATGTAACTTTCCTAAGTTAATGAATAACGGCAGCTTGAATTTGCCTTTTAGAATATGTTAGGCCTTAATAATGATTTTAAGTTATACTTTGGCTACTAGGAAGATTGATTCATAAAGCCATTGCCTTGGGATCCTTTACTGGCCTTTCCCTACACGGTGGCAATCCCATTCCTTATCAACAATTCGTAGATGACAACCTCCTCTTTTGCTACCTCTCTGTTCAAGAAGCTTGTGCCCTTAGAGATATCCTCCCCACCCTTTATTCTTTTTTATTGAGTAATGGATCTCTTCTGGAGATTATTATAATATATAGTGACTTTTGTAAACACTTTCTCAGAAGCCTTTGGCACCACCCTCAACCTAGAAAAGTATCAGATCTTCTTCTTTAATACAGACTCCATCATCAAACGTATTGTCTCTCGCATCCTGAGGTTCACTGTCTCCACCTTACCCTCGAAATACCTGGGTGCACCTCTTTTTTACTCAACCATTAAGCACTCCTCTTGGAAAGAAATCCTGGACAACCTTGAATCTTGGATCTCCTCTTGGACCTTTTTCTCCCTCAATCTTCCTTGTCACCTTACTCTCCTTAAAGTTGTCCTCCAATCCTTGTCCATCTACCTGTTCTATGTTCTCGCTGCTCCTAAATGGGTGTTGAAATCCATCGAAAGTCTTCAGCGTTCCTTCCTTTGGCGAAAAAGTTCCAAGAACAACAAGTGGGCCCTGGTTGATTGGAGCACTCTCTATCTGCCTCAAAGTAAGGAATGCATGGGGCTGAGAGATCCTAAAATAAATAATGCAGCTCTCTTCACAAAAAAATGGTGGACCTAGATCTCTCATAATGACAGGCACTGGGGACAATTATGGAACATAAAATATGCAGCAGATTGAGACCCTTCTCAACTGATCCACCTCAACAGTGATCCCCCGGGATCCCTCATCTGGAAAGCTTCCAACTCTAAAAAATAACTCATCTAGCAGTACAAATTCTCAGAGATCAAAGAGGGAGCTCTTGCTTACTTCTTGCAGGACTCTTGGCAGTAAATGCCCAACTTCATCAACCAATATGATATAGGCGATAATCATATCGACCAGCTAGTTGATTTCCCCTCCGTTGTCCAGGACTTCTGGGGACCTGAAGGCTCTCTTCCCTTTTGTACTTGGAAGCACCCAAGAAGATGGCACACACATCTTAATCCCGAAATAATGGAACATATATGGCAGGATCTTAAGGCTAGAAAAATTAGAATCAAACATGGTCTCGATATTCTGAGATGGGGGCATCTCCCGAAAGGTTCGTTCATTATCAAGGAGGCCTACTCTATCCTTGCCACCAAGGAAGAATATCATCAGATGATCAACATGATGATCCTACTGCTTCGAATGAGTAGACGGTTCATCAATATAAGGTTCCACAATGTGTTTGATTTCATGGAAACTGTATGACATGGCGCGTTGAAATGTAGCGCTAACATTTTTCAAGCCAAAAGGGAGTTTTCTATAGGCAAAGGTCCCCCATGGGAAAATGAAATTTGTCTTATGTTGGTCTGCTGGGAGTATTTAGATATGATTATAGCTAGATAATCCATCCATAAATGAAAATATGACACTACTTGTAATTTCCCAATTTGAAAATTCCCAATAAAGGCAGAATTTTGGAAAATTTGTCTTAACTAGTCTTGACTCTTGGGGATTCGAATGGCACAAGGGGGTATCGAATTTGGTAGTAAATGATGTGGGGAGTCTTATAACTCTTCCATGGTCTAGCTAATATTTTTATGATAGGTCGTGAGCATCTGCAACTCGAATTTGGAATGAGGGAAAAAAAGGGTAAATTAACTAGCAATTTATGATGCAATTTCCCCCTAGGGTGTGGGCAGAAATGACACTCCAAATCCTATTCAACCCTCCCAAATTTATGAACATATTATGGGGACTATTATAATTCATTTACTTTCATTATATGTTGTTAATAGTTCTGCAATAGAGGATTAAATCTTCATATTCGAATGCACAATTTCAGTGATATTTGCTCAAGGGAAATGACACAACAAAGCTCAACTTTGACTCATAAATGGTGCATATAATGGTTTAGAATAGATCAATATGATTATGGAACATTGAAAGTATTTCAATAGCTTACTAACATCATATAACATTGACCCAAGTCGCAATACACATCAGATACACAATCTCCACTAAAAGGGGAAATCATCACATGGAAACTAGACATAAGAAAGCTTGGAAATGTGGACATTTGCATATGTATTTATTCTGATTTCGACTTATAGAGCATATTAACTAGATATTACAGATCCATACATCATATATCATATCTTGGGAATCAACTGAACTCAATGGGGCGCAACCACCATTCACACTAGTGCGCCTTCATAGAAAAACATGGAAATATGGAACTGGAAATTGAGAGAATGGGAGGAACGATGGATCACAAATAGTAGCAGAATCCTATATGCAATAAAAAACTATATGAAGATCCAAATGAGAGGTTTTAATTTCCTCTTGCATGGCAAACTTTGATGAGAATATCAGTCTCTTGAAATTGGCTCACTAGCAGGGTAAGTGTGCACTCACCGTGCAAAAGACAAGCAATTTCTCTCCAAATGGCAAAGGAAAATGATCAAATGATCAAAATCCATTTCCATTCCTCATCAAATATTTTTATAACCCTCAAAATTTCCTCCAAGGTCTAATTAATTCCCATAGGATTCATCCACCTCATCCTTGATGTTTAGTAACCACCATGACACTTGGCCTTCTCCTCAACACTTCATATTCCACCAAATTCGAATGGTTGCCTCTAAATCCCAAATTAGACCTCTTAGTGGCTGTTTTTAGCCCTTTCATTTGTCATATGCCATCAACCAGATCTGAAATCAGGTCTAACTTTTCATATAATCTTCCATCATTGTTGTCATAAAGTGCAGGGAATCTAGCTCTACATGGCACCTAGTTTCTTCCTATACTCTTCCTCTTCTATGGGGAGTTACTCCTACTCACCCATTCGAATCCTTGGGCTCATGATATGTAATTTGATGACTCTTCACCTTCCGATAACCTTCCATCACCCATAATTTTGAATTTGGGATTAATTCATGACATGTGTAAGGAGGAATCTAGCCACCCAAGGTCCCCATGGACCTCCAAATGTCCTTATGAAGAAATGCCACTTTATTTTCTCCATATTTATTATTTGTGTGACCAAAATTAATGTGTAAATGATAAAATAAGGTTATATTGGGTTCCATAGCTCCATTATTGCAATATTTAATGCCTCCTCCCCCAACCTAGGGAAGTAGTAGGTGGGTGAACATTGTCAACTAGTAGACCTATTGGAATGGGGACATGACACTCCCGACATAATTTTCGATAATTTGATCAATGTACGGGGTGGGGAAGTTGTCCTGAGGACAACCCCAATTCAAATACCGAAAATCAATGCAAACCCTAATAGTACCTTGCTTTTTATTGACAGGGACTATGTTGGACACCCATTCAGTCAAGGGCACGAGGTAAATGAAACCAACCTTGAGAAGTTTTTCAAATTCTTCCTTGATGGTTGCTGCTTTCTCGGATGTACCTGAGGTAACTTCTATCGAGATAGATTGGAACCATGGTAGGTTTTAATATCATATACTACAATAGAGGGATCTATACCTAAAATTTCCTCACAGGTCCAACCAAAAACATCATTGAATTCCTTAAATAAGGCCGTATAAGACAGTATCTCTGAAGGTGAAGAGTTCTGGCCTATCTGGATGTTCTCTGAAATAACAGGTTTCACTGATGTATCCACTGGGATGGTCTTGGTAATGTTACATAAATTACCCTAAGATTCGACATCACGAGTGAGGATCGGAAACTAAGGATCAGTGACTATATCAGAAGAAACCGCTGATGAAAATTGTGCTTCTACAATATGGCCATGGGGAAGGAAATATGATCGATGGTGATGATATTTCCAAGGAATCTCATCTAGGGACATAAATTCCATGATGGATTCATCAGAGGGAAGTGTATGTGAAAGATAATCTAGAGACTAGGGTAAGGGGGTTTCTAGCCAATACGGTAGGTGATAAGGATATGAAGCCACCAACAAATGATCGTTGATGGTGGAGTAACTGGTGGTTTGGATAGCTTGGCACATTTCCTCAAAAAGACTCATTGATGTTGATTCAGCAATGGACTTTCCTTTGTCCATAATAGAGGTAGAAATCATGTTCACGAATGCGAACTACGAAATAGGAAGAGAATTGGATAACATAAATATTCCCATGAGCTAAGAATATTTAATGAGACCTACTCCAATGTTTTGATATTGCGGGGTTGTCAAGAGAGGAACATTGTTCGCAGTATTCAAGGTGAAATTCGGTGAAAAAAAATCTAACTCATCAATTGTAACAATCTTCCCTTTGAATGGGAACTGAACTATCCAAAAAACGGAGGAAGCAACAATTTGCATAGCATAAAACTAGTTGGGCCCTAGGAGAATATTGTAATCCAAAGGAGCGTCAACGACCTCAACATGAATGGAAACTTATTTTCCCCCCAGTTCTACCTAGAGAGAGGGAAGTAATCCATAAGGTTGAAATCCATGAGCATCAAAGGCCTATAGTTTCGTGGGTGAATGATTAATTTCAGGAGAAATGATGGCTCTCCAACAAGATAAAGACATGACTGAGGTAGAGGCTCCCTTGTCCAATATGATATGATGGATAGTCTTTCCAATAGCCTTTGTGGAAAATTGGAAATCGAACTGATGTGAGAGCCTAGTTTTGAAACCATCCAACTTGAAAGCGATAATGCTGCTATTTTTCAGCATCCAAAGCTCCAACGGTTGTTATCAAATTCTTTCATTGTGTAGGACATGTTTAGAGTACCTCAAGATATGACATGGAACAGGGTGCTTGGCCAGATCTTCGACTATATTATAGTATTGGGAAGCACGTGCATTAGTATTAATATTGGTCTTTCGAAGTGTACTCTTAGGTGGGAGAAGAATTGTATCAGGAATAGGTTTTTCAATCTGAAGAGCGTTACTTGGAGGAGGGGTGGAAACTAAAGGTTTGTCAGATGGAACATCATCAACTTTCTTTTCTGGAGGAGGGTCATAACTTTGGGATCTTGTGTTAAGGTGAACTATTTCACTTGTGTTGATGTATTTGTAACTTCAGAATATATTCATCTTTATATCTTATGTATTGTACCCTGATGTTTATTCCGAGAAGTGTCTGTAATATATTTGAGTCATTTCATGCCCCGATGTTCCTATCGGGAGATTCAATAATGTAAACAAGGCATGTCAAGTCATCGTGGGTAACCCTCCTATTGATCAAGGGTTAAATTCCTCACAGTTGTGGGGCACTAGGGTTATTAGACTCTCTTAGAGAATTTGACCCTGGGTGAGTTAATGTAAGTCAGGTCTTTAGTACCCCAGCTGTGGTTACTCGAGCCTACATAACTGAGTTAGGATTACTCGAGCCTACATAATAGAGTTAAAGGTTAAGTGAACAAAAGAATATATATAGAGAGTGAGACTCTCTATTTATCACACACACACACACACTCACTGGGGCGCATGAGTGAGAGAAGAAGTTGTTGGGACAAGAGAGAGAGAGAGAGACTACTACTGTCGGGAGATCATCTTACTATTTTTGGGGTTTTTCTTTTGGTGTTGATTCTATCTCAGAGGAATTTGCGGGGTTTTCTCCTTTATGGTTTCCCCGAGTAAATTCTTTGTGTTCATTGTCTCTTGTGTTTTATTGCTATGCATGTTATTCTCTCAGATAAGATCCTAATATCATAATGCTAGCTTGAATGATAAAAATATAACATGGTATCATAGCTAACCTGAGAAGAAGATATTTTGCAGCTGTAGAAGCTAGGGATTCTTAATTTTTGGGTCTCTCTCCACAATCCATCAACAAAATTATGCTAGGATTACTCTCCATTGAAGGGTGCATCTTTCCGTCGAAGCAGAATTCGATTTCAGGAATTTTCAGTTTTCGGTGCAGGAAATTAGGGCTTTTTACAAAAGAAGAATTTTTTGGTGAGCCCGGCATAGGATTTCTATCCCCATAAAAATCGAATTTTAGAGACCTGGGCTGATATTTTTGGTTGGGTGTAACTCCAAGAAAGTCAAACCCTAGTTTGACCCTGGGACGAAAAAAAACCCTAAATACTAAAACTGATAAGTTTTGGTACATTCACTATATCTTGATATTGGAGAAGGATCAGAAGCCAAAACTTTCACAGGATGAATATAAACTCCTAATGTACATTCTATTCAATTTTCAGCCTCATATTCGCTATACTATAGGATATATGATTCCTCCAAGTTAGGGTTCTAGCGTCTTCTAGGATTCATCCCTAAACAAGACACCTAGGGATAATTGTTATATCTCGGGCTACCAAGGTCCAAATGAAATTTTTCAAGATGTTCTAGAAATGGTACGGACTTTAATTTCTGTGGTAGAAGTTTCAGACCCCGAAGATGAAACAGTGACATGTGGCAGTCTGTACAACTTCGCTATGCTGAAAAGTTATGAAACAGGTCACCTTGGGAAAACGATCATAAGTCCCAATTGGTGAAACCAATTCTGATGAAACCTATGGTTTTTAAACAGGGACATGCAAGGCTACCTCAATGCAAAGTTTCAGGCATAGAGGATTAGTAATTACAGAGATAGTATAGAAATAGTATTAGGCATTTTTGCAGAAGAAATTGGAAAACTAGGGCTTCCTGTTCTAGGAGCTTCCCTCCATTGTTTTCAGAAACAGAGTACATTGGATAGCTCAACTTGAAGAGGTATATATTTCTATCCAATATTATATGAAAGATTCCAAGTTTTGAAAATTAGGGTTTCTCTGACAAACCCTAGATCAACCAACTCCAGAACGAGGATGGACACCTCAAATCGGTAAGATCTAATCTTTTGCTATTTTCATTTAAGGTTCTCATTTCAAAGTGATCTATCACATCAGCTTGATGACAAGCTTGGTGAGACTGAAAAATTTCAATCTTGGAAGTATAGGATGCCACTAGTTCTTGAAGGAAATGAATTGCACACCTACATAAGTAGAGAGGTTCCAGTTCCAGAGGGAGATGAGGCTAAAATCCTTACACAAGAAGAACTTGGTCAAGGCCAAGAAGATCATTGATGATTTAATCACGGATCAAATTGTACCACAAGTGTCTTCCTTAAAGACACCGAAGATGTTTGATTCCTTGACCAAGATATTTGAAGGGAAGAACATAAATTGGAATATGACTTTGAGAAAACAGTTGAAGAATGTAAAGATCCAGAATGTAGAGACCATATAGTCATACTTTACGAGGGTCTCTCAAATGAAAGAACAAATTGTAGCAGTAGAAGAAGAAGTGGAGAATGCAAAAGTGGTGATAGCCACCTTGAATGGCCACCAAGGATCATGGGATTCATTCATGCGAGGAATGTGTGCTAGAAGGAAGTGATTACTTTCAGCAGACTCTAGGAAGAAGAAGAAGCTCGACTCATAATAAGAGAAGAGAAGATGGGAGCAGCTAAAGATCAATCTCTCACCATCCAAAGAAGATCCCTCAAGCGATGAGGAATACGAAGGAATAAATTCTTGAAGAAACTCTTATCCATCTTAGCATTTGGATAAGAAATGATGAATGAAGAACATGATGAAGCTGAAGGCTCAAGAAGGAGTCTACCTAAGAAACAAATAAAGATAAGTATTCAATTGTCATTTCATGATATTGTTTTTTTATGCATTTGTTTATATTCAGTTGATGTATTATGCATGATAGAATGTTTGCATTAATGAAAATATACTACTAATATGCATGTAATGGGTAAGTAGCTTATGGTGCTATACAACTCTCCATTTCTACTTATCTAGAATAAAACCTCTTTGTTGACATATTGGATTAGTGCACAATATCAATGTTTTCCTGGTATAGATGGAAGGCATCTAGAAAGTTTCCATGAGATATTGATGAATGTTGTATTGGCTAAAATAGTTGCATGATCATATATTTATGAATAAGAATTTGCCATTATGAATATGCCTTATGAAATGTTTCTAACCATACAAATGCATTTGACTTGCAGGAAAGATCGTACACATAATCGCCTACAAGCAAAGAAGGATGAGACTTATTCCAAAGAAAAAGTGACGACAGTTCAAGATGAAGAATAATATGATGAATGCAGCGACATCATTGATGCAGAACCTTCCAACTATGAAGAAGTAACCAAGAAGAAAGGGAAGACTAGTTCAAGAAGAATGATGTCTTGGATACAAGGCAAGATTCGTAGCACGAGGCCTCTCACGAAAAGAAGGCATAGACTATGAAGATACATTTGCAACCACCAGAAGTTAAGACACATGACAGGTAGAATCATGTGTACAAATGAAGAAAGGCCTTGTACAAGCTCAGAAGACACCCATGGGATAACACATAAATGAGGAGCTTGATGAAGATCTGATCCTTTGCTACAAGGTTGAATATGAAAGTCTATAGGGGATGACAAGCTCACAGATGGATGCGAGAAGAACTTTTGAAAAGTTCAAGATAGAGCATCTTGGTATCCAGTGACCCTAGATGGATACATAGAATATTAGTAGCAGAGGAAGCTACTTGTCACTCCAGTACAGAATATTTCAGTGCATAGAGTATGAAAGACAGAGGGAGAATGATGCTTCACTTCAGAGGGAGTGATTGCAGAATATCCTGAGGTTCGACATGGTACGACAGGATGGACAGATTACTGATGACTCTAGGCTTTACTATAAGTAAAGCGGATTCCAACCTTTGCTTCAAGGTTGAAGGCAGAAAACCAGTGATGCTCCTGTTATATGTCGATGACTTGTTCCAGATAGAAAAGAGGAACTCATTAAAGTTGCAAGAAGGAGACTTTATTCCGAGTTTGAGATGAAGCACTTGGATATGATGCATTAATTCTAGGCATAGGGGTGTGGCATAATGTGGATGGAATATCGCTGAGACAAGGGAATTATGCAGTAGAGATACTGAAAATGTTCAGGATAGTGGACTGCAAGGATATGACCACACCTATGGCATCGAACCTGAAGCTATTGAGTGATGCTTCATTTGAGTCGGTTGATGCCACAATGTATTGTCAAATGATTGGGTCCTTGATGTACCTAACGAATACGAGACCAGATATAGCCAGTTCCTGATATATCCTAGACATGTTTACTTGATTACTGTAAAGCATATTCTAAGGTACCTGAAGGGTACAGTTGATTATGGGCTCAAGTATGAGGCGAACCAGAAGATTAACCTAGAGGGTTATGTTGATTCAGATTGGGCAGGCAGTGCCATCGATAGTGTTAGGTCATGTTTTTTTTTTCATCTTTTAATACTCTTGTTTAAGTTTTGAAGCTTGGTTTTATTCATTACTCCTAGAAAATTTTGTTGATTGGGATAGTTTGAATTTTTTCCCTTTAGCTTTCATGATTTTTTATTTTTTATTTTTATTTCTTACAAGTTTTGGTTTGATTTCATAATCAAAGGGCTTATAGAAGGCTTATATGGATTAAAAAGTCTAAAAAATAACATAAAATCCTAATTAGGACTCCTAAACTAAGTTTAAACCTTTATCATTAGCTTAATTTTTGCAAATCATTAACCTAGACTTTCTTGTAGCGCAAGCCAAAAACAAATGCACACAGGCGCTACAAGAAAATTGCGCGCAAGCTAAAAATCATCATTTCTGGTTTTTTTTTCTTTGGGATTCTCATACATAAGATGTCAATCATACTGTGTGATGGATTTGATACATGTCTCTTGTATATTAATCACTGTGACAACAGTGAATATCATCATGAAGGTGAATCATGGCAGTTTCTTGCAGAGGTGATGCAATAATGTTAGCAGACCATAATGAGACAAAGGCGTGTTGAATTACATTTTCCCTGAAGTGCACGTAGAGCAGGTGAAGGTCATGGCGAAAAATCAGCACTTGGTAATCAGAATTTTGAAACAGAGTGAAAATTAGGGCTTTCAGGAGCGGTTGTCTGGAGTTGTCAAAGCGGTCAGAGAAGATTGGAGCATGCAATTTGACACTTGACAGGCAAGAGAACAAGATTCCAGTAGTTGGATTAGTCATTTTAACAGGTAGTCTGCGAACCATTATCAAGGTTCATAAATTTGGGTTTTTTCTAAACAAATGACTAATGACAAAATTGATGACAGGGCATTGGTTTTTAAACCTAATTCATGCTAAATGATGAATTCTTAGTCAATGGGTTTAAAGTATTTATCAGTTAAATGAGAGAAGTCAAATTAGGGTCTTTTGGGTTCCCCTATACAGTATTGTCTGTCAGTTTATCAAAATTTGAAGACAGTCAGGATGTGTTTTATTGATAGAAGTTGTTTGACAATATTTCAAAATGAAAAAGAGTGGTAAGATTAATAGGGAAGAACCCTCAGACTTAAGCTGGGTCCAAAAATTTCCAGATTGTGCACAATTGTTTGTAGAAGCAGGATGGTTAGTGTTCTTTGAAAAGATTGAAGGTTATAATTCATAGGTTTCTTACATGTTCGCTCAATGTTTAGACAAGGATGTAGTGTTTTTTAAAACTTTGAAGTTCAAACTGACCAGGGAGTTACTAGCAGAAGCAACAGGAATTATGGATTAGGGAGAATTCTGGTTCAAAAAGGTGCCCTTCACTTTTGATGCTCAGAGATATCTACTTCCAGGTGTAGTAGCAGATTGGGGAAAGGGAGTACCCATTCAAAAGTTTAAACCTGAGTGGATTGAGCCTATAAAAATATTACAAAGCTATATCGCCTGTGAAGGAAGATTTTCTTTTGTGTTCAAGTATCATTTTAGATTCCTTCAACATCTTAGTCATGAATCCAAAATGAATCTCCCTTTATTCCTTTTGAAAAGTTTATAGAAGATGTCAAGTAGGGTGAAAGAACATCAGGATCATACAAAACAATCTGTTTTTCACCATGGGCTCATAAAACTGATCATAAGTACTATATTGCAGAAAAGAGAAAAGACATGGGAACACTTCTTATTTTGGTCAGGTTTCAAAACTGAGAAGGAGGAGCAATCTCAAAAGAGACAGGTAGATAAGGGTCAGACTTTGATTAAGAAACTTAGAAAGAAAGTCATAGTCAAAGAGGAAGAAGCTGGTGAACTTGGAAAATATTCAAAACAGGAAGATGAAAACATTGAACTTGAACAACAAATTAATGTTGAGGAAAGCAAAGCTTCAAAGTCAGAGGTGAAGGAAGTTGAGCCAGTGGTACAGAATCAGATCAAGATGTTAAGGAGTAGAAGAAGAGCCCCATTACAGTATTGTCTGAAGAGGATGAAAAATACTTATCTAATGAGGCTAGAGTTCCTGCTAATAATGAAGCTAGGGTTTGTTCTAAGAAAGAAATACACACCCATTTTGAAGAAGAAACAGTGTCAAGAAATAAAAGAATGAAGGTTGTTGAATTTGCTTCACTAACTCATCAAGGAAGGGCTCTGAAAATGTTGGGAGAGGTTGGAGCAGTCTGGAGACCTAAGACAAGGATGAAGAACAAGCTTAGGTTAAACATGAAGAAACTATTAAATCCCAAATTGGATGAGAAAAAGGTTACTATAATAGAAGATTCATCATCTCAGGAGAAATTGGAAGATAGTGAAGATAATAACAAAGAAGTAATGAAAGGTAAAAAACCAATAGTGTTAAAAGAAAAACCAGTCTTCAATGATACTAAGATCTCTGACATTTTCATAGAGGTTCAGAAACAGATGATTCAAGAACAGCAGCAAAATGATATAAAGAGTTCTTGTATGGAGAAAAGAGAGATAGTTGAAGAAGAATTTCAGTGCAATATTGAAGCCGAAGAACAGCCAAAGATTCCTGTGACCTTCACAGAGCTGATGAAGGAGGATGAAGAAATATACAAGAAGCTGAAAATCCCATGGACACCAGAATGGATGCAACCAATATCAGAAAGTAAATGTATTGATTCTGAAAAGGAAAATATGCAAAGAAGCATTAAGCAATACAAGCATCAAATTGAATATATGCATGAAACTAATGATGGATTAGTTAATGCAAATAGGAGACTTAGAGAAGACTTGGAAGAAGTGAACAGTCACTACCAGGAATTGATTGCAGTCTCTAAAGAGGCTCTTAAAAGGAAAAGACAGACAGAGAATCAGTTTACAGAGTTAAGGCCAACTATCCAGGAGCTGACACAGCAGAATGAGGATTTAACAAAGAGGGTTGTAGACTTGGAGGCAGACCACTTGAAATATAGAAGGAAAGCTCAAGCATTGGAGGGAATTGCTCTATTAGCTGAAGCAGCGAAAGACTTGTAAAGTTCTTCAAGAAGAGCAGTTATTAGTTAGTTTTAAAAGTTATTTCATTTTTGTATAATGCTAGTTTATATTGAACAATTCGAATATATGACCTAAAAGTAGTTAGGGTTCAGTTATGCAACTGTTTTTCAAGGAACAAGATAAATGTAAGTCTGAAAGAGGACAAGGGGTTCGATTTTTGCTGACAAGGGGAGGCTATCAGGCTTTGTTTATGAGCTAAGTGTAAAGACTCTTATGTGTTTTTATGACTGAACTATGAAATATATGCAACTATATGCCCTTTAGATGATTGACTGGTTTCATTTCTAATTTGTGTTAATTACTCAGTTGGTATATTCATTTCCTGATTAATGTTTTTATGCTTGAAATGCTTGCTAAATGTGGGTGAAACTCGATATTGTATTTACTCTGTTGGATTATGGTTTATATGTTATGCATCTCAGTCAATCAAATGCTCATGATTTAGTGTTTGCTTTGGTCTTATAAATGTTTTCCCTCTTGTCTTCAAACTATACAACCAAAACCCTAGAATACCTATTTTACTTAATTGAGTTTATTGAGATTGTGTTGGCTTGTTCTTTTGTAGTCTGAGAACAAATTCTGGCACAAACAGATAGGAAGAGCACTTTAGGGTTCTGCTTCAGTATGGGATCAGGTGTGATCTCTTGGTTCAACAGGAAACAGTCTTGCATAGCACTAAGTACAGCTGAAGCAGAGTATGTCACAGCTTGTTCAGCTAGTTGTGAGGCAGTATGGCTAAGGAAGCTACTATCTGATCTCCAATTGGATGCTACTTGTATATATTGTGACAGCCAAAGTTGTGTGAAGTTGTCTGAGAACCCGGTGTTCCATGACAATTCAAAGCATATCGAGATCAAATATCACTATATCAGGGATATGGTGTAGAGGGGAGAAGTGAAACTCCATTATGTTGCGACAGACGAACAAATAGATGATGTGTTGACTAAGCCATTAGCCAAAGTGAATTTTGAGTACTTCAGGGAGAAGCTTGGTGTTCTCTAGATTGAGTTTCCCTCCAAAGGGAAGTGATGAGTCTATGAGCCATTCTGACATGGTGAGAGGATTGGTTCCTTCCATGGTAAAATGTAAGGGCTGAGCCATTCTGACATGGTGAGAGGATTGGTTCCTTCCATGGTCAGATGTAAGGGCTGAACCATTGTGTCATGGTGAGAGGATTGGTTACTTCCATGTTAGATATGAGTGTTGAGCCATTCTGATGTGACTGTAGGATTGGTTCCTACATGATCATATATAAGCGTTGAATGCCATTCTATGAATGGAGGCACCTAGTCAATTACCAGGATTACTTAGCCTAGAGCTAAGGGCCATTCTGATATGACTGTGGGATGTGTTCTCACATGATTAGATATAAGTGCAGGGTCATTCTGATGTGATTGTGGGATGAGTTCCCACATGATCATATATAAGTGTTGAAGGCCATTCTGTGGGAGAATGGAGGCACCTGGTCAGTTATCAGGGATCCTCAACCTGGGGCTGAGATCCATTCTGATGTGACTATGGGATTGGTTCCCACATGATCAGATGTGAGTGTTGTTCCTTTCCACAGATGATAGTAGGTGTGTCCTATCATGCTAGTGGATGTGAGTGTTATGACTTTTCACAGATGGTAGTAGGTGTGTCCTACCATGCTGGTGATTGTAAGTGTTGTGCCTTTCCACATATGGTAGTAGGTGTGTCCTACCATGCTGGTGGATGTGAGTGTTGTTCCTTTCCATAGATGATGGTAGGTTTTTCCTACCATGCTGGTGGATGTGAGTGCTGAGCCTTTTCGCAGATGATAGTAGGTGTGTCCTATGATGCTGGTGGTTGTGAGTGTTGTTCCTTTTCACAAATGATAGTAGGTGTGTATTATCATGTTGGTGAATGTAAGTTCTGGGCCTTTCTGACATGGTTTTTGGATGTGTTCCTCCCATGGTTAGATGTGAGTGCTAGGCATACCTTTCTGACATGGTGTTGGATGTGTTCCTCTCATGGTCAGATGTAAGTGTTGGGAAGGCCATTCTAACTTAGTGTCAGATATAAGCGCTGAAGAAGACCTACATGGAGGCTAGGCCTACAACCAGCATGAAAAAGGGCTCGCTCTGTAGAACTTCCTGTTGACGAGAAGAATCATGAGATATCACCAGTGATGATGATCCAGCAGTAATGATCCAGATCGAGTGATGATCCATATCCAGTGATGATGTTCTAGTAATGATCCAGATTGAGTGATGATCCAGATCCAATGATGAAGATGACTTGAAGATGAAGATAACTTGAAGATGAAGATGACGAGAACTCAATGATGATCCAAATGATACAGAGAAGAAGACCAGTGCAGATAAATTGTGTCGAGAGAATACCTTCTTAGTTAAGAGGGAGTGTTGATGTATTTGTAACTTCGGAATGTATTCATCTGTAGATATTATGTATTGTACCCCGATGTTTATTCTGGGAAGTGTCTCTAATATATTTGAGTCATGTCATGCCCTGGTGTTCCTATCGGGAGAATCAATAATGTAAACAAGTCATGTCAAGTCATTGTGGGTAACCCTCCTATTGATCAAGGGTTAAAGTACCCACAGTTGTGGGCCAATAGGGTTATTAGAATCTCCTAGAGAATTCAACCCTAGGTGAGTTAATGTAAGTCAGTTCATTAGTACCCCAGTTGTGGTTACTCGAGCCTACGTAACAGAGTTAAAGATTAAGTGAACAAAAGAATACAAATAGAGAGTGAGACTCTATATTTATTACACACTCACTCATTGGGGTGCATGAGTGAGAGAAGAAGTTGTTGGGACAAGAGAGAGAGAGACTACTGCTATCGGGAGATCATCTTACTGTTTTTGGGGTTTTTCTTTTGGTGTTGATTCTATCTCAGAGGAAGTTGTGGGGTTTTCTCCTTTATGGTTTCCCTGAGGAAAATATTTATGTTCATTGTCTCTTATGTTTTATTGTTGTGCATGTTATTCAATTAGACAAGATCCTAAGATCATAATGCTAGATTGAATGATAAAAATATAACAACTTGACATCATTTTGACTTCATCAATGGAAGATGAAGAAGGCCCATGCAAGGATTGATGATCAATCAATTGTTGTTGGGTGGGGAAAGGTTCTGTAAGAACTGCTGGGGTGGGTGAGTTTTTCAAAAACTTTCTAAATTCCTCTTGATGAGGACACTCTTTAGTAAAGTGATCACCTCCACAAATCTGGAAGGGAAACTTTTCCTTTCTCTTGTTCTTAAAAACAACATCAAAGTTTTTTGTTTTACCTTCCTGTTGGTTATCAGGTTTCTAAGGTTTATCTTTACCTTTCTTCTTTCCTCCTGAAGATTCAGCATAATGAACCGCATTTACTTCAGTGGAAAGAATAAGAGAGGATGCAGCTTTGGGTGGTGTAACAGGTTGACTAGCTGGTGCGGCAGGTTTATTTTTATTTTTCATGGACTTTGTCATCGATTGTGTTTGAAATGAACCAAGAAATCCATCAGTGGGTAGTTCCATTGCAGGTCTTGAGGGGTCCAATGTAGGGAGATGAGTATGAGTAATTAAGTCATACAAAGTGCTTGACTGGGAATAAACCAAGTCTAGATACTGAGCACAGCTAATGGCATGCTCCTCCGTAACAACACCTCCCATGGTGACATCCCTAGTAATGGGGGGAAGTAAAGATTTTGTAAACCAATCAGCCATTAACTGATCAGGAATGCTAGCATTAATCAACCTGCGTATTCATCTCCATTCATGTATATGATTGTAGATATGGGTGGAAGTAGTCTGGCGAAGCGAGGTTAACAAGTATGTACCTATATCGTACCAAATTGGTAACTGAAAATGGGTTAAAAATGTCATTGCTAAGGTATTAAAGTCCCAAAAGGAATGTTGGGGTAGCTCAATAAACCATTTCACGGCTACTACGGTGAGTGTTCTCTAAAATAACCATAAACGGATTGAACCATCCATCAAATAATTTGATGAGCACCACAGATGAAAATTCATCATGTGGTTTTTGGGATCCTCACCAGGTTTACCATCAAATTTAGGTATGTCTGAGGGTAACTTAACTGGGATCGCCGACCATGAGGGATCATGATGTATCAAATCGTTGATCAATCTAGACAAATCTTCCAAATCTAATGTAGCTAGAAATGGAAATTGTTGATTAGGTTGAGGATATTGGTAGAACTAGTATGGCATTTGCGGACCAGTAGGACCATAAGAAGATTGATAAACTGGCGTATATGATGTCCCCATGATCGGTTGGTTAGGTGGTGATTTCCAAAAGATCCACTAGAAGGTACGCCAGGAAACAAGCCACCCTAGGGAAGTGGGACTCTAGAGGGTGGGTCTCTAGGGGGAAGGCCTCCCGGTGGAGGTCCTCCAGGGGGTGGTGGTTGTCCTCTGGGTGGTGGTCCTCTAGATGGTGGTCCTCTAGATGGTGTTCCTCTAGGTGGTGGTACTCCAGGTGGTGGTCCTCCAGGTGGTGGTCCTTCATATGGTCCACCAGGTCCTCCATATCCTCCATATCCTTTAGGGGGTCCTCCAGGAGGAGGGCCTCCGGGTGGACCTCCAAAACCTCTAACATTGTTTACAAAATATCCTCCATAGGATGAAACATTAGACCAATTAGGTTTCCCCCAAGGGACATAATAATTCCTGCAGCAGGGAATTCCAAGATAAAGAGCCGTCGATGATGTAGTTTGATACACTTGATGAACTGTAGGTGGTTGATTCCCAGGGTAATTATATCCCCAAGAAGGTGGAATGGCGCCAGTTTGGACCCATGAAGGTCCTCCTTGGACGAAAGAGGGTACAACCGTGTTGGTATTAGGAGGAGGGGTATTTATTACTGGTGATCCCGTTGGTAAATTCTACCCCATACTATAAATGGTTCCCCCGGTAGGTAAAGAAACTTGATCTGGGGAATGCCCCACGGGTGTAGAAAATACTGAGGAAGTGGAAACTAATGGAGAGTTTGGACTAGGAGGGTTGTGCGTGGAAGTTTGACCTCGATCTTGAGTAACCATGTTCAAGGCCTATGACCCTGAGACATAAGCTACTTGAGGTGACAAAAGGGCATGATATCTAGGTGTGGTTGTTCTCAGAACATGGGGAGGAGAAGAAAAAAATTCTCCTTCTTAAATTTTTCTCCCATATTGTGTAAATTCTCAATAGATTTATGAAAGAATTCCACATTTGACGTAGCATTTCTAAGCGTTTTCCTTAAAGGAGTGAGTACTGAGGGCTCTGGTTCAGTTGTAGTAGTGCCATATTTAGCAATGGATTGGCCTAGGGAAGTTTTCCAAAAAAGATCATTTGGAGCAAACTCTGTCCCTACAGTGTCACCTGATGGGTGGTTAAACACCCAATCCGATGAACCAGGTTGACCTTCCATTGGAAAATGAAAGGTTGAATCAGCCGTAGGTGGCACTTGTACTAAAGGGTTATAATAAGTAGATAATTCTTCCCAAGTTCCAGTAACTAGAACATCTTCTACATGAGAATCAATAGAAGATGGTCCATCCATGGTTTCACGTATATTTCCTTCCATAGCAGGAGGAGAGCTAGGTGGTAAACCCTGCAACCTACAAGAATGCCTAGCAGGTAAATCAACCAGGAAGATGGTTGAAGCTTTCTACTCTAGATTTCTAAAAAGAAGAAAACACACACAAACAAACCTACACAATATAAGGCCACAAACAAACTTAAATGACAGGATGGGATTGTAATAGTTGGTTCCTCACTAGGATTGTCAGGTTTTCACAACTCGTGATATACCGCACGTGCGTAGTAGCTCCCTGAGTGTTGTTATCAGTGTATTACTCCAACAAGATGGCCAAAAGGATGTGTTCAGTTGGTTAAGGTATCCTAGAGGGGTCTCTCAATATTTGCAAGGTACATGGGAGGTCAAATCCGTATTAGTGTTGTCTAATGCACAATCGTCTGAAAGGGGCCTTCCGATATACAATCGAGTACGTCAAGTACCTTTCTAAATACCTCAAGGATACATGAAAGGTCATTCGATATACCGATGGTACAAGGAAGAACCACATAGTCCTCGCCATGCAGTGCATGAATAAAACAATAGCTCCTATGTTTTAAGATGATGGAACACGTCTCTACCCTATCACTCAAATTACTAAAAAAATTTAACCTAAGCTACCGTTTATTTTATCTAGATGGTTAGTGAATGTTTGTGAGGTGTATATCAAGATGCAAATTCAATATCTATATGTCATGCAAGTCTTTTTCTTCGATGAAATCTAACTAGAGTAGGGGAGAAATATTTTTCTTTCAAAAACAAGATATCGTGCTACTTTCAATAAACCAAACTTCAATATCTATGACAATATTTTCAAAGACACAAGATTTTAACCATCTAATCTCTGAAAGGAGAAAAGAAGTAGAACCTCTAATGTCTATCACAACTACACTTTCTCAATCAAACTCATAAACATCTACTTGCCTAAACACACATACAAACCAAGAATGAACTTTTCCTACGCACTCATAAAGAAAAATTTCTAAGTACTTATGAAAATAAAACAAGATATCTCACTCCTTTTGTATTTTTTAATATGATTTTGAAAAAGAAAAAACATACAACAATTGAAATAAACTAATCTCAAAGAAGCTGCAGATCTTCTTTTTTCACAACAAACTTTTCAGAGAATGGTCTAATCCAGTCATGTATCCAAAAACTATAAATCAAACACAATTCCTTTTCACTATGAATTCCCTATTGATGAAAAATATTAAATCTGAACCCAAAATACAAAATCAGGCTACCAAACTCTCAGATCCAGCAAGAAAACAACAAGCAAATCACATAGTAAACTTCAGAGAAGAAAAAAATTTGAAAATACGTGCTCTAAGGAAATGATGTGCTTACCTTGGTGCACTGTGTATGGTTGCACCAAAGTTCCAGCAAGTGGACGGTGCACTGTGTTCACTGAGTAGAGTCTTTGGAGACGCTCTGTGTCATATGGAGGAAGGTGCTAGCGGTGATTAGTGTCACAGTGTAGTAGGCGCCAAAGAGGGATGACTTTCTACCAAATATGCCCAGGTGTGTCGACATATTTACATAATAAAAAGGGCCAATCACCTACCAAGAAACCAAATTACTGAGTTGGACTGATACAAAAGTGAATAACACTTCAAACATAGGCAAAGATAAAAAATTAAGGTGGATAAATCACTTTAATAATCTAAAATAGTTAAGAAAATAGGATGGAAGTTTTACAAGTGAGAATGTTACCAAAATTTATATATCTAACTAGATCTGCTTCAGATCTAAGTGGATCTGCTCCATATATGACTGGATCTACCCCAGATCTGACTGGATCAATCTATCCTCAGTATGGTCACCAATTTTGTTTGTAGGAATTATGTAACTGGTGTAGACACCACTTGTTCCTCTACTATGTATGGTATAAGTATAGAACAAAACACCACAACAATATATCCTTTCCCTAGATAGTTCATCTACTAATGAAAATCGCGCTTATATCTCATATCTAGAAGATTTAGTCTTTGTTCCAATGCTCTCCATGTAGTCTACATTGCCTGTAAATAAGCATCAAGAAAACAAGACAACAAGATCAGAGTAATAAGATAGATTAACAATCTATGTTAGTGATCAAGGAATCCAACAATATTTAACTGATATTAACACAAATCAAATATGGGAAAGGGAAACACTTTTGTATTAATAAGATAAGAAGGTAAATCTACAACCAAATCCTTGATGATTCCAGCTTTGTATTCCACAATGGTCTTACAACACACTCACAACACTCCACACTCACACAAAGCTCTTTGCACACAAACTCACTCAACTTTGCCTCAATACCATACTTCATTCCAACAGCATAAGGATGCTCTTCTTGGTCTCCCCTTAATCACTCCATGAAGGCTTATTTTATAGGCCAAGGGAGGCTCATATGAGATGAATATTCTTTAGGAAAAGGATAGGGGATGATCCCTATGGTTGAGGAGGTCGAGTACAACCTCTCCCTAGCTTATAGGAACCACCTCCACAAGGGTTTCACATGGAAGCTTCCTGAATCTTCATTTTTTCCCATTTTAACTCTGTCAATGCTTTCTACACAAAGGATAAAGGCATCGGCACTCCTTGTGAACTAGTTAAAGGCACTGGTGGCGCCTGATGTCAAACCAATAATGAAATCCATGGAAATGCTCTCTCGTTTTGTGTTGGAATTAGCAAGGGATGTAAGAGACCATATGGATGAGTGTGGTCCACTTTATTTTGCTGACATGTGGGGAATTCATTAACATACTTCAAAACATCAGCCTTCAACCCTTTCCATGAAAATATTTCCCTCAATATTCGGTATGTTTTGAAGAAACCAGGGTGACCTACTAGAGGAGAATCATGAGCCTTTTTTTAAATTTCCTCCTTCAAACATGAATTAGGGACCAAATAGATTCTACCTTTGTAGTATATGATTCTTTCCAATACCTTATACCTATCATCATTGTTAGTCCCATCAAAAAGTTCACAAGAAAATTTATCTTTGGCATACTCTACTTCTAATGTGGCTTTCCAATTTTCTGCTACATCCATGAGAGAAATAGAAGGTATTATAGATAATAAATCAGCTACCACATTATTTTTCCCCTTCACATATTCAATATCAAATTCAAATTATTTAATATTACTCACCCACTTTTGTTTCCTTTCATTTAAATCCTTTGGAGTGAGGAAGTACCTTAAGCTGTTATGGTCAATTTTGACTACAAATTTGTTTCCCACCAATTATTGTCTAAACTCAATCAAAACATGCATGATGGCCAGAATGTATTTATAATAGATGGATTAAATCCTCTCATGTGATTGTATATTCCTACTCTCAAAAGGTATTGGGTGTTTTCCTTGTTTTAGAACCGCTCCAATGCCTTCTCCGGATGCATCATATTCCAAGAAAAATGGCTTAGAAAAATCAGGCAATGCTAGAATAGGACAATTGCTTATTACCTCCTTAATTATTTGGAAATATTTTTCAGCCCCTTCATGATATTATAAATCATATTTCTTTTTCAAATCAGTGAGAGGTGAAGTGAGTTGGGAGAACCCCTTCACAAACTTTCTGTAGTAGGTGCAAATTCCAATGAATCCTCTAAATTCAGTGAGACTTTTGGGACAAGGCCACTCTAAAATGGTGGCTCTTATTTTCTCCATATCCACCTTCACACAATCTTGGCCAATCATGTGTCCAAGATACAAGATATTTTTCAAACCAAACTCACATTTTGACAGCTTAGCAAACAAAGATTGATCATGCAGAATTTTGAATACCTCTTCTAGATGATGCAAGTGTTCCTTCCAAGTTTTACTGCAAATAAGAATGTCATCAAACAAAACAAGTACAAACTTACAAAGTTGCTTGTGGGAGATGTTGATCATGCATTATGGAAATGTGTCTGGTGCATTTGTCAAGCCAAAGGGCATGGCAACAAACTCAAAGTGACCATAGTGGCATCTGAAAGCATGTGAAAGCAGTCTTTGGTATGTCCTCTTCTCTCATTCGAATTTGATGATAAACTAATCTATGGTCAATCTTTGAGAAAAAATTGGCCCCATGGATCTCATCCATGAGCTCATAAATCCTTGGGATGGGGTATCTATTCTTTATTTTCTTCTTATTTAATGTTCTTAGAGCAATGCACATTCTCAAGGTTCCATATTTTTTTTTTACCATAACAACTGAAGAAGCAAATGGGCTAGAACTATGCCTTATGAGACCCAAATCCAAGAGTTCTTTAATGGCATCTTCAATCTCATCTCTAATCCTTTTTGGATGCCTATAAGGAAGAATTTTGATAGGTGTTTTTCCTATCTCTAACTCAATGATATGCTCAACACCTCTATTTGGTGGTCTTCCTGGGGGAAGGTCTCCAAAAACCTTCTCATACTTACTCAATAGTTGCTCTATCTCCTTAGGATGATTGGAAATATTAAACTGGGGTTTAGGATATGTATTTAAAGATTCAACATCCCACTCTATATCTCCATGCCTCAAGATAGTCCTCACGCTGTGAGAAGACACTACTTGATTTGGGTAAGTGTGCATTCCCCTCAACAAGATGGGTTTCCCTTCCGAATTTTTGAACCTTATTTCAGGGAATTGATAATTCACTGTATGTTCCCCTAAAGAATAAAACCATTGTACTCCCAAAACCACATTAGTATCAGCCACATTCACTACATAACAATTATCAGTGACTGTATGATTTCTTTGAGTAACTTGAAGCTTTGGAATCCATTTAGTGCAATCCATAGAATTGTTACCTGGAATGATGATTTGAAACCATCAAAAGTTTCATCTTGTAAATTTCACCTCTCCACCAAGGTGGCATCTATCAAGTTGTGAGTGGCTCCACCATCCACTAGAACCGTGACCTTTTGGACTTGTATGATGCCCTTGAGCCTTAAGGTGTGGAATCTGCGTACACATGAAATTGTTGCATTTTTTCCTCTATCAAGAGTGGGTTCTTATTCTTCTATTGTTTGATACCCTTCTTCTTGTACTGCAAGTTGTGCCTCTTCCTCCTCCTTCTCTTCTTCATCATCTTCAGAAAAAATTCAATGTAGTGTGCCTTCCCATTGGCACATCTATGTCCTGGGACCCAAGGTTGTTGGCATGTAAAACATAGCTTATTTCTTCTAAGATATTCTTTACTTAGTCCTCCTTTATTTTCTTTGGTATAGGATTCCTTTTTCCGTGGTTCCTTACCTTCCTTGAAATTGGAAGGGAAATTTGTCTTGGGAGGATATTTGGTTCTTGGAAACACATTCTGCAAATCCCTTGTCAAATTCATGGCATCCTTCAATGTGGATGGCTTGTGGGATTTCACTAGCCCTCTAAAAGGTTCTGTCAATGCTTCAATAAACAATAAAACCAACCTAGCCATATATGCATCGGAAACCATTATTGAAATCTTTTCAAATTCTAACATATATGCTTCAAGAGTTCCTACTTGCTTCAATTGCGCTAGTTCTTTCAAAGGAAGTTCAAGGTCTTTCCTCTCAAATATATCCATCAATGCATCAGAGAAACCCTCATCATATAAAATCTGATAATTTCCAAAGGTTCTAAGACCATGGAACCACCAATCATTATCTTCCCCTTCAAGATGTAGAATGGTCATTTTCAATGCATCTTCTTCAACCATAGGATTTAATTGGAAATATACACTTAATTTCTACAACCAAGCACTAGCAGACATTTGTGAGGAACCATCAAAGCAAGGAATGGTTACTTTTCCCATTTTTTATTTTAATTCATGGTTAATATGAGATGACCTATTCTCATTTCCTCCTTGCTTGACTTGAAGAGAATCTCTAATGAATTGATCAAAAGGTAGGACTTTCCTACACTCCTCACTTAATTGTTGCCACTCATTTGTTGCTTCTCTAACATCATAGGTGGTGTAAGGGACTTCTTTGGACTCTAAAAAGTTGGGTATTGCAGGTAAATTCTGATTTTTGAGCTCATGAGGTCTGTTATGAGGTCCAGTCTTTGAAAAAATGGTTTCTCCATGGGTCTTCCCCTCAACATGGGGTGTACTACTACTCCTCTCGGGTATTGACTTGCTCCCAAATTGGCTAGCCATCAATTCGAACCATTGCATGAGATGTTTTTTCATAGTTTCAAGAGCTGATGTAAGGAATTTTTTAAGGTCTCCATTATCTTATTTTCCCTCCATATCTCCAAATCCTAGTTCTTTCCTAATCTCTTCTTAACTAGGATTACTTTCTTCACTTTCTTCTCTTTCACTGTTAAGATCTCCACTCTCAATTTATAATGGAAGAAGGTAAAAATCAGAAAACATGAATAGGTATCTCTATCAGGTGCCAATATCATGCTCTGATTCCCCTTGTAATATCCCAATAAAGGAAAAATTTTGGAAAAATTGTCTTAACTAGTCTTGACTGTTGGAGATTCGAATGGAACAAGGGGGTCTCAAATTTGGTACAAAATGATGTGGGGAGTATTATAAATATTTAATGGGCTCTATTAAATTTTTATTACAAGTCATGAGCATCTGCAACTTGAATTTGGCATGAGGGAAAAAACGGTAAATTAACTAGCAATTTATGATGCAATTTCCCCCTAGGGTGTGGGAAGAAATGACTCTCCAAATCCTATTAGAACAACACATAATTATGAACAGATTATGTGGAATTTAACTATACTTAATTTAATTTCATTATATGTAGTTAAGAGTTCTGCAACAGAGGATTAAAGCTTCATATTCGAATGCACAATTTCAGTGATATTTGCTTAAAGGAAATGTCACAATAAAGCTCAACTTCCACTCATAAATGGTGCATATAATGGTTCATAACAGAGAAATATGAATATGGAACATTGAAACCATTTAAATAGCTTACTAAAATCATATAACATTGACCCAAGTCGCAATACACATCAGATTCACAATCTCCATTGAAAGTGAAAATCATCACATGGAAACTAGTCACAAGAAAGCTTGGAAATGTGGACATTTGAATTTGTATTTCTTCTTGTTTATACTTACATAGAATATGACCTGGATATTACATATCCATAAATCATATATCATATCTTGGAAATCAACTAAAATCAATGGGGCACAACCACCATTCACACTAGTGTGCCTTCATTGAAAAACATGGAAATATGGAAGTGGAAATTGAGAGAATGGGAGGAAATATGGATCATGAACAACAGAAGAATCCTATATGCAATAAAACACTATTTTAAGCTCCAAATGAGAGTTTTGAATGGCCTCTCCCATGGCCAAATTGGATGAGAATATCAATCTCTCGAAATTGGCTCACTAGCAAGGTAAGTGCACACTCATTGTGCAAAGGACAATCAATTGCTCTTCAAATGCCAAAGGAAAATTCACTAATGATAAAAAGCTATTTCCATTCCTCGTGGCATGTTTTTATAACCCTCACAAGGTCCTCCAAGGTCTAATTTATTCCCATAGGATTCCTCCACCTCATCCTTGATGTTTACTAACCTCCATGACACTTGGCCTTCTCCTCAACCTTTTATTTTCCACCAAATTCGAATGGTTTCATCTAACTACCAAATTCAACCTATTGGTGGATATTATTAGCCCTGTCATTTCATATTTGTAATATGTCAGCAATAAGGTCTGAAATCAGGTCTAAATTGTCATAGAATCTTCCATCATTGGTGTCATAAAGCGCAAGGAATCTAGCTCCACATGGTACCTAGTTTCTTCTTAGACTCTTCCTCTTCTATGGGGAGTTACTCCTACTCACCCATTCAAATACTTGGGCTCATGATATGTAATTTTATGACTATTCACCTTCCAATAACCTTCCATCACCCACAATTTTTAATTTAGGACTAATTCATGGCATGTGTAAGGATGAATCTAGCCACCTAAGGCCCCCATGGACCTCCAAATATCCTTATGAAGCAATGCCACTTTATTTTCTCCATATTTATTATTTGTATGACCCAAATTAATGTGTAAATGATAAAATAAGGTTCTCTTGGGTCCCATATCTCCCTTATTGCAATATTTAATGCTTCCTCCCCCAACCTAGGGAACTAGTAGGTGGGTGAACATTATCAACTAGTAGACCTATTGGAATGGAGACATGACACTCCTAACATAGTTGTCAATAATTTGATCGATGTATGGGGTGGGGAAGTTCTCCTTAGGAAAATCCCGATTCAAATCCCAAAAATCGATGCAAACCTAATAGTACCTTGATTTTTATTGACAGGGACTATGTTGGACATCCATTCAGTCAAGGGCACGAGGTAAATGAAACCAGCCCTGAGAAGTTTTTCAACTTCTTCCTTTATGGCTGTTGCTTTCCTCGGATGTACCTACGATAACTTCTATCGAAATGGATTCACAACATGGTAGGTTTTAATATCATGTACTAAAATAGAGGGATCTATCCCTGAGATTTCCTCATAGGTCCAAGCAAAAAATTCTCTGAATTCCTTAAATAAGGCCATATAAGATTGTATCTCTGAAGGTGAAGAGTTCTGGCCTATCTGGATGTTCTATGAAATACTAGGTTTCACTAATATATCCATTGGGATGGGTTTTGTAATGTTACATAAATTACCCTCAGATTCGACATCACGAGTGAGGATCAGAGACTAAGGATCAGTGACTATATCAGAAGAAACCGCTGATGAAAATTGTTCTTCTACCATGTGGCCATGGGGAAGGAAAGAGGATCGATGGTGATGATATTTCCAAGGAATATCATCTAGGGACATAACTTCCATGATGGATTCGTCAATGTGAAAGATAATCTAGAGATGAGGGGGGGTTTCTAGCCAATACGGTAGGTGATAAGGATCTAAAGCCACCAACAAATGATCATTGATGGTGGAGTCAATGGTGATTTGGATAGATTGGTACATTTCCTGAAAAGGACACATTGATGTTTATTCAACAATGTACTTTCCTTTGTCTACAGTAGAGGTAGAAATCATGTTCACAAATGTGGACTATGAAACAGGAGGAGGATTGGATAACATAAAGATTCCCATGAGTGAAGAATATTTAATGAGACCTACTCCAATGTTTTGATATTGCAGGGTCGTCAAAAGAGGAACGTTGTTCACAGTATTTGAGGTGATATTCGGTGAACAGAAATCTAACTAATCAGCTGTAACAATCTTCCCTTGGAATGGGAACTGAGCTATCCGAAAAACGGATGAAGCAACAATTTGCATAGCATAAAATTGTTGCGACCTAGGAGAATATTGTAATTGAAAGGGCATCAACAACCTCAACATGAATGGAAACTAATTTCCCCCCCAGTTATACCTGGAGAGAGGGAAGTAATCCATAAGGTTGAAATCCGCGAGCATCAAAGGCCTTTAGTGTCATGGGTGAATGATTAATTTCAGGAGAAACGGTGGCTCTCCAACAAGATAAAGACATGACTGAGGTAGAGCCTCCCTCGTCTAATACAGTACGACAGATGGTCTTTCCAAGAGACTTTGTGGAAAACTGGAAAGCCCATTGATGTGAGAGCCTAGTTTTAAAACCATCCAACTTTAAAGCGATAATGCTGCTATTTTTCAGGATCCAAAGCTCCAAGGGCTGCTAGAAAATTATTTGTTGTGTAGGACATGTTTGGAGTACCTCAAGATCAGACATAGAGTAGGGTGCTTGGGCTAGATATTCAACTATATTATAGTACTAGGCAGCATGTGCATTAGGATTAAGAATGGACTTTTGAAGTGTACTCTTAGGTGGGAGAAGAATTGTATCAAGAATAGGTTTTTCAATCTGAAGAACGTTACTTGGAGGAGGGGTGGAAATTGAAGGTTTGTCAGATGGAACATCATTAGCTTTCTTTTATGGAGGAGGGCAATAGCTTTGGGATCTTTTGTTAAGGTGAACTGTTTCACTTGACATCATTTTGACTTCATCAATGGAAGATGAAGAAGTCCCATGCAAGGATTGATGATCAATCAATTGTTGTTGTGTGGGGAAAGGGTATATAAGAACTGCAGGGGTGGGTGAGTTTTTCAAAAACTTGATAACTTCCTCACGATGAGGAAGCTCTTTAGTAAAGTGATCACCTCCACAAATCAGGCAAGGAAACTTTTCCTTTCTCTTGTTCTTCGAATCAACATCAGGGCTTTGTGTTTTACCTTCTTGTTGGTTATCGGTTTTCTTAGATTTATTTTTACCTTTCTTATTTCCTCCTGAAGATTCATCATATTGAACAACATTTACTTCAGTGGAAATAATAGGAGAGGATGCAGTTTTGGGTGGTGTAACAGGTTGACTAGCTGGTGCGGTAGGTTGATTTTTATTTTTTCATGGATTTTGTCGTTGATTGTGTTTTAAATGAACCAAGAACGCCATCATCAGGTGGTTCCATTGTAGGTCTTGAGGGGTCCGATGTAGAGCAAGGATCATGAGGAATTAAGTCATACAAAGTGCTTGACTGGGAATAAACCAAGTCTAGCTACTGAGCACGGCTAATGGCCTGCTCCTCCGTAACAGCACCTCCCATGGCGACATCTCTACCAATGGGGGATAGTAAAGATTTCGTAAACCAATCAGCCAGTGACTGAACATGAATGGGAGCATATATAAACCTACGTCTTCGTCTCCATTCATGTATATGATTAGAGATATGGGTGGAAGTAGTCTGGTGAAGCAAGGTTAACAAGTCTGTACTTGTATCGTACCAAATTGGTAACTGGAAATGGGTTAAAAATTCCATTAATAAGGTATTACAGTCCCAAAAGGAGTTTTGGGGTAGCTCAATATACCATTTCACATCTACTATGGTGAGGGTTCTCTGAAATAACCGTATACGGATTCAACCATCCATCAAAGAATTTGATGACCACCACAGATGAAAAGTCATCACGTGATTTTTGGGATCCTCACCAGGTTTATCGTTGAATTTAGGTTTGTCTTAGGGTAACTTAACTGGGATCGTCGGCCATGAGGGATCATGATGTATCAGATCGTTGATCAATCTAGAAAGATCTAGAAATTCTAACATAGTTAGAAATGGAAATTGTTGATTAGGTTGAGGATATTGATAGTATTGGTATGGAATTTGCAAACTAGTAGGACCATAAGAAGATTGATAAACCGGCGTAGATGATGTCACCGTGATCGATTGGTTAGGTGGTTGATTTCCAAAAGATCCACTATAAGGTACACTAGGTGGCAGGCCACCCGAGGGAGGTGGGCCTCCAGGGGTCAGGCCTCTAGGTGGAGGTCCTCCAAGGGATGGTGGTGGTCCTCCAGGTGGTGGTCCTCCAGACGGTGGTCCTCCAGGTGGTGGTCCTCCAGACGGTGGTCCTCCAGGTGGTGGTCCTCCAGATGGTGGTCCTCCAGGTGGTGGTCCTCAAAATGGTGGTCCTCCAGGTAGTGGTCCTCTGGTGGTGGTCCTTCATATGGTCCACCAGGTCCTCCAGGTCCTCTAGGGGCTCCTCTAAGAGGAGGGACTCCAGGTGGACCTCCAAAACCTCCAGCAGTGTTTACAAAAGGTCCTCCATCAGATGGAACATTAGACTAATTAGGTTTTCCCCAGGGACACAAGCATTCTCGCGATAGGGAATTCCAGGATAAACAGCCGCCAATGGTGCAGGTTGATACACTTGATGAACCATAGGTGGTTGATTCTCGGGGTAAGTATTGTTGGGTATATGTTATATTCTTTGCATGTGCGTTTGGAGGGGAGGTGCACATGTCAGCGCTGCAGCTCGACGATCCCAAAAGTACCTTCGACGGAAATGACCGTTAGGTCATTTCCAATGCAAGCAAAAGTTTTTGGCTATTTATAGATTTTATGGCTATTTATAGCTGTTTGTGTCTATTTTTAGAATTTGTCTAAAAATATGTGACTTAATCCCGGTTAAGGGATAGGAGTCTTTTTCTAATCCGGGTTAACAGATTAGGGTATTTGGATGTTGCAGAATACCTATATTTTGTATTGTGAGGATTCATAATGTAATAAAGAGAATATAGGAGGTGTGGCTCCAAGGTTTTCTGGTTTTCCCGGTTAAGGGTTTCCAGGGTAAATCTCTATGTTTATGTGTGAATGATGTGTTGTGATCTCTATTTTGCTTAAAAGAATCTGTATGCTTTACTTCTTTGCACATGTTTAAAACTTATAAGTATATCCCCAAGAAGAAGGAATGACGCCTGGTTGGACCCATGAAGGTCCTCCTTGGTCAGAAGAGGGTACAACCATGTTGGTATTAGCAGGAGGGGTACTTACTACTGGTGGTCCCGTTGGTAAATTTGTACCCTTACTAGAAATGGTTCCCACGGCACGTAAAGAAACTTGAGTTGGGGAATGACCCACAGGTGTAGAAACTTTCGGGCAAGTGGAAACCGATGGAGAGTTTTGACTAAGCGGGGTGCGGGTGGAGGTTTGACCTGAATCTTGAGTAACCATGTCAGGGGCTGGTGACCCTGAGACAAGAGCTACTTAAGGTGACGAAAGGGCATCATATCTAGGTGGGGTTTTTCTCTAAATGTGGGGAAGAGACGAAAAATTTCTCCTCCTTAAATTTTCTCCCATATTGCATAAATTCTCAATAGATTTATGAAAGAATTTCACATTTGATGGAGCATTTCTAAGGCTTTTCCTCGGAGGAGTGAGTATCGAGGTCTCTAGTTTAGTTGTAATAGTGACATATTTAGCAATGGATTCTCCTAGGAAAGTTTTCCAAAAAGGATCACTTGGACCAAATTATGTCCTTACAGTGTCACTTGATGGGTGGTTAAACACCCAATACGATGAACCAGGTTGGCCTTCCATTAAAAAATGAAAGATTGAATCAGCCGTAGGTGGAAGTTGTATCAAAGGGTTATCATAAGTAGGGAATTCTTCCCTAGTTCCAGTAAATGGAACATCTTCTACATGAGAATTAGCAGAAGCTGGTCAGTCCATGGTTTCACCTTTGTCTCCTTCCATACCAAGAGGATAGCTGGGTGGTAAACCCTGCAACCTACGAGAATGCCTCGCGATTAAATCAGCCAGGATGTTGGCTGAATCTTTCTACTCTAGATGTCTAAAAAGAAGAAAATACACACAAACAAACCTACGTAATCTAAGGCCACAAACAAATTTAAATGACATGATGGGCTTGTAATAGTCGATTCCTCACTAGGATTGTCAAGTTGTCACTACTCCTGATATACTGCAGGGTCCAACAGTAAAATGCGACAAGGAGGATTGGGACCGTACCCTTTCCTAAATACCCGACTACCTACATGGAACATGTGTAGTATCTCCCCAAGTGATTTTCTCGGTGTATTGCTCCAACAAGATGGCCAAAAGGATGTGCTCAGTTGGTTAAGGTATCCTAGAGGGCTCTCTCGATATTCGTAAGGTACATGGGAGCTCAAATCCGTATTAGTGATGTCTAATGCACAACCGTCCGAAAGGGGCCTTCTAATATACAATCGAGTACGTAAAGTAACTTTCTATATACCTCAGGGGTACGTGAAAGGTCCTTCAATATACCGACGATACATGGAAGAACCACATAGTCCTCGGGATGCAGTTTTTA